>CAUYUJ010021849.1:45000-105000 GCA_963575745.1 Prorocentrum cordatum | reverse complement strand
CGCGTTGTATGAACCTGGTCAGCAGGTCGCTGGTGCTACTGGTTGTTCTACCACTACGCTCTCGTTGTGCAGTTCGTGACCGTGCCCACTCGTGCGTTGAGGTCGTGGGTGGCCAGTTCAACCTTCGGCATCTTCCTTTTCGGCATCATCCCGTTCTGCTTGGGAGCGTTGTACCAGCATGGTCACCAGGCTGCCTGGTGCTACTTGCTGTTATACTACTTCGCCCTCGTTGTGCAGTTCGTGGAGCCGTTCTGGGTGTCGCGTGGGCGGGTACGCGATCCTGGTCACCAGTTGCCAGGTGTTACAAGTGGTCTTCCATGTTGCCCTCGTGCATCTGACAGGGTACACCCAGGCGGGTCTCTCTGATTTCATGTGCAACCTTTTCTATAGTACAGGGCCTTTCCCCGCGGGAGGCTAAGGTGTCCAGTGCCGTTTCTGCTAAATGCGCAAGGGGGCCCTTTCTCTCCGGTCTGTGTCTCCACATCGTGAAGCTCACGGCGCTTGTGTCTCTCTTCAGTGCATCTCGTTGGTGGCCCAGGCATACCTTGCAGTCGTCCTTTCGGCGCCCGCTGCCTTACGTACATTTGTGCTGCGCAGGTCAGAGAACCTCTTGCTGGCGAGTGCAGTGCTCGTGCTTGTCAAACCCCGTCTGTGTCCAGGTATCGGCCGCGCCGTGTGGCCCCCTGTCAGCGGCTCCCTTCTGCCATTTCTATTCGCGACAGCCCGTCGGGGAACCTGCCACCTGGATATTGTGCCCGTTCTTCAGCGCACCAGTTAGTGGCGTGCTCTTCTTAGGAGGCGTTGCGTTCATGATGCTCTCAGTGCCGCCTTGGGGCTAAGTCCCCATCGGCGCTCTGCTCTCCGCTGCTGCTGTTCTTGAGCAGGATTATGTCGTGGCCCTGGGGCTACGTTCCCATGGATGCTTTCTGATTTCCTGAACGTGATATTTGCGCACTGCCTGGTGTATTTGTTTGAGCCCAGCTGGGGCATGCCGTTCAGCCTTCCCCCTGGGTTCCGTCTGCTGGCTGCTCTGCTTCTCGCAGCCTAGTGCTTGGGTGGCTGGCCTGCTGGCTGGTTGGCTTCTGGTTGGCTTCTGGCTGGCTTTGGCCGGTTGGCTGGCGGGCTGCTCATTGACTGGTCGGCTGGCTGGCTGGTTGGCTTCTGGTTGGTTGGCTGGCTGGCTGGTTGGCTGGCTGGCTGGCTGGTTGGATGGCTGGCTGGTTGTCTGGCTGGATGGCTAGCTGGCTGGCTGGTTGGCTGGCTGGCTGGCTGGATGGTTGGGGAGCTGGTTGGCTGGCTGGCTGGTTGGCTGGTTGGCTGGTTGGCTCTTTGGCTGACTGGTCGGCTGGCTGGCTGGCTGGCGGGTGGCTTCCGGTTGGCTTGTGGCCGCTTGGTTGGCTGGCTGGTCGGCTGGCTGGTTGTGTGGCTGGGCTGCTGGCTGGTTGGCTTCTGGTTCGCTTCTGTCTGGCTGGCTTTGGCCGGTTGGCTGGCGGGTGCTCGTTGATTGGTCGGCTGGCTGGCTGGTTGGCTTCTGGTTGGTTGGTTGGCTGGCTGGCTGGCTGGCTGGCTGGTTGGCTGGCTGGCTGGCTGGTTGGCTGGCTGGTTGTCTGGTTGGATGGCTGGCTGGCTGGTTGGCTGGCTGGCTGGCTGGTTGGCTGGGGAGCTGGTTGGCTGTCTGGCTGGTTGGCTGGCTGGCTGGCTGGTTGGCTGGCAGGCAGGCAGGCGGGCTGGCTGGCCGTTTGGTCGGCTGGCTGGGTGGTTGGCTGGTTGGCTGGTTGGCTGGCTGGCTGGTTGGCTGGTTGGCTGGTTGGCAGCCAACCAGCCGCCAACCAGCCGCCAACCAGCCGAATGGCCCTGGTTGGTTCGTGGTTGGTTCTGGTTGGAAATGCGGCCAAAACCCGTGTAAGTGGTGCTCAACTTACACGGGTTTTGGCCGCATTCTGGTTGGGTCTCGGTTGGGTTTTGGTTGGGTTTGGGATGCTGTTGCTTTTACACGTTGTAAAGCCTCCCCCTCGGCTTCAGACAAGCGCATCAAGCACCGGAAGCAGCGCGAACGACATGAAGAACAACTTCGATTCTACCAGCTCAGAGTGGTCAATGCTCGTCAACACCTCGAGCAGCAGGAAACGCTTGTGCAACAAGAGCAGGCAGCCATCGAGGAGACCCGTGCCAAGTTCGACGAGGCAAAGAAGGCAGATGCAGCTGCGGGGACAGCAGCAGATGCCGAGCAGGTGTCAGAAGCTACCAACGCTGATCTTGATGATGCCCCTGCTGTTGAATTGTTGGCAGCGGTTGAACGGAAGGTCGGCGCCATGGCCCCCGACGGCCAGACCGAGCTGGGCAACATCTTCCAGCGACTCACAGTGCTACTCCAGCCTCCAGCACCAGGTACCCCAGGGGCGCTGCCCAGGCGGGTAAAGCCCCAGGTACCCCAGGCGGTGGCGCTCCCGCGGGCGGCCCCGCGGCAGCCCCAGCGGCCAAGGCCCCTGCGGCCAAGGCCCCACCACCGGCTCGGCGACGTGCAGGAGGCGAGGGAGGCACCGCCGATGGTCAAGAGGATCGACCCAGGCCCCCATACCAGCCGTGAAGCTGGGGCGGCAAGCACGGCTGCTGCGCCCAAGGCGGCACCTCCCTCTCGGGGGAAGCAGCTTCAACTTTATCACTGCCAACACATCCTCGTGGAAGACGGCTGCGGAGGTTGTCGAAGTCCACGGAGGTTGCGTTTCTCCAGGAGCATCGGCTCCGATCCGTTCAGATTCCAGAAGTCCAGAACATTCTGAGTCTCCAGGGGTGGTCTAGCTACTTGAGCCCCTGCCTTGTCACCTCTGAGAAACGTAATTCGGGCGGGGGGGGGGGCATCCTAGTACGTAGGCATCTAGACTCTTGGCAACCTTCCGTCTCAAGTAGTGTCCTGGCTCCTGGGAGGATAGTGCGCGCTTACATGAGAGCTCGGAGTTTTGGGATTGTCAGTTTATATAGCAACTATTTGGTGCATTCTATTGGGCCTGGCAGGGTCAATACTGTGCTATCCAAGACCTTGGGGTCTCATAGATTGGGCTCTGGTGTTCCCTTTGTCGCGGGCGGTGTCTTCAACGTAAACCCTGAGGCACAACGGGAGCATGTGAGGCCCCGCAAATACCAAGGAGAGATTTGCGCGCCTTCGTCCTCGAGGTGTGCCATCGGGGAAAACAGGACCATCATGGATTACTTCATCGTTTGCCGTCAGCTAGCCTTCAGCTTTGAGAGGATCGCGGTCGACGAAGACGCGATGATTCCGCCGCGCAAGCCAGTTGAGATGTCTTTGGGCAGCGCTACAGAGGACATCTGCGTTCAAAGAGTCAGTAACTACCAGAAGGTGCCCACCGAGGCCCCCATAGGCCCCTCGGAGCCCCCTCCAAACTATGGGGACCTGGCTGTTGAGATCAGCGCCCTGCCTGAGGACTTCCGCCACCCTTCAGGTTCAGGTTGCAGAGTGCCAGCAGGAGACGACGAGAAAGCGGTCTTGCACGCATTTTTGGACCGCATATACCCACATGGACCGACAGGACCTGGGGCGAGCTAAAAGACAAGTTTCAAGTTCCCACCTCCATTGGCTTGGAGGGAGGCCAGCCTCTGCAGTTTGAGACGGTCCGCCTTTCGGAGCTCCTTATGACCTCCAGGAACCCTTTACCCAGTGAGAGCAGATGTATGCCATGGCTCTTGCGCCGCGTAAAGGAGTTGAAAAGCCTCATTCTGAAAGGGCCCTCCACGCAGCTTCAGGACCTTGCGAACCACGCGCGCCATGTACCAGAGCGCGGAGGCCCGCTGAGGACCTTCTGGAGGAGCCGCTGCGAATTCTGGCACTCCTACTGCGCAGAGCTAGGCACTCTCGCACTCGCCTCGGGCATGCAGGACCGCTTCATCCAATTTGTCGAGATTTGGGGAGCCCATTCTCGGAGAATTGTTCGACACACATGTGAAGAAGGAGAGGAAGGAGGCTACTGAGAGGCGGGAGGACGGGTGCGAGGAGGCTTTACCCGGAGGAGCCAAGCGAGGACATCGCAGCAGTAAGGTTACTGGAGGAATGGTAGAGGATACGGTCCAGCATTCCGGCGGAGCCAGATCGTCTTCCTTTGATTTACGTTTTCAGGAGCAACATGAGATATGGAGCAAAGCCTGGGGGGCCCACGAGCTCAGGGTGCGTCTGCAGGACCCGTTGGACGTCAACTACAGGATGCCCCCAGGCCCCTCTGGAGACCAACTTCGATAAATGTCGTCCACGCCCAAGATGTTCACCACGGCTGTTGATGGGTGCCACCCCGACCCGAGCACTTCTCTCAGCTCTCCGCGGGAGCCCTTGAGGTCATGGAAGGTGTCTTCAACGTCATGAACATCTTAGGTAGCAGCCCGTCAGCGTTGAAAGAGTTGATTGTGGCCTTCTTCCGCAAGGCGACTGGATGTCGAAGACCCATCGGGTTCTTCAAAAGCTTCAGCCGCATATATTCCAAGAGCCTGGCTCACCACTGCCGCGAATGGGAACGTGTCTCGGCCAAGTCTAAACACATCATGGCCCCACATCGCCATGCTACAGGTTCTGTTTTGAGGGCAGTGGTGGGAGGGGGCATAGAAGATCATGCAGGTAAGTTTGTTGCGATGCGTTCGGCAGATTTGAAGCAGTGCTACGAGCACATCGGCCACCGCGCCATGCTCAGCGAGGGCACGCGGTGCGATGTCCCGCTGTTTGATTTGCAGGCGGCGCTCGGCACGTACAGAAGGCCGCGAAGGCTGCTCATGGACAATGTAGTTGGCGAGCCTTAATACCCCACCAGGGGGATTGCAGGATCTTCGACGGCGGCGTTGAAGTACAAGGTTATATGATCCCCACGATCCACGACACGACGATCAACGATGGCACGTCTCTCTCGATCCATATCGACGATATTGCGTTCGACCCGGTAGGGTGCACGGTAGAGGCATGCCTCAATGGTCTAGCAGATTTGGCAGCGAGAATGTTTCACCAGTTTACGTACACCCTGGAGCTCCCCAGCCATATGAAGACACTTAACTTCCTTGCAAACCACTTAGAGATCATGAAGCAGGCTCCTTGGGCTCTTGGGGAATATTCGGGGTCCATCAAGAAGCCCATCACCAACCTGGGGGCTGACGATAACGTGGGTAAGACTAGGGGCTCGAAGGGATGCAGATCGCAAAAGACGTCACGCTGGAAGGGGAATATGAAGCGCCTCCCCAAAATATGTCGTCTTCGAGATCGGAAACAAGGCAAACCCAACAAGGTCAAAATACATACTTGTGGCGCGAAACCATCAATATGCTCTAGGGAGGAAGTTCAAGGACATTCACCCCAGGAGTTGAATCAGCTTAGAGTTCAGACAGCACGGCTGCTTGGCATTTGGCCACCAGGATGCGACATCAACGTTTGTTGGTTGCTGAAGCCTACCGTAGACCCTATAGGCCATGTCTGTGCGACCCTCAGGAGATACTGCAGAGAATGGTGGATGACCACTGGCAGCCAGCTCAAGTCGCTTGATACCCTCAGCCCGAAGGATCTCCGTCACAGTCTCGAGTTGTCGAAAAGGTTCTTCGCGAACACCCCCCAGGCAAAGAGTTGGGCGCGCAAGGTCAGGGGCCCGACGACGGACCTTCTCTTCTGGGCGGAACAAGCAGGCTGGGATTTCAAGGGCCCCACGACGGTCAAGACCAGAAATGAGGTCGAGCTCAAGATCACGGGGTCTTCGCCCGCTCTGGTTCAGAATTTATTCACGGCTGATCTTAGACAGAAGTTTTTGGAGCGCTCGGTCCGAAAAAAAGCTTCAGTACCCCGAGGGCCCCGACGAGGACATCCACCCCAGGGCCAGGGATAACCGGAAACGTGGGTCGTGGGGCTTCCCGCTCAGAAAGGTCTGGAATAGCACGCGGTGGAGCCACGAAGCGAATAGATGTTTGAGGAATTTAATCAGCTGTTCGGCTCCCACCAATCATCTTCTCTGGAAGCGCGGTTTCAAGATGGGGCCGATTTGCCCGTCTTGCGGTTTGTGCGACACGGTCAACCATAGGCTCTGGCACTGCCCCCACGGGAACCCAGCACGAGAAAATGTGGACCCCATCATTGTGGAAGCGGCCCGCAATTCGGCAGGTAAAGACCCCTTATACACCCAGCTGTGGATCCCAGTGCCAGAAATTGCAACCTTCCCACCTGAAGACGATGTTGTTGAGTATTGCGACAGGGATGGCGAAACTGACGAGTTCGATTCCACGTGCCCCACCGAGATCTGCATCGATGGCAGCTGCCTGGAGCCCACAAATTCCTTGTTGGCCTGTGCGGGCTGGACGGCGGTAGCAATCACAGCTGGAGGAGATCTTAAACGTGCGGTCCGAGGTCCCCTTCCCAGGAAGAATCCTCAAAGTGCGGCCTGGGCGGAACACCATGGGCTCCTCCAGGGACTCCGCTATCTCTGGCAAGACCCAGTTCGATTCGATGAAGAGGCTGGTACTTTCGCCCTGCTCACAGGATGCGCCTTTTCGCTCAGAGCCCTAGACGGCACCTTTCAGCAGGCTGGCCATTGGCGAGCGATTCAGAGATTGGATAAGCAGTTCACCATACACAAAGTCAAGGCCCACCAGACGCTCCAACGAGGAGATCGCGAATGGGCAGAATAATTACGAGTTATAGGGAATGCCTGGGCTGATATCATGCGTCGTGAGGGCGCCCGTGAATGCGCCACCCCCCAGGATGCCGAGGCTCGTGAAGAATCTTTAGATGGCTGGTGTGCTGTGTTTAAAGCAGCCGTGTCGATCCTTGAACTTCGGCCCCCAGCCAGAGAAATGCACGGGGCGCTCGAGAGAGAATCCAAAAATTTATGCCCCCCCCCCGAAACCAAAGGCAGAACAATGTTTTGTGGAATGGCCGTCTTTGGCAGTGCCTCTCGTGCGCCAAGAGTTTCAAAACTCCCCCGTCACGGGGCAACAGGCGCGCTACTTTTCCTCCCTCTTTTGGGGCCCTGGTGCGAGGCGTTGACCTCCCAACACCTGGGCGCAAATTGTGGGCGCGCAAGGTTGATGCCACAGGCATTCCCGTCCTGCACTGCACGCGGCGCGGGTCGCATTGCGCCCGCGCCCCCAAGCACCTCTTGGAGCCTTGCATTTTTTTAAACAAAAAAACTCCGGTTCGCTGCTTTCGCCGAGGCACAATACCCTGGCCCAAAGGAACCCGTCTCACCCGCCCCTGGAGAGTCCTCCATGGAGCTGCCCAGTGGTGGAGGGACCTGGGCGGGGAGTTGGGCGAGGAGGGGGGGCATCGTCCAGCTGCTGTGTAAGGATCTGGCACGCGGGCATATCTCGCCCCGACCGTTGCCTTCCCTGTCTCTCAGACACGTCTGCCCGAAGCCTTTGTTCCCTTCGTTGGAGCGGAAGACGGCGGGTCCTTGATCGCTCTGCCCTGTTGTCTTAGGACGCATCTGGAGGGCCCGCCATGGGGACACTGGCTCGGCGGCGGAGTCAGGCCCACACCAGGGGCAAGCCAGGGGCCGTCCAGGCGTCCGCCCGCTTGGGTAAGGCACACCTGGGGTCTTCATGGCTTGTCGTCCTGGCGTCGCCGGTGTTTTTCATTCTATTCTTCAGATATAAGTTTTGAGTTTGTGCGACCTGCTACATCCCAACTCAATGATTTTGCCCGTGACAGTTAAGTCCAAGCTGGGAGGGGGGAGACAGCCATCCCCCGCGTCCCAGCACTTGCCCAGAGCAGTCAGCGAGTGTGCGTGCTAGAATGTTCCTGCCAATCGCGCACGGCCCGATGCGACTGACCCTCAGGGCAGGCATCCGTGTGCATACCCCACATCGGGGGCGTGGCCTGCCACCGTCCAGGCGCTGCCTGCACCTGGGGTGGCAGACCGCGTCGTCCTTGTGTGGGTGGTCGACGGCATTGGTTTTGTATTTTGTGAAGGAGGAGGCCTCGTGCCTCCTATTCGTGCATTTCAGCTTGGCCGTGCCCCTCCCCGCCCGCACCCCTCCCGTCGCCCTTTACAGGTGGGCCCCAGGGGGATCGCGGGCGTGGCTTGGGCGCCCTTCGGGGAGATGGCCTGCGGATTACCCCATCGAGCCCTCAAGAGCCCTCTGCAATGCCCCAGGGCTCTGGGCGTCGGGGGGTGCGGGGTGCCTTGGCCCAGGAAGAGGCCGAGGCCCCGCTCGTCATTTTGTGGTGAGGTCAGGCGAGCTCCGTTTGGCTGACCTCATAAGGCCCATGAAGAAATGAATGAAGGAGGAGAAGAGGAGGAGGAGGAGGAGAAGGAGGAAAAGGGGGAGCAGGAGGAGGTGGAGAAGGAGGAGGTGGAGAAGGAAGACGAAGGTGAGGTCCGAAGCACCTCGCCAGCCAAACCACCACCACCCCTTCCTCCCTCCCTCCCCTTCCTCCCTTCCCTCTCCTCTCCCCCCTCCCTCGCTTCCCTCCTCCCCGTCTCTGGAAGCTACCCTCGGCGGCGTCCGAAAGTTTGGGCCGAGCCCGTCGGGCGCGGCCGCGCAGCCGCGCGGCCGCGCGGCGCTGGGAGGGACCGCTGTCGTAGGGGTGCGCCAGGGGAGGAGGGGGAGAAGAGGGGGGCGGAGGAGGAGGGGGGAGAAGAGGGGGGCGGAGGAGGAGGAGGAGGAGGAGGAGGAGGAGGAGGAGAAGGAGGAGAAGGAGGAGGAGGAGAGGAGGAGGAGGAGGAGGAGGAGAGGAGGAGGAGGAGGAGGAGGAGGAGGAGGAGGAGGAGGAGGAGGAGGAGGAGGAGAGGAGGAGAGGAGGAGGAGGAGGCGGAGGAGGAGGAGGAGGAGGAGGAGGAGGAGGAGGAGAGGAGGAGGATGAGGAGGAAGGAGGAGGGGGGCCCGCTACGAGGCCGCTGGCCCTCGCTCGGCACTCGCCGGGCGGCAGCGCGTTTGTGCCGCCGGAGCGTGCCTTTCCCTGGCGCGGGCGGTCGCAGGCCTGAGGACACGTGGCGCTCGGCTGCGTGCGAGGAGGAGGAGGCAGGAGAGAAGGAGGAGGAGGAGGGGGCGGAGCACGAGGAGGGGAGGATGGGGAGGAGGTAAGGAGGAATGAGGAGTAGGAGGAGGAGGAAGGAGGAGGAGGAGGAGGAGGGAGGAGGAGGAGGAGGAGGAGGCGCGGAGGCGAGGAGGAGGAGGAGGAGGAGGAGGAGGAGGAGGAAGGAGGAGGAGGAGGAGGAGGAGGGGAGGAGGAGGAGGAGGAGGAGGAGGAGGAGGAGGGAGAGGAGGAGGAAGGAGGAGGAGGAGGGAGAGGCGGAGGAGGAGGAGGAGAGGAGGAGGAGGAGGAGGAGGAGGAGGAGGAGGAGGAGGAGGAGGAGGAGGAGGGAGGCGGAGGAGGAGGAGGAGGAGGGAGGGAGGGGAGGAGGAGGAAGGAGGAGGAGAGGAGGAGGGGGAGGAGGGGGGAGGAGAGGGGGAGGAGGATGAGGAGGAGGGGGAGGAGGGGGAGGAGGAGGAGGAGGAGGAGGAGGAGGCGGAGGAGGAGGAGGAGGAGGAGGAGGAGGAGGAGGAGGAGGAGGAGGAGGAGGAGGAGGAGGAGGAGGAGGAGGAGGAGGAGGAGGGCAGAGCGCTGGAGCAGAGCCAGGCTCGTCCACGATGCTGTTCGGGACCGTCGGAACGGGGACGGAAAAACGGGGCACAAAGGCCGACAGCAGTTCCTGACCATTTTGAGCAAGACGTGTTGTCGGTGCCGCCGCGGGCCTGGTCCACTGGAGACAGAAGGCCGCCTGCCCAGCAGCGGCCGCTGTCGGTTTGGGACTACATTTGTTGGGCGTCGTGCCCAGTTCTTCCGTGCTCACTTCGGGCGTCCAAAGTTGCACGACAACGACGTCCACATGTCCCCGTAGTTAGTGATTGAGCGAATCACCCTGCCTTGTTCTTGCTTCTTCGTCAAGCCTGGTAGAGCGCCAACTTTGCCGATGCGTTGTCTGTACAACCTGGCCGATGCACGTTGAGTTGTGCGGGGGTCGGCCTGCTGGCTGCGCAAGCAGTTGGTGGAGATTCGGGAGAGGCGGAGGAAAGAAAGAAGGATGGTGCAGTACAACATTTCGTTTCCAGACCCACGACGTCGTGATTTTTTCATGACGCGACCCCCAAAGGTCCAGACCCATTCCCTGGGACCCGCTTTTCTGCCCGAGTCGTTGTTCGACGATCCCGAGGCCCAGTGACGGCCCCCGGAGGCCGAAAATGGCGAAAGGCCTCCCGTCGTGATTTTTCTCGTGACTCGAAGGGGTCTGGGTTTCAAGCTCTCTCCTCGTGTCTCTGCAGAGGTCTCCCCTTCCATTGGGGGGGGGGGAGAGGCGCGCGTGCGCGAGAGAAAACAGCGCCCCGTGGGCCTGCCTCACAGGCGAGGAGGCCCCCCCCCCCTCGCTCCGGCGGGGAGTCACCTGCCACCCCTCCCCAGCCGAACGGGACCACAACCGTGCGATGAGTTGGAGGGGGGGGCGGAGGAGGAGGAGGACGAGAGGGAGGAAGACGAAGAGGAGGAGGAGGAGGAGAAGGAGGAGGAGGAGGAGGTGGAGGTGGAGGTGGAGGAGGAGGACGAGAAGGAGGAGGAGGAGGAAGACGAAGAGGATGAAGACGAAGAGGAGGAGGAGGAGGAGAAGGAGGAGGAGGAGGAGGTGGAGGTGGAGGTGGAGGAGGACCCCCTCCCCCTCCAACTTCTGGTGGTGGTGGTGGTGGAGGAACACAAGCCCATCATCCTGCTCTTCAACCTCATCCTGCGCACGCAGTAAGCGCTCATGAAATCCCCGCGAGCACCGAAACACCAGGACCCCTGGTAAGTACCCATGTGATCGTTTGTTTATCCATTGTTTTTCTGATCGACGCGGGCCCGCGCACCCCCCCTCCCCCCCCATGGAGTGGCTCTTGGCTGTTTTTTGGCGCATGTTTCGAGCTGGTGGAGTCTCCCCCCCATGGAGTGGGTCTTGGCTGTTTGGGCGCCTGTTTCGGGCAGGGGGAGTCCCGCCCCAATGGTAAACGCTGTTCCAAACAGTCGCGCTAAGCAGAGGTCCGGAGCCAGACCCCCCCCCCCCCCCTCCGCCCAATGTCGAGACGCCGAAGAAGAAAACGCTCACCATGTAGGGTTACCGTGGTCAAGAGAGTGTCAATCGATAGCCTCATGCTGTGAAGGAGCCGCACTCAATCCTTTCACGAGGCGCGCAGTTTGACAGCTCTGCCACACAATTTGCCCAGATGTCAAGCAAGAGCGCACGTTTGAAAATGAGCTGCGCTCCATCTGTGTACTTAGTGACGATTTGATCCCAGGTCGTAGAACTCGGGGAAATCTCAAGCGAGAGTCGCAAACTGAATACATGATGGCATCCATCCCTGTAATGTACTTGTTAGAAACGTGTAAAACAACGGCGCGCGACGCTAAGGCGAGATGCGCGGCGCCAAGGCGAGAGCCGCATGTTCAAAACGATTGGATCCATATCCTTATGCCCGTTGGATTTCTTCAGTGTCACGATCGCAAACCGCGAGGATTCCTCAGGCGAAACGCCCGGCCCAACCTACGTATGCGCCTAGTTCTGCGACAGGGCGGAGTCGTGATAAGGAAGAGAGATGGGAGAGGAGTGCAAGGAGAGAAGAGGAGGAGGAGGAGGAGAAGGAGGAGGAGGATGAGGAGGAGGAGGAGGACGGAGGAGGGGGAGGAGGGGAGGAAGAGCAGGAGAAAGGATGATGATGATGATGATGATGATGATGATGATGATGATGATGATGATGATGATGATGATGATGATGATGATGATGATGATGATGATGAATAGGAGGAGGGCGGTGACTCCCCCCTGACCCTCGCCAGAGGGACGGGGAGAGCTTGACAAAGCGCAGCGAAGTCGACACCCTCGACGACGAGGTGAAGCAACTCGAGCTCGACGTGCAGAAGGTCCGCGGGGGCGGGACCGCACGCGCTCGGGCCCCTTCGGGGGCGGCGGCGCTCCACCAGAAGGGAAAGGGCTTTGGTATATAAAAGACAGGGAGGGGAAAGGGGGAGGGTGGAGCGGGGCTCGACGTTTGAAGTTTTCGGACGCTTGCGTTGGTTCCTGGAGGTTTTCCAGCCTTGGGATGCGTTCCAGCAGCTGCGCCTCGCCGAGGCCTTTCCAGGGTGCTCGGATCGTCCCGAACGGCAGCCAAAGGCCCGAGTTATGACCCGAAAGCGGAGGAGGGCTGAGTTGGGACCGCCGCCTGGTCATACCGTCGGCCCTCAATTTGAAGCGGTCTACGCGTCACCTACACTGCAGCCATGCTCATGCCAAAGGGCCCTGCAAGGTGTTGGTGGGCCCCGCTGCTGCATTCGAGTCCAAGGAGAAGGGTAGCTTGTAATAAGGAACATGCGCAAAACACTAAGGACTCGAGCACCAGGAGATTGGCAAACTATAGGAACATACGCAAAGCACTTTATTGGAGCCCACCTGGAGGGTCTCTGGGGTCACCAGGGGCGGGGCCTGGCTCATGTCGGTGGGGGGGGGCACCTGGGGCTCGCGTGCTGGTCCTCCCCGTCCTCCCCTGGGAAGTCTTCGAACCATTTGGCGCGGCCTGCCCAGCTGCTTCTGCTCTTGTGCCTCGCCGCCGAGCGACCGCTTCGCCGTCAGACCGCTCCGCTCCGAAGCGCCGCTGCTCCTCACCGCCCTGCAGAGCCTGGCGCCCCGCTCCGCCGTCGACAGCCGCCGATGCCTCGAAGGGCCGACGTTCAAAGATCCAGGTCTTGTCAGCGTCAGCCCAGTGTCGTGCTGGGCACTAAGGGGGGGCCCACGAAAGATGTCTGGCGACCTCGGGTCTTGGCGTCTTGGCGTCCCAAGAGGCGGCCAAGTGACCGATCGCCGTGTTGCCCCCACCCCGGAGAGCGCTTCTGAGCCCCAGGACGGCGAGAGCGGCCCTGGATGCAGAGCCGGCCCTGGTTGCAAGAGGTGAAGAGCCCTTCGGCCCGCGCCACACAGTAGAATGGTGACGTCGGAGGAAAGACCTTTCTTAGTTCAAGGGAGGGGAAACCACCTGGACCGGACAAATGGAGTTTAATAAGCGGCCCTGGGCGTTTAGTAAGCGGCCCTGCCATGCTTGATTCCTTTTTTGCGTGCGTTTACTAAACGGTTTCACGTGCCAGGGTGGTTATCATACTGGGTGGATTCTCTGCCCTCTCTTAATGGAGATCGTCCCCTCACTCCTGCTCATGGAATGACCCGCGATCTGTGCACCGCTAGTGGCCAACTACATCGGCGCTGCGGAGGGTTTGGCCCGCTTCGTGCCTCCACCGAGGCAGCGCAAAACGAAGGTTTTCAGTTGTGGGTGAGAAACCGATCACGAGAGGTTCGAAGTCTGTTTTGGAGGAAGTCCTGGGCGGGAGCGCCATGTCGAAGCAGAAGGGTTTACAATTTGAGTTTCGAGGAAATCTCGGGCGGGAGCGCCATTTCGAAATCGAGCCCGACAGGTTTCCAACTCTGAGTTTGAATAATTCTTAGGCGGGAGCGCCATTGCGATCTCGAGCCGAAGAAGTGGAGACCTTTATTTTCGAGGAAGACCTGGGCGGGAGCGCCATTTCGAAATCGAGCCAGTAGGGTGTCGAATTCCAGATTTCAAGAAGTCCTGGGCGGGAGCGCCATTTCGAAATCGAACCTGGGCGGTCCCGAGCTTTCGTTTGGAGGAAGTCTTGGGCGGGAGCGCCATTTCGAAATCGAACCCGAAAACATCGAAACCTTCTGGAATTGTTTTCTCGAGGATGTCTCAAGCGAATCCGTCGTTTCGAAAGTGCTACACCGTTTGGCAGTTCAAGTTGCAAAGTTCTCCCATAGGTTTCTAGATTGGGGTTCTCGCTTGGGAGTCCCTCCCAAGAACGGTTCCGGCTGGATTTTCCGAAGCCCTCGGTCTCCAATTTGAAAGGGCCGTTCCGCCCGAGCAACACAATGCACGAACAGAGCATTGTGTTGGGGCCCCGCGGCCTCACATGCCCTTGTGACGCCTCCTCTCTTGTCACTGGCGCACCGCCACCAGCAGCGCTGTACCTGGGCCCCGTGGCCTGACAGGAGGCGCTGCATTCTGGCGGAACTCTCGTAGCGGCGAAGGAATGGGCCCGGTTATGGCCCACTAACTGAATTGACCCGCTGATGGCCCACCCATGACCGACTGATGCCTTTCGACGCAGCAATGGGCCACTGATGATCTTCGAATGGTTCACTTATCATACTTTTTTCGTGTTGTCGCGATTGCAGAGGTCCTTGTTGCGTAATCAGTTGGTCGTCGGCGTGCCGTTTGTCAGCTGCAAATTGTCTCTTCGTTCCTTCCCCCCTTCCCCGAGGTTGCCGCCCATATCGACATGTACTCGTCCAGGTTCGCGGAGAGCAGCGAAGATCCGCCTGCGGCTCTCGTTGAACAGCACGACGCCTTCCTGCTGCAGTGGCGGCGGGTCAGCGACAGCTGGACCCGCTTCCTCTCCAAGGAGATTCCTATTTCCCATGCACTTGTCTCGGGGGAGGAGGGCCTGATGGATCTGTCTCGGAGGAGGATGATACAAAGCTGTCGCACTACCCTCTGTTAGCGCGATGGCAAACCGATGGCGTGCTTTCCTGCGGTTTCATCCTGGCTCGTGTGGGCGTGCAGGCGCGACGTGCACGGGAGGTGGTGCGTCTGTGCGCTGGCGGAGGCTCGGCCGATATCCATCACGCTCGGCGTGTGCTGAAGTCGTCACTTCTGGGGGCAGGGATCCGATTGCAGCCAGAGGCCCCCGGCGGGTGGGGCTAGGACTGGGAGAAATCGTTCCAGAGCGTTCCAGAACGCTCTCGGAGCGTCCCGCAGCGCTGTGGAAAGGGCGCGGAGCCCGATGTGTCCTCCAGAACCGCCGGATCTCAGAGATCTCCGATTTGTCCCTCGATTCTGTCCCGGTCCTGGCTTCGTCGTAACCCGTGGTCGCCGTCTTCGCCTCCCCGCAGAAGGCCGCCGATGTGGGGAGTTGATGAGGCTTACGCCACTCCGCCGGCCCCCATTCAGAATGAGTTGGTTGAGAGTCGTTCGTATTTCTGTGCGTGGCTTCGGTTTGGATGCTTTCAAACAGAGATGCTTTGCAGACGTGTCTCACACCCTTCTGCATCTGCGGAAGCGGAGGTTGGTTGGCCATACGAGGAAATGGGCACGGCGCACCGTGCACCGTCGGCCGCCGAGGTCGAGAATTTGTTTTTGCGCGCGCGCGCGTTCCCGAGGTCTCCGTCGGGACAATTCGCAATGCCGTCCCCCGGCCTGCTGAACGCGCGTGCGGACTGATTCTGCCGCGATGCGACGTAAAACAGTTCCCGTGGTCTCCGTGTCGGAGACTGGAACATCTACATTACCACTGGCGGGGACCCGCCCTCCCGTGCAGATTTCAGCGCCGGGCTGGGAAGGTCGTCGGTGTATAGAGAGTTCGGCTCCACGGCCGTGCTGCGCCAGAGGAGTCGCCCACGGGCTCCCTCGGCAGCGAACCGTGGGAGCCTGGCATACCCTTCCAATTCCGCCTTCAGCGTCGACTTTTTTTTTTTTGCAAAAACAACAGTTTTTTGTTTCTTTTTTGTGCAATCCTTTTTTTGCAAAAAAACACGTTTTTTGCAATCCTTTTTTTGCAATCCTTTTTTGTTTCCACTTTTTTGCAATCCTTTTTTTTTGCAATCCTTTTTTTTTGCAATCCTTTTTTTGCAATCCTTTTTTTGCAATCCTTTTTTTGCAATCCTTTTTTTTGCAATCCTTCGCGTCGATTGGCGTCTGGCTCCCGCGGCAAGCTGCTGCGGCCCAGCGCTCGTGGCGTCGTGGGCCGCCGCGGTGCCGTGGCGTTTCGGTGCGGCGCGCGGGCGGCAGGTCGCGTCGAGAGGGAGGGCGGGGCGCGGCTCTGGGCACGGGGCGATGCCAGGGGGCCGCCTCGCGCCGTAGGTAGCAACGGGGGAAGGATTGCTGTTGTTGTTCCCTTAGGGCTTGTCGACTTTTCGCCAATCGACTTGTGAGAATCGAGCCAGATAAACCCAGGTAAATGCAGATAAATCGATGTAAATCCAGGTAAATCTAGATAAATCTGGGTAAATCCAGGTAAATCCAGAGATCTCCAGGCAAAGTTCGAGCACTTCGCGGCCGCTCCAGCGCGAGTCGAAGGACGGCAGAAGTCGTTAAGCCTTTAACGAGTTGTTGAGCTCTCGCTGCCGAGGAATAGTTATTGTTGATCCCCCCTCCAGTGACCCTTGTGTTTTTTTAAGCGGAAGCGCTTCCACCAGGGCTCGCACCCGCTTTTTTTTATATCAGTGCAAGTCACCGGGCCCAAGTTGCGTTGTTGGCCCCAGAACTACAACAACAACGGCTCCCGCCTGATACTTCCTCACAATGTATTCCCAAATGGCGCTCTCGCGCAGGACTTCCTCATAAGTTAGTCATGAATCGCGCTCACGCGTGGGACTTCCTCGCAATTCATTCAGACGCCGCGCCCTCGACATTCAGGAGTCACGCTCTCGCTGTGGATGTCCTCACGATTGATTTGGGAATCGAGCTGTCGCTTGAGAATTCCTCGCGATTCATGCAGGACGCGCTCGACCTGGCCGCCTGGGCCCTCCTTCCCGATACGCCTGGGAGGGTCTACCCGCCCGATGTGCCCGTCTGGTTCTGCCACGTGTTTTCTGCTCCTAGCCCGTGCTCCATCCTTCTCCCTCCCCCTTGTCCTTCCTTCCATCCGTCCTCGTCTTCGCCTGCCTCAGGGGCTGCGCGAAATACACGTTGCAGGCAAGAAAGATCGTAGCACCCCGCAGTTGCGGATAAAAAAGAGGGGGCGGCAGGGACGTCGGCAGTCTGCGAGACTTTGAAGGAACCCGCCGCAGGCGCAATATTCTTCAAGCTATATAGCGAGCCCGCCGCAGGCGCCGACTTTTTGGTTAAAACAATGTAGGTGGGTCGCGGGTTGGATCGCATGTGGCTCGCGGGTGGGTCGACGATGGGTCGTGGGTGGGTCGCGGGCCGGGTCGCGGGTGGGTCGCGGGTGGGTCGCGGGTGGGTCGCGGGTGGGTCACGGGTGGGTCACGAGCGTGTCGCGGGGTGGGTCGCGGGTAGGGGGTAGGTCGCGGTTGGGTCGCGGGGTGGGTCGCGGGTGGATCGCGAGGTGGATCGCGGGTGGGTCGCGGGCTGGGTCGCAGGGCGGACGACGACAATAACGACGCATTTCAGCCACGCACCCAGGGACAATGAATGACCGTTCGGCCCCCTCACTCTGATATACCCCCAAGGGGGTACGGTCGAGGACGAAGGGGACGGGTATCGAGCGTTCGGGATATACGTGTTGAATGGCACGCGAGCAAAGAGCGAACAGTCTCAACATGATTGTTGATGTTGTCGTCGTCGTTGTTGTTCGTGATGTTGTTGTGGTAGTAGTATTAGTATTAGTATTATTATTAGTAGTAGTAGTAGTAGTAGTAGTAGTAGTAGTAGTAGTAGTCGTAGTCGTAGTAGTAGTAGTAGTAGTAGTAGTAGTAGTAGTAGTAGTAGTAGTAGTAGTAGTAGTAGTAGTGTAGTAGTAGTAGTAGTAGTAGTAATAGTAGTAGTAGCAGCAGTAGTAGTAGTTCCCCACATCCTAAGATGGGGTTATTGTTATTACTTGGACGCCTCCTACTCCTCCTCCTTCCTCCTCCTCTTTTCTCCTCCCCTCCTGTCGGACTTACTCATACTCAGACTTGCTCATACACAGACTTACTCATACTCAGACTTACTCATACTCAGACCTACTCATACTCAGACTTACTCACACTCAGACATACTCATACACAGACTTACTCATACACAGACTTACTCACACCCAGACGTACTCATACACAGACTCACTCATACCCAGACTTACTCATACACAGTATTAGTCATACTCAGACTTACTCATACCCAGACGTACACATACACAGACTTTCTCATACACAGACCTACTCATACCCAGACTTACTCATACACAGACTTACTCATACACAGACTTACTCATACTCAGCACCCCTAAGGGGAGCCGCCAGGGGTGGTTGCACGGGCTCGTTCGCGGCCATTTTGTGGGGATGTCTCAGGCGGTTTGCCTGTTTCTGTGCCCAACATCCTTCGCTTTCGGAGCAGATTTGGAGGATGTCTCGAGCGAGGCGCTCATTTCAGCACCCCTAAGGGGAGCCGCCAGGGGTGGTTGCACGGGCTCGTTCGCGGCCATTTTGTGGGGATGTCTCAGGCGGTTTGCCTGTTTCTGTGCCCAACATCCTTCGCTTTCGGAGCAGATTTGGAGGATGTCTCGAGCGAGGCGCTCATTTCAGCACCCCTAAGGGGAGCCGCCAGGGGTGGTTGCACGGGCTCGTTCGCTGCCATTTTGTGGGGATGTCTCAGGCGGTTTGCCTGTTTCTGTGCCCAACATCCTTCGCTTTCGGAGCAGATTTGGAGGATGTCTCGAGCGGAGCGCTCATTTCAGCACCCCTAAGGGGAGCCGCCAGGTGTGGTTGCACGGGCTCGTTCGCGGCCATTTTGTGGGGATGCCTCAGGCGGTTTGCCTGTTTCTGTGCCCAACATCCTTCGCTTTCGGAGCAGATTTGGAGGATGTCTCGAGCGAGGCGCTCATTTCAGCACCCCTAAGGGGAGCCGCCAGGGGTGGTTGCACGGGCTCGTTCGCGGCCATTTTGTGGGGATGTCTCAGGCGGTTTGCCTGTTTCTGTGCCCAACATCCTTCGCTTTCGGAGCAGATTTGGAGGATGTCTCGAGCGAGGCGCTCATTTCAGCACCCCTAAGGGGAGCCGCCAGGGGTGGTTGCACGGGCTCGTTCGCGGCCATTTTGTGGGGATGTCTCAGGCGGTTTGCTTGTTTCTGGGCCCAACATCATTCGCTTTCGGAGCAGATTTGGAGGATGTCTCGAGCGAGGCGTTCATTTTCACCCCCCAGGTGGGCCAGATTTTGAGGATGTCTCGATCGGTTTGCTTGTTTTGGTGGCCAGGCTCGTGGGCGCAGATTCTTCTCAGGATGCCACAGGAGGCTCCAACAGGCTCCAGGAGGCCCCAGGAGACCACATGAGGTCCCAGGAGGCATCAGGAGGCCACAGAAAGACTCAAGAGGCCACAGGATGTCCCAAGAGGCTCCAGGAGGCCCCAGGAAGCTCCAGAAGGCCTCAGGAAACCACAGGAGGCCCCAGGAGGCAACAGGAAGCGCCAGGAGGCCTCGGAAGGCAACAGGAGGCCCCGAGAGGCCCCAGGAGCAGGAGGCCTCAGAAGGCAACAGGAGTGGCTCCAATCCCATGTGTTTTACGTATGCTCCTATCGATTGGGCCTCACCTGGAGCACGATTCTTTGATGTTCTACGTATGTTTCTATAGATGGTCCTTCTCCTGTGTACACAATCCTAAATGTTTTACTCATGTTCCTATGTATTGGGCCTCTCCTGGGGCACGAGTCCTTGGTGTTTTACGCGTGTTCCTATAGATTGCCCTTCTCCTGTGGCTCTAATCCGCAATGTTTTATGTACGTCTGTTGCTATAGATTGCGCCTCTCCTGGGGCACGAAACCTCCTAGGAGGTCCCAGGAGGTCCCAAGAGGCTCCTGGAGACCCCAGGGAGTACCCCCAGGGCATGCACAGAGACGCGCTCGTACTACTGAGGCTCATTCACACTCCAATTCATTCGCAGTTAGATTGATGTCCAGACCGTCACAACTGAAGCCCGTTAATATTCGAAAGCTCTTGCGCCTAGACATTCACGGCGGACAGGTCCATGCGAGTAGATGCACATATGGGGAGCTCCACGCAGTGAATAATAATTGTTGTTGTTGTTGTTGTTGAACCTCCCTCGCCGATGCATACTGTTTTTCTCCATCAAAGTGTGCCCCTCGACGCTCGCACCTAATCTTTTGACAGGGGAAATCTTGATGCTCAAACTGCGCCCCTGCCCCCGGGTTACGACAACAACGGCTCCTGCCAGAGAGTTCCTTACAATTTAGCCAGGACCCCCGCTCCCGCCCGAGACTTCCTCGCATTAGATTCAGGAGTCGCGCTCTCGCACTTGATTTTTGAATTACCTAAGGAATCACTCTCCCGGCGCTCTGGAGTCGCGCTCTCGCTGGAGACTTGCTTGCAATTCACTGACGAATAGTGCCCTTGCGTTTGATTTTTTTGCGATTCACTTTAGCGCCGCGCTCCCGACACCCAGGCACCCAGGAGTCGCGTTCACGCTTAGGACTCCCCCACATATTACCTAGGAATCGGGATCTCGCTGCCCTTCGTGGCCCCGTTGCAGCCCTTCGTGGCCCCCTCGCTTTGTTTCGTGGCCCCGTTGTTGCCTTTGTGGCCCCCTCGCTTTGTTTCGTGGCCCCGTTGCAGACCTTCGTGGCCTCCTCGCTGCCCTTCGTGGCCCCGTTGCAGCCCTTCGTGGCCCCCTCGCTTTATTTCGTGGCCCCGTTGCAGCCCTTTGTGGCTCCCTCGCTGCCCTTCGCGGCCCCGTTACAGCCCTTCGTGGTGCCCTCGCTCCCCTTCGTGGCCCCGTTGCAACCCTTCGTGGTCCCCTCGCTGCCCTTTGTGGCCCCATATATGTATGCCCTTCGTGGCCCCCGCTCGTTCGCGCCCGTGGTGGCCCCATATGCATGCCCTTCGTGGCCCCGCTGTCGCCCTTCGTGGCTCTCTCGCTGCCCTTCGTGGCCCCCTGCCCTCAATGGCCCCGTCCTTGCCCTCCGCGGCCCAACATACGTATGCCCTTCGTGGCCCCCGCTCGTTCGCGCCCGCTGATGCCCCATGTGCATGCCCTTCGTGGCCCCGCTGTCGCCGTTTGCAACCCCCTTAGTGTCCTACGTAGCCCAGTTGCTAGCCTCAGTGGCCCCTATCGTTGATTTCTGTGGCCCCTCATTATCTGACCTTCGTGGCCCCCGCTCGTTCGCGCTCTTCGTGACCCCACACGCATTCCCTTCGTGTCCCCGCTGTCGCCCTTCGTGGCCTACTTCTTGTCCATCGCCGGCCCTGTTGTCGCTCTCTCTCGCTCTCGCTTTCGCTCGTCGTCGTCGCCGTCGTCGTCGTCGCCGTCGTCGTCGACGTCGTCGTCGTCGTCGTGGTCGGTCCCCTGTCCTGTCCGTCCCTCCTTGGGGTCGGGTCCACGGTCCGCGGCCGCCCCGCCGATCCGCGCCGCCGCTGGCCAGGCGGACGCTCCGCGGCCGCCCCGCCCCGGCCCGCAGGGAAGAAAGGTATACCCCCCAAAAGGGGCTCGATCGAAGACGAAGAGGGTGGGTCTCGAGGGTTTGGGAAATCCGCGTTATTGGGCACCGCGACCAGTCTTAAAATGATTGTTGTTGTTGTTGTTGTTGGTGGTGGTGGTGTTCTCGTCGTCATTGTTGTTGTTGTTGTTGTTGTTGTTGTCGTCGTCGTTGATGGTGTTGTTGCTGTTGTCGTTGTTGGAAAAGGCGCGCGTGGGAGCCCCGGCCGCCCCCCCCCCCAGCAACCGAGCAACCGAGCAACCCTCTCTGGGGGTCTCCTGGGGGCGCCAAGGAACCGAAAACTTCGGGCCCATTTCGGCGCATCCTTCACGCGGTTCGGGGCCTCACAAGGAGCGTCGTCGTCGTCGTCGTCGCCGCCGTCTTCGTCGTCGTCGTTGTCGTCGTCGTTGTCGTCGGTGTCGTCGACCCGCCCCCGCGCGTTGCCTGGCGTGCCCGCCTGGTGGGAGGGGCAGGGAGATATGGGGACATAGGCGGGGCGGAGGACGAGGCCGCCGACGACGACAATGATGATGATGGTGATGATGACGACGGCTATGATGATGAGCGTGATGATGATGAGGATGTGGATGAGAATGTTGATGACGACAATGATGAGGATGATATTGAGAATGGTGATGATGATTATGCTGATGCCCATGCTGATGATGATGAGGACGATACTGATCGTCATGATGATGGTGATGCTGATGACGATGATGATGGTGATGATGATGATAATGACGATGAGGAGGGTGATCAAGAAGATGATGATGATGATGATGGTGATGATGATGATGATGATGGTGATGATGATGGTGATGACGAGGATGATGATCAGGGCGAGGACATGGTGGATGAGGAACAGTGTGCGAACCGAAAACTTCGGGCCCATTTCGGCGCATCCTTCACGCGGTTCGGGGCCTCACAAGGGGCGCAACCGAAAGCATCGGGTCCATTTCGGCGCGCCCCTCACACGGTTCGGGGCCGCACAGGAGGCGCAACCGAAGGCCTCGGGCCCATGTCAGGGCTCGTTTCGAATCCTCCGATTCGATTCGATTCGACTCCGATGGATTCCGATTCCGATTCGATTCGATTTCGGATTCCGATTTGGGCTCCGATACCTTATTGGACGCATACTAGCCTGCCGATTTCCGCCGATTCGACTTTTCCCGACTCGTCTGCCGATTTCTGCCGATCCGATTTATTTCGATCGCCGATCCGACTTGTCGATTCGATTCTGAGCTCCCCTGCCATGTCGGCCCACTCCTGACAATATTCGTGGAGGGACATTGGCGGGACGCGGAGAGGAGGAGGTGGAGGAGGAGGAGGAAGTTGAGGACGAGGGCGCCGACGACGACAATGATGATGATGGTGATGATGACGACGAAGACGATGATGATGATAGTAATGATGAGGACGATGATGTTGGTGGTGGTGATGACGACGATGATGATGATGCGGATGAGGATGAGGATGAAGACGATGAGGATGATAACGACGATGATGATGATGAGGATGACGTGGGTGTGGATGATGTTGATGATGATGATGATGATGATGATGATGATGATGATGATGATGACGATGCTGTGGAAGATGAGGTGGACGAGGATGCTGATGATGATGATGAGGAGGAGGACGACGATGAGGGTGAGGAGGACCAGGATGACGAAGACGTCGATGCGGAGGACGAGGATGAGGAGGACGATGACAGGGTGGATGAGGCTCGGGACGAGGACGGTCGTCGTCGTCCCCGCCGTCGTCGTTGTCGTCGTCGTCGTCGGTTTCGTCGCCCCGCCACCGCGCGCCACCTGGCGTGCCCGCCCGGTGGGAGGGGCAGGGAGATAGAGGGACATTGGCGGGGCGGAGTTCGAGGCCGCCGAAAACGACAATGACGATGAGAATGATGGTGATGATGACGACGACGATGATGATGATGAGGATGCGGACGAGGATGCTGACGATGACGATGATGCGGATGATGATGAGGATGGTGATGATGAGGATGACGTGGATGAGGATGATGATGACGGTGATGATGACGACGACGACTACGATGATGATGGTGATGATGACGACGATGATGATGATGATGATGGGGATGGTGATGATGAGGACTACGTGGATGAGGATGATGATGATGACGATGATGATGATGATGATGATGATGATGATGATGATGCTGATGATGATGATGAGTAAGACGAGGTGGACGATGATGCAGATGATGCTGAGTAGGAACATGAGGATTACGATGAGGGTGAGGACGACGAGGATGACGAAGACGTCGATGCGGAGGACGAGGGTGAGGAGGACGAGGACAGGGTGGATGAGGAGAACGAGGACAGGGTGGATGAGGCTTGGGGCGAGGACGGTCGTCGTCGCCGTTGTCGTCGCCACCGCCGTCGTCGTCGTCGTCGTCGCCGCCGCCGCCGTCGTCATCGTCGTCGTCGGCGTCGTCGTCATCGGTGCCGTCGCCCCGCGTATAGGATCCTATACAGTCTGTATCGGATCTGTATAGGACCCTGTACAGTCTGTGCTGGATCTGTGTAGGATCGTATACAGTCTGTATCGGATCTGGATCGGATCCTTTACAGTCTGTATCGGATCTGTATAGGATCCTATACAGGCTGTATCGGATCTGTATAGGATCCTATACAGTCTGCAGCGGGTCTGTATAGGATCCTATACAGTCTGCGTCGGATCTGTATAGGATCCCATACAGTCTCTATCGGATCTCTACTGGATCCCATACAGTCTGTATCGGATCTGTATAGGATCCCATACAGTCTGTATCGGATCTGTATAGGATCCTATACAGTCTGTATCGGATCTGTATAGGGTCCCATACAGTCAGTATCGGTTCTGTATAGGACCCTATACAGTCTGTATCGGATCTGTATAGGGTCCTATACAACCTGTATCGGATCTGTATAGGATCCCATACAGTTTGTATCGGATCTGTATAGGATCCTATACAGTCATGTATCGGATCTCTATCAACAGGATCCCATACAGTCTGTATCGGTTCTGTATAGGATCCCATACAGTCTGTATCGGATCCGTATGGGAACCTATACAGTCGGTATCGGATCTGTGCAGGATCCTATACAGTTTGTATCGTTTCTGTATAGGATCTCATTCAGTCTGCACCGGATCTGTATAGGATCCAACACAGTCTGTATCGGATCTGTATAGGATCCTATACAGTCTGTATCGGATCTGTACAGGCTCCCATACAGTCTGTATCGGATCCGTATGGGAGCCTATACAGTCGGTATCGGATCTGTGCAGGATCCTATACAGTTTGTATCGTTTCTGTATAGGATCTCATTCAGTCTGCACAGGATCTGTATAGGATCCTTTACAGTTTGTATCGGATCTGTATAGGACCCTATACAGTCTGTATCGGATCTCTATCAACAGGATTCCATACAGTTTGTATCGGTTCTGTATAGGATCCCATACAGTCTGTACTGGATCTGTGTAGGATCCTATACAGTCTGCACCCGATCTGTATAGGATTCTCTACAGTCATGTATCGGATCTGTATAGGATCCCATACAGTCTGTATCGGATCTCTATCAGCAGGATCCCATACAGTCTGTACCGGTTCTGTATAGGATCCCATACAGTCTGTACTGGATCTGTGTAGGATCCTATACAGTCTGCACCGGATCTGTATAGGATCCTATACAGTCTGTATCGGATCTGTATAGGATCCCATTCAGTTTGTATCGGATCTCTACAGGGTCCTATACAGTCTGTTTCGGTTCTGTATAGGATCCCATACAGTCTGTACCGGATCTGTATAGGATCCCATACAGTCGGTAGCGGATCTCTATAGAATCCAATACAGTCAGTATCGGATCTGTATAGGATCCCATACGGTCTGCATCGGATCTCTACAGGATTCCATACAGTCAGTATCGGATCTCTACAGGGTCCCATACATTTAGTATCGGATCCCTACAGGATCTCATACAGTCTGTATCGGATCTGTATAGGATCCCATACAGTCTGTATCGGATCTGTATAAAATCCCATACAGTCTGTATCGGATCTCTACAGGACTCCATACAGTCAGTATCGGATCTCTACAGGATCCCATACAGTCTGTATCGGATCTCTACAGGATTCCATACAGTCAGTATCGGATCTCTACAGGGTCCCATACAGTCTTTACCGGATCTGTACAGGATCCCATACAGTATGTATCGAATCTCTATAGGGTCCCATACAGTCTGTATCGGATCTGTATGGGAGTCCATGCAGTCTGTATCGGATCTCTACAGGGTCCCATACAGTCTGTATCGGATCTGTATGGGATCCCATACAGTCTGTATCGGATCTGTATTGAAGCGGCGGCACGCCGGCGCGCATACGATGTTCACCCACAGGATCACGTCAAGGTCCGTAAGGGAGTCCAAGGGAGTTCCAGGATTTTTTTATTTTTTTGGGTTGCTGGTTGCTGTTGCCGTTGCTGGGGTGGGGGTCAGAATGCGCCCACGGGGCTCTGAGCGCAGCCTTCGCAATGAGGCGAGGGCGGGCCTGGGCGGCTAGAGTTCACGGGGCTCTCACGCGCGCCTTTTCCTTGTTGTTGTTGTTGTTGTCGTCGTCGTCGTCGTTGTTGTTGTTGGCGTCAGGCCCGGGACCGTTAGAGAACGGCTGAGACTGAAAATCCAATCTCGGTGAATGGTCGACAGCGCGTGAGGGTGGCCCTTCGCCCTAGTGACCTTTCGGTGCGCGCGCACAGTCGCCCCCCCAGCATCGGCTTGGGTTTGGCCCCGTCGAGACCCCCGAAATCCGCGAACCAAAAAATTCGGTCTTGCCCAAGGTCATTCCTTCCTCCTCCTCCTCGTCCTCCTTCCCCCTTTCCTCCTCCCCCCTCAAACAACGGGCCCGAGTCTGCATTTTGCACGGGGCACCTGGTCCACCCCGCCCCCTCCGCGTGGGGTTTGAGGGGCATCGCGCTTCCCGTTCCCAGTGACCAGTCAGTCCCGATGACAAAGGCGGGGGAACATGAGAAGGCCACGGCTCCCAGGGCGTGGTCGACATGCGCAGGTTGCGGCCGTCGTGAATGCAATGATGTTCTCCAGGGCCAAGCCTGCAAGTGTTGGGGTTGCAACAGACCAGTGAAGTTGTGCAAGTCCAAGAGTCAGAGCAGCAGTCAGTCCACCTTAGGCAGGACGGCCAAGGAGAAGCATGACCTCGTCCTCAGCGCCCCGCCCCCCGCAGGTGCGCCGACGCTCGGGCCCCTCCTGGCGCAGGTGCTCGCGGCGACCTCCGGCCCCGGGGCCAAGCGGGCCCTGGCGGGGCAGGCGGCGCGCGCGGCGCAGGCGACCAAGCCAGCGCAGCCGCCAGCTTCCTCGGCGGCGGACGCCGCGAAGAAGGCGGCGGGCGCTTGGCGCGACGCCAGCGCCAAGCACGACCTGGCGGCCAGCCGGGTGGTGCAGCGCAGGGATAACCTGCGGAGTGCCGAGCTCAAGGAGCAGGAGATGGCCAGGTACCCGGCGGAGGCGGAGCTCCAACGGCAACGGCGCCTAGCGGCCCAGGCCCTGCAGAAGGCGGTGGGCGGCGAGGCCAGCAGCTCCGCGACGGCCGGCGTGAAGCAGCCCGACGAGAGGTCCGAGCTCATCGAGCTGCACTGGGACCCCACGTTCTTTAAGGAGCTGAGGGGGCTGGGCTGCGACCAGGCCGAGCTCGAGAAGCTCGACAAGTTTGAGGGGGAGCTGCGCGAGGCGAAGGATAACCTCACGCAGCGATCTGCCGAGCTGGCGCCCTGGCGCAAGGAGGCGCTGGCGATCCAGGCGGCGGTGCAGGACCGCATCAAGAAGAAGCGGCGCGTTGGCGAGGAGGCCACGGAGGGCGCAGCAGCCCCAGCGGCGCCTGCGCCCGCAGCCGCGGCGGCGCCCACCGAGCCCACGGCCGAGGCGATCGCGGCTGAGGCGGCCAGGATCTCGGCAGCCAAGATCGCAGCGGCCACGGCGGCGCAGGAGGCACGGGCCCAGGCGGCAGCGGGCCAGGCGGTCGCGGGTCCTCCGTGAGACCAGGCGATGGGCCGCGTTGCCAGCGCTGCTCCAGCGCCTTAGCCGCCCGCCGCTGCGACGCTGCAGGGCGATTCAGTTACAGGTAATTGCGAGGGCCTCCTGTTCTTTGCCGATGTCACGTGCTTAGGTCAAAGAGCTGGGGATTTCCTTACCATTCAGCAGCGCCTCCAAGAATGCGCTTACCCTGGGGTAGTCGAGTCTCATATCTGCACCCGCTCTCGGGATGAGTGGATCGCCGAGGCGCGCAGGTCGAAGCTGAAGCACATAGACAAGTGTGTTCGTCCATCTGGGAGAGGCACAACTGCAGCAGCTCGAGCCTGAGCGAACGAAGGAGGGGATCTCGTTCTTTCTCAGGGTCGTCGCTATCTTCATCGTCTTTTCGAGTCCGCCAAAGAGGTGCCCCACCTGTGCGCGGGCGGCCACGAGCAGCTCGACGGGTTCCTTCCCGTGGTCTTGCACCAGCAGGGCTTCAGCTTCATCGTGGTACCCTCTTACGGTCACCCCTCGGTCGGTTTCAATTGCAGCAATTCCCAGCGGCACGCCCGCCTCGGATCCCTCCTCCGAACGCTTCAAATGCCTTGGATGGTTATGGGCGACTGGAACATCGATGTGGATGTCGTTCGGCGCTCTAGCTGTCTTCCGGAGATCCAGGGTCACATAGTGAAACGCCCGTGCAGCATGCGCAGGTGGGCGGCAACGGCGACTCCCATCTTGACTTCATAGTAGCTAGTGCCGCCTGCCTCCCATACATAGTCAGTACTCCCACCATCCAGGATGTTTCATGGGCCCCTCACTGTGGCCTCGCAACCTGCACTCGTAATTCTGGACAGCATATGATAGCCCGTAACATGCCAGTTGCTCCGCGTTTGCCTCAGATGCCCAGGCCCACTAGAGTTGCTCTGTCTGATTCCAAGTCCAGTCGGTCGCGGGGTCAGCAGGCTCTTCGAGTGGCGTGGGCCCGTGCCCGGAGCACGAGGAGACCTCGGCCGGGGTCGACGTCGACGGGCCCTCGGCGGCTGACGGCGGTGGCGGTGGCGACGGGGAGGAGTTTTCAGATGTTGTTTTTTTTCGGCTCGGGGATCCCCGGCAATGAGGGGGAGGACTTGTGGGCCGACGAAATTTGTGTCAGACCTGCTTTGGCTCTTGTTCAGTCTGCGAGCTCCGAGGCAGGAGAAGCTGTTTCATCCTTGCGCATTTCGGAGAAGGGCAGCGAAGCTGGCGGCATTTCGCGAGGGAGAGTCGGGCCGACCCCAGCGATGACACCACCCCAGATCCTCAGGTAGGTGACGCCATGGGCGTCCGTCCAACTCCGTCTGCTGATGCCCCTGTTGCCTCGCCTCTCCCCTCCTTTGCTCGTCCGTCTTCCCTTTGGCTCAAAAACCAGCGCCAGGTTGCTTGGGTAACACCGTCTCTGGATGATGTTTGGCCTGCGGTTCGCTCGTCTCCGGCCTTCGCGGTGGGTGGACCCCACATCCTGGCGATCAGTGGCAAGTTCGCTGCTTGGGTTGAGATCGTGGAGCGGAGCCGCAGCGAGCACCATGGAGTCACAGCGCCTGCGATCTCGAGGGCGGCAGGACCGCGCCAGGAAGAGGGAGCAGTCCTCGCTGCCGCCCACATCCGAGATCAAACCCTTCGTGGTGTGCATGCTTGGCGGCGGGGTCGCGCTCGCGCTATTGTTCAGCGCGTCGAACGGCGTCGCCGACGCAACAGCGGCGCCGTGCAGGTACAGCAGCTGGCAGAGGACGCCCGGCGGCTGGCTGCTGCTCTGCCCGAAGGGGTGCACACCATTTTTCCTATCGGCTGTGGCTCTTGGCAGGGCTGGCTGACTTCACTTCGGCAGCTCGAGGTTCTAGACTCCCAGGCCCTTGGAGTTGCCGCCAGAGTTGTAGATGAGGCTGCGCGGCGAGGCCGCGCTCGGGCCACCAGTCTGTCTTTGAAAGAACTTCAGGAGTGGATCGCAGCCCAGGGTGTCGTGGGAGCGGCTCATAAGAGTATCCGGCAGGAGCCTTTGCCGTCGGGCGAACTCCATTATCACGGGGGCTGTGCAGCGCACCCGATCGAGATCGTGGATCGGAAGGTCGTTCTCTGGCACAAGTTGTGGCAGTCCAGAGATTTGACATATTCAGTGTTTCAGGACATCATGGCTGGCGCCAGACAGCTGGGTGAGATCGGGCAGCTCGTTCCCCTCACTGTAGCAGACCTCCGCCAGGCCCTGTGTCGCATGAAGGCCCGCGCTGGCCTCGGAGCGGACCAGCTCTCGCCAGTTGACCTGGAACGTCTCCGAGACGCGGGCAGGGAGGATCTTTGCCAGCTTTTTCTTATGGCGGAGCAAGGCATGTCGTGGCCTTGGCAACTTCCCATCGTGATGGGTCGCCTCCTCGCCAAGAAGGGAGGGGGCGACCGCGCCATAGGCCGGAACGCCATGATTTGCAGAGTCTGGGGCATGGCCAGAGACGGGCAGATGCGGCAATGGACCGTTGACATAGCCCCGCGTTGGGATGCTGCAGTCGCTGGCAACAACGATATGAGGGAAGCCTTCCTGCGATCTCTCAATTCTGAAGTACATTCTCGGATGGGCGCTGCTGCTCATGGCGAGGCGCTGCTGGGAGTTGTTTCGTTCTACGATGGTATCGTGTTCGAGGCGCTGGCAGATGCGGCGGCGCCGCTGAGCTTCCCTCCAGTGATTCTTTTCCTGGAGATGCAGATCTGTGCGGCCCCTCGCCTGGCCCCCCAGTTTCAGTCTTTCTCGCTGCCCTTCCAGCCCACGCGGAGCGTTGTTCAGGGCTTCCAGAGCGGCACCCGCTTCGGCCGTTGCCTTACCTATTTTGTTGTCGAACGTTTGTGCACATCGCATTTTTGCATGTCAGGACGGATTTGGATCGTGGTTGGGCGCAGAAGGCAGTGGGCTCGCGTAAGCATGTGCAGGGTGCTCTCGTTGCAGGCGTCGCGGACACGGCCGCCGAGTTTGCGAAGGTGTCTCTCGGCATTGCGGGCAAGAGTGTCATTGCATGTTCGTCTCACGCCGATGCGAATATTATAAGCAAACTGCTGAGGAGGAGAGGCATCCACCTCGCGGCCGAGCTGCAGGCTGCCTACCTCGGCGTCGACATGGGGACAGGACGGCGTGCAGCAGGTGCCGCAGTACGCAAGCGGGCTGATTAGGCGAGGGCGCAGCATGGGCGTCCACGCCGTTTCGCCGCAGCTTCCAGACGCTTCTGGGTTACAGCTCGAGTGGAACTTGCAGGGCCGCAAGCAGTAGCTTCCTACGGGCACCAGGTTCACGGCATGTTCGGCAGCGCGATTGTGCACCAGCGACGGCGACTGGCAGCGGCCTCAGGCTCGGTTCGACGTGGACGATGTCCCACCACCTTGATTTGCATTCGGGCCGCACAGTCAGACTCTGGCACTCTCATCCCGCGTCGGCGTCTAGCCCAACATGGCTGCATATCTGGGTCACCGAGCCCAAGAACCGCCCCAGTGTGTACCGCGTTTGGTCGTCGGTGGTTCAGCATATCAAGAGTGTCCCAGAAGTCCAGAGGTCTAGATGCATTCGGGGTCATATTTCTACTGCGGTGGCTTGCCCACTGCAGGCGGGCTGGGATTCCCGGGCTCCTTCCGAACGGGTCTTGACGAATGATTGTGGACAGCATGCCTGGCGCGTCGAAGACGAGGCATTATGTTCGCTTGGTCAGGCTGATGACTTACTCCGTGAGTTTGAGGGGTGTCTCGAGCTGTGGCAGTGGCGTACTGTTGCTGAGCTGCACTGTAGATCAGGACCGGAGAATGGAGCGGATACCCTTAGTCTTCGGAAGCTCATTCGTGATTTGCAGTACGTTGGGAAAAGGGCGGCAGTTGTCTGAGTTGATGCTCAGTGTTACAGGTGCTGGAGTTCGGACTAAAGCGCGCAAGCGTACTCATCATTGTACTTCGGACGTGTGTGATCGATGCTCGGCGGCTGCTGAATCGGATTTCCATCGGTACTGGCTGTGCCCGCGCAACACGGGGAACCGCGCCTTAACGGAGCCCGACCAGTTCGCAGCAGAGGCCATGGCAGGCCAAGAGATGCATGCATGCTTCTGGAGCCGTGACATCATCCCTGCGCCACGGGCGCGGGTGACTGAGGCTGCGGCCGAGGAGCTGTGGCGAGGCGGCAACTTGTGCGGCGGCGGAGTGGGGCCAGGCTGCTTGGGACATGGCACGCCCGAGGCCCCCTGGCACGCTTTTGGAGATGCTTCAGGAGGCAGTGATGCGCGCGACCCCAGGTTGCGACGCGTCGGGCTGGCTTTGTATGGGCTCACCGCCTTCGATCCAGTTCATGCGGGGCCATGCTTGTTCGGGCCGCTCATCGGTGGGGCCCAGACTGTCGCCCAGGGCGAGTTGGCAGCGCTGTAACTCGCTATTCGGTGTCCCACTGGATCCATGATCTTCGTCGCGGACTGCGAGGAGGTCTGTCGTGGATGGTGGGCGAGATTGCGCGAGAAGCCGCCTGGGCAATTGTCTGGAATCTGGCGCCAGATAGGACGACACCTTCAGTATCGGCCAGCCACGGATATCGCCATGCTGCAGATCCCGCCCCACCTCGAGGCCGAAGAGGTGGCGCGCCGTCAGCATCCGAGCTGGATGGTGCAGGGAAATGAGGCAGTGGATCGGCTAGCGCAGCAGGCAGCTGAGGACCACCGACTGCCAGAGGTGGAGAGGCACCGCGTGGCCGCCACCGAGCAGAAGGCGCTGCTGGCGCGGAGGCGGCTGCTGCGGTCGGCGCTGCGCTGCATCCAGCCGGAGCGGGCCCAGGCCGCGGGGGCGGCGCAGGAGCGACGGGCGGCGCGGCATGCGCCCCTAGAGGCCGAGGCGCCTTCGGCCGCTCCTGCTCTTCCTCCTCCTCCTCCCCCTCCTGCCCCCTCGGTGGTGGCACGCTTCGCGACAGCCCACACTCTTGACGATGAGGGGAGGAGTTGTCTGAGGTGTAAGGGGTCTGCCAGGAAAGCTTGTCGAGTGGAATGGTTAAAAAGTGAGCGCGCCCCTCTCATAGCTGTAGATGGTAGGGTGTCTCGGGTCCGTCGGGGGTGCCATTTTCATATCGCTGGAGGTTGCGCCCACCCCTCTCACGCTCTAATGTGTCATCATAACCTTAGTATATGGGTATGCAGTCTTTGCGGCTACTTCGGCCAGACCCAGCTCAGGGGTCTCGGTGGTCCATGCAGTTTTCCCATTTCTAAAGCGCGTCGTGAATATCTCGATCGGATGGGTCGCGACCTGTTCCCCAAAGTCTTGCTGGGCCTCGAGCTGGGTCCCGAGTAGAGAGCTCAATTTTCGCTACGCGAAGGCTGTAATCTCTGGAATTCCTCTTCTCCTCCTCCTCCTTTCCTCCTCCTCCGCCTCCTCCTCCTCCTCCTCAATGCGTCGGGGTTGCGGAAAACACACACACACATACACATACACACACACAACGTGTGGGGTTTGTGCCCAGAGGTGGCCGATGTCAAGTCATGGATTAGTTGTGTTTTTTCCGGTCAAAGTCAGCGGGGCCAGAATGGGTCGGCTCTGCCGCTGGAAGCTGGCGGAGGCTCGGCGGAAGCCGTCTGCAGCAAAAGATGGCCAACCCAAAGGATATGTCAACGTTTTGAAGTGTTCATGCTTTTCAGAGCTGGACAGACAAATTCAGGCTGCAGTGAAGTGCGCTTGTGCTCAGCAGCAAGACTTAGGACCGATGCCTGGCTCCCCCGGCCAAGTGCCCTGGCTGGCCAAGATTTCCTGCAACTTGTTGGCAGAGCTCCCAGTTGATTCTAGGTCGCTCCCTGCGGCGTTGCTCCACGAGGCAGGGATGGGCCCTGAGATCCGACTCTGCAAAACAAAGGCAACACCTCAGAAAGTCGCGACCGGAACCCTGGACCCCAACATATTGCAAAATCATTTTAGACGGATTGATATGTGAGGGTCCAGGGGCCCGAAATGGAACGAAATTGCTTGGTGTGAAAACGTTGCAACGCCAGGATCGGAGGGGGGGGGGTCCCTCCACGCTGCCTCGCGCTGGCCCCCTGCGTGCTGCGAGAGCCTCGGACCTGCACGCTGCGCCTCCCAGGCACGAGCAGCGCGGCCGCTGCCGCCTCACGTGAGCTCCAGCCCTGCCCCAGCGCCACTCCGCGCGCCGCCCGGCCTCGCCAAGCGCCGTCGCGGGGCGCGGTGCATCGCCGCCCTGTTGAAACAAAGAGCGGCGCTCAGACGTACCTGCCAGAGCACCAGCGGCGTCGTCACATTCTCAGCCAGCGGGACAGGGAGGGCCCCGACAAGAAGGACCCCCCAAGGGGCAATCTAGTTTTTTGTATCCGCGGTCGCGGGGCCACGAGCCCTCCGAGGAGGGTCTCCGCGGCCCGCGTGTCCTCCACCCCCTCCTCCTCCTCCTCCTCCTCCTCCTCCTCCTCCTCCTCCTCCTCCTCCTCCTCCTCCTCCTCCTCCTCCATCTCCTCCTCCATCTCCTCCTCCTCCTCCTCCTCCTCCTCCTCCATCTCCTCCTCCATCTCCTCCTCCACCCCCTTCCCCTCCTCCTCCTCCTCCTCCTCCTCCTCCTCCTCCTCCTCCTCCTCCTCCTCCTCCTCCTCCTCCTCCTCCTCCTCCTCCTCCTCCTCCTCCTCCTCCTCCTCCTCCTCCTCCTCCTCCTCCTCCCCCTCCTGCTCCTCCTCCTCCTCCTCCTCCTCCTCCTCCTCCTCGGGTCGCCTACGGCCCCGGGGGAAACCGTGCAACCCCACCGTCGGGTGAATCGCTGCGGATTCGGGGCGGCTGCGCGATCTCAGGAGCCTGGGGGGCCCTTCTCCGAGGACGTGCGCGCGGCGGCGGGTCGTGCGGAGAGGTCTCTGCGGGGTGATTTTTCCCCAAGCAGTGCTTGCTCTGAGGGGGCCCCAGGGGGAAGGGGAGGAGGGCCCGGGGGAGGGGCAGGGGGCAGGAGGAGGCTGGGAGAGGGACAGGAGGAGGCGGGGACGCAGGAACAGGCGCGATCGGTAGCTCCAGGCCAGCAGGGCAAGAACTCCGCACACAGCGAGGGGAGGAGGGGGATAAACGTCAAGCAATGGCGAAGCGTCCTGGCTCGCCTATTGCCCTACCAGGCAAAGTTCTAAGAACCTTATGCGGTTTCCACAACATGTTCCTAGAACATTTCTGACGGAGTCTGTCTTGTTTTATCACATTGGGTTTGTGTTCTAAGAACATTGGTTTTGTTCTTAGAACATTTCGGAGTTCTAAGAACGGTACGTGGTAGGACTATAGGAATGCTGGGACGGTCGGCTCCTGCTCAAAAAAGAGAGAGACCCGAACCCCAGACGTCATTCCTTCTGGTGAATTCCCCAATCAGTGCTTGCACTGAAGGGGTCCTGGCGGAAATTGAAAGATTTGGCGAAAGTGTCCCGCCCATGTTGGTGGCCGGCTGGGTTTCCGGGTTCCCGGCTCCGGGTTCCCGGGTTCCGTGTCATGCGCGGAACCATTGGTTCGGTGGGTTCCGGGTTCCCGGATTCCTGGTCGATATCTCTTTATCGATCTCTTTATCGATCCCATTTCTAACCATCCACTGATTGGGGCTTTTCTCCGGCGTCATCGAAGTCATCGTGCGGCCTTTTACCGCACCGCGCTTCACGAGCCCCAAGAGTCAGGGGCAACGTTAAGGAGGAGGAGGAGGAGGAGGAGGAGGAGGAGGAGGAGGAGGAGGAGGAGGAGGAGGAGGAGGGAGGAAGAGGAGGAGGAGGAGGAGGAGGAGGAGGAGAGGAGGAGAGGAGGAGGGAAGGAGGAGGGAGGAAGAGGAGGAGGAGGAGGAAGGAGGGAGGAGAGGAGAGGAGGAGGAGGAGGAGGAGCGGGGGGGCGCGCCTCGACCCCAATCGCCCGTTCCTCGCCGATGGGGGGCCCGATGGCCCACGGCCGCCCAGGAGCATAAGTACGGATTTCGGCTCGGGGCCGGCCGCCAAGCTGTCGGCGACGCACCGCCGATGGAACCCAGAGATCCAGCGTATTGAAAAATCAAGACGGAGATTTTTCGATATATATATATATATATATATAAAAAAAAAAACTAAGGTTTTTCGATATTTTCGGCCTCCTGGGCGCCCTCACCAGGCCTCGGGACCGTGAACAAACGACTCAGGATGAAGGACCGGTCCCGGGGAATGGGGTCGAGGCTTCGGGGTACCCCGTATTGAAACGATCACGACATCGGACCTCTGGGAAGCTCGATGTTTCCCCCCCCCCCCTCAGCTGGTTCCGCCCCCTATCGTCCACCGCCTCACGACCTCCGCCAGGGCAAGCGCCAGAGGGGCCAGCGAGACGACGCGGACGGCGGCGCCGAGGAGGCGCTCACCTCCCCGGAGGAAGTGGCCGCACAGCAGCAGCAGGTGGACAGCCACATCAAGGACCTGGAGCGCCTCCTGGCCAGCTACGGGGAACTGCTGGATAGCGCGTTCCCCGGGGAGGACGCCACCACCACCACATCGCCGCCATCCCCTCCCCAGATCTCCGACGGTCTCTTTGCTTCGATTTCGATCCCAGCGCTCTGTCATCGATTTCGGCCTCTCGGGCCCGCTTTCGTGCCCGGCACGCATCTAGTCGGCAGCGAAAACTAGCTCCTTGGAAGCGGTCGGGCCCTCTTCGGAAAGCGCCAGGACGAGGGCAAATCCGTTCCGGAGCGTTCTGGAACGCTCCCAGAGCATTCCGGATCAGAAAGTTCTGAGAAGGCCGCGGCGCGAGGCATCCTCCAGCGCCGCCGCTGGCTCTCAGAGGTTCTCGATGAATCCTCACCCGAATTCATCCTCGTCCTGGCTTCGTCTTGCCTCTTGGGACTGCGGATTGAGGCTGCGGGTTGAAGACCTTTCTCCTCAGACTCGCCATGTCGTGGCCTCTGCACAGACGCGGGGGCCTCCCCAGAGCGCTTTGACCCCGTTCCAGGGAGCGCCTCTCTTGTCGCGGATCGTGCTTGAGGAGGGACACGTAGATTCTAGACACAGACACATGTACGAAGCTGTCCACGGAAATCTCATAAAACCCGACATCTACTTTCTTGCTTTAAAAAGAATTAGGATCTACCTCCCCCGCCAGACTGAACCGCGCCTTTTCCGCATTTCAACTTACATCTGATGATTCCGCCCCATCGTTCATCCGAAAGATGAAACTTTACCATCGGAGACAGGCCAGTATCGTCTCCCCCCTCATCCTCTTCAAAACATGCTATCCGCGCGCTTTCGTTTATCAGAAGTCAGCGGTTTTGATTTATCCCCTGCAAAAAATGAGACGACGTGCGCACGCGCACGTCGTCGCACGCGCATACCAAATCATCCAACGTCGTGAGAAATTCAAAATGGAGTGTCCCGAAAACGCAGGAAAAATGGCTTCGCAACACGACTGTTCAAACAAAAGCTCGCGCTCGGGCTCTTGCGAATTCTTAAGAAAACCATTTGCTTCCAACATTATCATCACTTTGTACTAAGCGGGTGTCTCGCGCGCGCATGTCGCAATCGCTCGGACGCCCTTGCGCGCGTGCTGTCGCGAGAAACCCTTGCAAAACATTAAACGGACTACATGCGCGCGTCGACGCGCGCGCATGCCGACATCCTGCAAAAACCCACGAGTCGTAGGAAGTTCAAAATCGAGTGTCCCGAACAGATATATCAGTTCATAGTTCTGCAACATCAATGTTCAAAACTGCCTGCGCTCGCGCTCCTGCGAACTCTCGAGAAAAACCATAGGTTTTCCAACATGTACATTCAATTCGGCCAAGCGGGCCCCTTGCGTCGCACGTGCAAACCACTCGAACAACCTTGCGCGCGCTGGGGCATACCGACGCGCGCGCATGTCAAACTTTTGCAAAAACCTGCATCACCGACGCGAGGACGCCGTCATCACCCTTGGCGTGATCAGCATCGGCGCCGTCACTGGCCTTCCTCCACATCCCTTATTAAACGGTCCCCTTCTAAAATACAGCCCCCCCTGCTTCGGCACACTAGTACTCCGGCCTCCTCTCCACGGGAGGCGCCTTAATATTCCAGTCCCCCCTCTAGGCAGGTTGAGCGTTACAGTTAAGCTGGTGGACATGATGAGGCTGTGGTTACACAGTGGTGATTGCATTGGTGATCAGTACTCTGTCGGTTTGCGATGTCGACAACAATTATGATCAATACGATGAACACCATGATCGTGCATGTGATGCTGTGGTGCAGGCGCCACTTCTATACATATATACGCCACCTTTGTATATATATATATATATATATCTGAAACATGAATATCAGTCCTTCTTAAAACATAGTTTGACACATACTTTCAGCTTATGAAGCATATTTCCAGTTAGTTAGGGGCCATATTTGAAGCTCGCATGCGGTCGAGTGCAGACTGGAAACGCATTTTCAGTTTATTAGGGACCATTCTGAAGGTCAATTTCAAACCTCGTTCCCAAAATGGCCATTCAAAAAGCGCCATAATTCCCCGGCCCCCCCTTCGCTTCGGTCACGCGAAACCGCCTTAACATTCAGGCATCCCCCCCTTTGGAAAAAAAGGCGCCTGAATATACCGGCCCTGGGGGCCGTTTAGTAAGGGATGTGGAGTACTATCGTCGTTGCCATCATTGTCACCAGTATCGCTACCATCATCATCGCGTCTGACGTTGTCGACGTTGCCATGGTACCGCGTCCGCCAAAGTCGCCGACTTGCACTGAAGTGCACGCTTTGGGAAGTGCCCAGCGGTCAGCGCAACCGCGGCCGCGTCGACCGCGCCAAACTAGCTGGCCGCTGCGCGCACGAGCATGGCGCGGGCTAGCGCGGCTGCAGAGATGCACCAGCCAATCCCAAGCACTCATCGCAATTGCCGCCGCATGGGTTTTGCAAACCATGTTGCGGGTGGGTAGGTGGGATGTGTGCGCGAGCGGTAGAGCTCAGAACACAGCGCGAACAGAAAGTAGTTGCACCACGTAGATTGCACCGCATATGTTGCACGACGTGTGTTGCACCACATATATCGTTCCACATAGACTGCACAACGTGGATTGCAAGAATCACGCTGTTTGGGGGCCACGCTGGCTAACAGTTGTGTCTTCATGGGACACCTGAGTTTTGAGAGCCTCGAGGCCCGGATGCGGCCCACCGGGGACGCCGAGAGCGGCGCGGGGCGGCCAGAAGGGGGGTGATGACTACGGGGGGGGATATCATGGCGGGGGCCATGATATCGCCCCAGATTTCACGGCGCCTCTTCTTAACTATTTCAATGCGTTTCCTGGCCCCCCCTCTTGGACGCCCCCACTCTTGGACGACCCCGAGCGGCGGCCGCGGACGGTTACCCGCCATGCCCACGTCAAATTGGCCCCCTGGATTTCTTTAGGAGCACCTTCTGGCCAGGATCTCGCATGGGATCCAACCGAGGCGATGACCCGCCCTCATCCTTAGTTACTCTTTCTCCTACCCTCCTCCTCCTCCTCCTCCTCCTCCTCCTCCTCCTCCTCCTCCTCATCATCATCGTCCTCCTCCTCCCTCCTCCTACCTTCCTTCTCCTCCTCCCTCCTCCTACCCTCCTTTTCCTCTTCCCTCCTCCGACCCTCCTCTTCCAGTCCTGCTCCTCCTCCTCCTCCTCCTTCTCCTCCTCTTTTTTTTTTTGGGGGGGGGGGGGCAGTGCGTCGAGCGGACTTTAACATTTGGGCTCGCAGCGTTCCTAACCTCCTCCTCCTCCTCCTCCTCTCCTCCTCCTCCTCCTCCTCTCTCCTCCTCCTCTTTCTCTCCTCCTCCTCCTCCTCCTCCTTCATCCTCCTCCTCCTCCTCCTCGTCCTCCTCCTCCTCCTCCTCCTCCTCCTCCTCCTCCTCCTCCTCCTCCTCCTCCTCCTACCCTCCCTTTTTTCCTCTTCCCTCCTCCGACCCTCCTCTTCCAGTCCTCCTCCTCCTCCTCCTCCTCCTCGTCCTCCTCCTCCTCCTTCTCCTCCCTCCTCCTCTCTTTTGTTTGGGGGGGGGCAGTGCGTCGAGCGGACTTTAAGATCTGGGCTCGCAGCGTTCCTAACCTCCTCCTCCGCTCCTCCTCCTTCTCCTCCTCCTCCTCCTCCTCCTCTTTCTCATCCTCTCTCCTCCTCCCTCCTCTCCTCCTCCTCCTCCTCCTCCTCCTCCTCCTCCTCCTCCTCTCCTCCTCCTCCTCCTCCTCCTCCTCTCGTCCTCCTCCTCCTCCTCCTCCTCCTCCTCATCGTCCTCCTCCTCCCTCCTCCTACGTTTCTCCTCCTCCTCCCTCCTCCTACCCTCCTTTTCCTCTTCCCTCCTCCGACCCTCCTCTTCCAGTCCTCCTTCTCCTCTTTTTTTTGGGGGTGCGGGGCAGTGCGTTGAGCGGACTTTCAGATCTGGGCTCGCAGCGTTCCTAACCTCCTCCTCCTCCTCCTTCTCATTATCCTTCCCCTCCTTCTTCTCCTCCGCCCTACCCAGTCTGCCTCTGGACACGGCTGTGTTGGGAGGTTGAGCTTTCCCCAGTCCCCAGTCTGCCTCTTGGCATGGCGGCGTGGGGATGAGCCTGCCCCGGCCTGCCTGTTGGGCTGAGCGGGGGCGTGGCTTTCTCCCGCCTGCCTCTGGAGATGGCCTGTGCTGAGGCGAGCCGTTCCCAGTCTGTTTTTTGGCACGGCTGTGGGAGGGAGCCTTCCCCAGTCAGCCTCCTGGCCTCGTGAGAGGGCTGTGCTGAGATGAGCCATCCCCAGTCTGTCACGTGATTCGGCTGCGCGGGGGGATTCTTGCCAAGATTGCCGTCTTGGCATGTGGTGATGTGCCATGCCCAGTCTGCCTTCTGATTTGACTTCGAGTGGGGGGCGGGCAGATTCCCTCGTTTGTTCGTCTTGATGTGGTTGTATGTGTTGGTGTGAACCTTCGTCAGCCAGCCTCTTGATACGTCTGTGCAGGTGTGAGCCGTCCACATTCTGCCCCGTGACCTTGCTGCGCAATGGCGTGAGCCGTCGCCAGTCTGCCTCTTGATACTGCTGCGCGGGGGTGGGACTCCCACAGCCTGCCTCTTGATACGGCTACATTGAGGTGAGCCTTCCCCAGTCTTCCTCTTGCTGGGCATGTTTGGGAACGAGCTATTTTTCCAGTCCGCCTCTTGATGTTGCAGTGTGGGAGTGAGCCATCCCCAGCCTACCTCCAGGCATTGCTGTGCGGGGGTGGCCTTGCTCCGCCTGCCTCTTGACGTGGCCGCGTGGGGGCGACTGTCGCGCTGCTTCTCTCTTTGTGCGGCCTTGTTGGGGCGTGCCTTTCCCAGTCTGCCTCTTGATATGGCTGTGTGGGGGGTGAGTCTTCCACGGTCTGCTTCTTGACATGGCTGTGTGTTGGTGATAAGCTCCCAGGTTGCCTCTTGGTTCGGCTATGTTCGGGGGCGGAGGAGGGGGGTGATGACTAGCGGGGAGGATATCATGGCGTGGGCCATGATATTTCCTTAGATTTCATGGCGCCTCTTCTTATTCCATTACGTCCCTGCCCCCCCCCTTGGCCGCGCACATGCCGCTGGCCATGATTTGCGCCCCCCCCTCTTGGACGCCCCCCTCTTGGCCGCCCCCGATATGTGGTGGCGTGGCTTTTCTTCCAGACTTCCTCTTACTGTGCTTGCGTGTGTGTGTGTGGGGGGGGGGTCGACAACCAATGTGCTTCTGCTCCAGCCGCGGCGAGCTGGACTTCAGGCGTTTGTTCTTGCTGGTTTGTGTACACGTGCCTCGAGGTTCGCGATATTTGTTTGCACTTCGAGCCTTTGTAAAAGCCCGAAGGCCGACCATTTGTTCCATGGTGTTTCAGGGTTCGTATCGGACGAGGCATGGACCTCCTGGACACAGCCTGGCGGCAATCCCTCCGGTCCTGCATAGCTTCTGTACATGGCCACGCGTGAGGTATCACCTGCAGCAGTTTGGCGGCAATGCCTGCGGTCCTGCATTCAGTCAGGTTTTCAATGCACGACTTGCGCGCGCGAGCGATAACTTTCCTTAGTAGGCGAGCGTGTACCACAGATCTGATGTGTTCCCACGCGCGCGTTTGCCAGGACCCCTTTTTAGCATGTTGCGATCACGCCGCGTCAGAGCACCTGCGCAAAGCGCAACCCTGACCAGTATTCGCGCATGTGGTTAGTAGTTCGATGTGTTCTGACATGCGCGCGCAGGGGGGGCCGAATCGCTTCTGTCAGCAACTGTATGCTTCCACACTTCCTCTGATTATCCTCCTCCGCCCCCTCCTCCTCATTCCTCCTCCTCCCCCTCCTCCTCCTCATCCTCCTCCTCCTCCCTCCTCCTCCACCTCCTCCTCCTCCTCCTCGTCCTCGTCCTCGTCCTCCTTCTCCTTCTCCTCCTCCTTCTCCTCCTCCTCCCCCTCCTCCTCCTCCCCCTCCTCCTCCTCATTCCCCTCCTGTCTCCGCTGGTATACTCGACGCGTCTTGCTCATCCGAGCTGTTTTTGTTGCAGCATCTTGGCTGACACGTTGCGAAGGCCTCACGGACAGGCCCGCCGACCCTGCAGTCGTGACCTCCCCAGGGACCCCCTCTTGTGACCCCCCCGGGACCCCCCAGGACCGGAGGGCCAAGAAACACCTCCTCCTCCTCCTCCTCCTCCTCCTCCTCCTCCCCCTCCTTCTCCCTTGTCTCCTCCTCCTCCTCCTCCTCCTCCTCCTCCTCCTCCTCTTCCTCCTTCCCCCCCTCCTCCCAGGGCTCGCGTTTTCTTGTGCCTACAGTATTTTCTGATCCGGGCCCCCATCCGCCCCAAGGCAGAGAAACGAAAAAGGGAAGGGAATCGACTTATAATTACGACGTTCTTTTTCCTCGTTCCTCAATTTCCTTGGGACTGGGCAACGACGACGACGACGACGACGACGACGACGACGACGGCGACGACGACGACGACGACGGCGGCATTGTCTCACACACGCCGAATGGTCGGCGGATTCCCCGCGCGCTTCATGAACATGCTCACTGGCATCGCCGCTTAATCCTTCGTCCAAGCCAGTGTTCCGCCATTCGCTCCACATCTTCTTTCGTGTACCGATTTGAGTCATTCGTCGAAACCACTACGCTGGCTTGCGGCAATTTGCAAGTGCGCCCAGTCTCCCCAAGAGCCGCTCGCGCCCTTCCTTGGCTCGCTCGCGCTGGTCCTCGCTCGGACTGCGATTGTGCTTGCCTTTTTCCGGGCCCCGTCTGAGAATGCGCGCCCCACGTCAGGTGAACGTTGAGGGCTGGAGCGCTGCGTGAGAAACAGATGATCTATATGTGTATCTGTGTATATATATACATATATATATATATATAGAAAAAGCAAAGGCAACAAAACATCTATACATACATATATATAACATATATATATAAATAAATAAGCACGGCCGCGCCCACCTGCCCGCCTGGCCCGCTCGCCGCGCTGCCTTTTCCCACCCCATTTGCGATCGTTCCCGGTCTGGCGTCCCCAGGGTCTGCCTGCGGACGCCACGCGGCGGCGCCTCCCGAGCTCCAAAAATAGGGCCTGTCCTCCCTCTACAGGAGGAAAATTCAAAAATAGTAAAAATAAATTAAATGCTCAGTGGACGATGTTTTGACAGTTGTTTTTCTGCTATATTGTTGATTTGTTGTACCATTTCTAGTTTTTCGTAAAACAAATCCTGTAGGGGGACACGCCCGACCTAGCCCTAGCTGTAAGTCGGGTCTGTCCCTGTACAGGAGGAATGTTCAAAAATAGTCCAAACATAGTCTGGGACTACGTTTTGATGTTTCAAATGATTCTGATGCAATTTTCGCATATTCTTAATTCTCCGCCCAAAGTCTGCCTGTACGGGGACATGCCCGACCTGAAGCTACCGTCGCTCAGATGTCCACCGAGAGACGTTCCCCTGGTCAGCGTGCGGGTCAGGGCTCAGCCGAACTGCTGCGCGATCGTGTTTTGCGTGGCGTCTGCGCCAGGGCGCCATCTCCGTAGCGTCCGAGCACGGCGGCTGTACGCGATCATGTGGCATGTTTTTGACACATGTAGTATCAGGCTCTGTTTTTGATCACATGTATTTCATCGCGCGCCCGACGAGACGCAATTCTTCCGAGACTACAACTCAATGTTTGGACATTTAACGTGTTACAGTTTCCCGTGTGGTAAAAATTACACCAGAGGAACAACCCAATCAGTGGATGGTTTGAGGAGATCGACCAGGAGCCTGGGAGCCCGGGAACCCAGAACCCACCGAAATCGGCTCGGAACAAATAACCAGGAACCCGGGAACCCGGAACCGGGAACCCGGGAACCCAGCCTGCTGCCAAAATCGGCGGGAACTTTCGCCAAATCTTTCAATTTCCGCTAGGAACCCTTCAGTGCAAGCACTGATTGGGGAACTTCCCTGTGCAGCCACGCTCCCTCCGAGGTACGGACCTTCAGAACGCAGTGCCTGGCGGTAACGCCGACGAGCTTGCATACGTACACAGGTGGGAGCGGCTTAACCCGAGCAGCTTTAAGCGGATGCTGAGAGTTCATCTGCCCACAGAGGTTCTGACGCACCGTTGTCAATGCAGAGGGCAGCCTGTCTCAAAGGTTGTGCAATCTGCCAGTATCCCCCTCTCCCCTCATCCCTCCATCTCCTGCCGGCGAGCCAAAGCTGCTGGCAGGGGTCGCGGCGGCCGAACACCGCCGGGAAGACCAGGACGCATCAAGCCCAAAAGCCTCCCTCTGATCTCCTCCTCTCTAGGTCGTACATGGCGAGATATTGAGACATGTGTGGGGGGTGCGAAAGCTTGACATTTAGATAGTGTCGGTCCCGCCGCCACGCACTTTCCTTGACACCTGTCCGCTTATGCCGCTGGGAAGCGATTACGAGGGCGTTGACGACGACGTTGGCGACAACGACGTTGGCGACGACGACGACGACGACGACGACGACGACGACCCCGTGGACCTGGGTCTCCAGAGTCCTTCGGAGGCCCAACAAAGACTCCCCCAAAACGCCCAGACGCATCGACCCTTCAGGTTCGCGCTTCGTCGATCGTCGGCGACGGCGTCGGTGTTGGCGCCAGCGGCTGCGACGGCGAGGACATCTCGCTGGGGATGGATCTGCCCCAGCGGCTCCTCGGGGGGCTGGCGCTGGGTCTGGCGGAGTCCGAGACCACCGCCGAGGTCGTCGCTCGTTGTCGTCGGCGTCAATGTCGTCGTCACCAGAGGAGGAGGAGGAGGAGGAGGAGGAGGAGGAGGAGGAGGAGGAGGAGGAGGGCCCGCTACAAGGCCGCAGGCGGTAGTGCTGGTTCCGCAGGCGCATGCCTCTCCTCGGCGCGGGCGGTCGCGGAGCTGAAGACACGTGGCGCTCGGCTACGTGCGAGGAGGAGGAGGAGGAGGAGGAGGAGGAGGAGGACGAGGACGAGGACGAGGAGGGGAAGGAGGAGGAGGACGAGGAGGGGAAGGAGGAGGGGGAGGAGGTGGAGGAGGAGGAGCATGATGATAAGGAGGACGAGGAGGGGAAGGAGGAGGAGGAGGAGGAGGAGGAGGAGATGGAGGGGGAGGTGAAGGAGCGGAGGGGGAGGATGAGGAGGAGGAATGCTGCTATGCTTTGGGCTCCTTCCAGGCCACCCTTGGGGGCCTCGTCGCCGCGGCTGGGTCCGCTCCGAGGTCCTGGCCGCAGCGTTCTCGGGACAACTCGGAGGAGGCGGATTCGGAGGAGCATGGAGACGCCTCGTCTCCGAGGGGGAGGAGGAGGAGGAGGAGGAGGAGGAGGAGGAGGAGGAGGAGGAGGAGCATGGAGAAGTTTCGTCTCCGAGGATAAGTCTCGTCTCCGAGGAGGAGGAGGAGGAGGAGGAGGAGGAGGGGGAGGAGGAATGTGGCTTCCGGGATCTGGTCTCGATTGACGGTCTCAGTGGCTGTACGGCCATATCGGGACTTCTCCGCCTTCTGCTCCTCTCGCCCCCCTTCTCCCCCCGAGGAAGAGGAAGGGGAGGGGGGGCTGGGGAGGAGAAGGAAGGAGGGAGCAGCAGAAGGAGGGGGACGGGGGGACGGTGGGAAGGGGGAGATGGGAAGCAGCAGCAGCAGGAGATGGACGACGAAGAACAAGAGGGGAGAAGCATCAGGAGAAGGAGGTGGGAAGGGAGAGGAAACTAGAGCCAAGCCCAGCACGCGCCACTGCTGCAGCAGTACGCCCTCCCGACCCAGCCTCCTCACCAGCCAATCCAAATAGACAGAGTGAGGGGGGCCCACCGGTCGGTCATTGTCCCTGGGTGTACGGCTGAAGTGGGGTTCCGTGGCCTGGATTATTGTTGTTGTTTTTTTGCTTGTTCGTTGAGTTCTCATGTCTAAAAATTGTGCATCCCCCCTTCGCGGTGCCCATCGTGTTTTTCAATTCAGCTGCTCCCTGTTTTTGCAAGGGAAATTCTTGAGGCTCAGACTGCGCCCGCAGCCCCCGATCTACAACAATTGCTCCTGTGCGATATTCCAATAACATGTGCTGTTGTGGGAGTATCGCACGGTTGCTGCTGCTGTGTTGTTGTTGGTTGTGTTGAGGGTGATGTTGTTGATGTTGTTGTTGTTGTTGGTGGTGGTGGTGGTGGCGGTGTTGTTGTGCTTGTTTTTGTTGGCGCTGTTGTCGTTGTCGTTGTCGTCGTTGTCGTTGTTGCCGCTGCTGTTGTTGTTGTTGTTGTTGTTGTTGTTGTTGTTGTTGTTGTTGTTGTTGTTTGCGGTGTTGCCGTTTGTTGTTGTTGGTAAGCTTGTTGATTTCTCATGTCTGAAGAGTAAATATTGTTGATCCCCCTTCCTGGCGCACGTTGTATTATTTGAGCTGATGTGCGCTTCCCGGGGCTCGCACTTTTTTCTAACAGGGAAAGTCTTGACGGTCAATTTGCGCTCCTGGCCGCCGAGTTACAACAACAACGGCTTCCGCTTGATACTTCCTCAAATGGTAATAAGGCATCAGGCTTTCGCTTGAGACGTCCTTGCAATTCTCTCAAGAATCGCGCTCTCGTCTGAGACATCCTCACAATTATTCAGATGCCGCTACTCGAATCTCAGGAATAGCTCTTTCGCTTTGGACCTCCTCACGATTTACTTGGGAGTCGCGCTCCCACTGAGCATTTCTTGGCGATCCAAGCAGGATTCACGCTTCAACGACCCGCCCGCTCGACCCGCCCGTCGGGGCCTGCCCGCCCGACCAGCCCGTTAGGGACTGCAGTCGCCTTTCGCTGCCCGTCGCCCGCCTGCGATGACCCTTGTTGCCCGTACGGTTTCCGCGGTCGCCTTCGCTCGCTGCCCTCCGTGGCCCTGTTGCTACCCTCAGTGGCCCCGTCGCTGCCCTTTGGGGTCCCGCATTACATGCCCGTCGTGGCCCCCGCTCGCACGCGCCCGTTGTGGCCCTGTATGCATGCCCTTCGTGGCTCCGCTGTCGCCCTTCGTGGCTCTCTCGCTGCCCTTCGTGGACCCTTTGTGGCGCCCCTCCTGCTACTCTCTCCCTCTCGTGCTCTATCCTCCTCTCGCCCCCTTGTCCCTTTCTTCCATCCGTCCTCTCATTCCCTGCCGTAGGTGCTGCATGAAGCACATGCCCCAAAAGGGTACGACCGCCGACGAAGACGGCTGGTATCGAGGGTTTGGGATCTACGTGTTGAAATGCCCGCGAGCAGGTAACAGCGAACAGGCTAACATTAAGTGTTGTTGTTGTTGGTGCTGTTGTTGTTATTGTTGTCAGTGTTGGGCTGTGCTGCTGTGTTGTTGAACTCTCACGGGTGAAGAATAAGCGTTGTTGATCCCCCTCCTGTAACAGATGTGTTTTTCAATTGAAGTGCCCTTCACGGGGCCCGCACTTTGTTTTTTCAGAGGGGAAGTCTTCCTCCTCAAACTATGCCCCTGGCCATCGGTTTACAACAACAGGGGTTCCCGCCTGATACTCCCTTGCAATGTATAGAAGAATCGCGGTCTCGCCTGGACTTCCTCATTGTTTATTTAGGGATCGCGCTCTCGCCAGAGACTTCCTGGCGAATTATGCAAAACTCACGTTCGCATAACATACTTGTGCTTTCTTTTGAAGTGCCTCTCCCAGGGCTCGCTGTGTTTTTACAGCGGAAAATCTTCCTATTCAAAGTGTGCCCTTGGCCCTCGGCTTGCAACGGCTCCCGACTGATAATTTCCTTGCAATGTATTGAGCCGCGCTCTGGCTAGGGACTTCCTCGCAAATTACAGAAGAACCGCGCTCTCGCCTGATACTTCCTCGCAAGTTATTCAGGCGTCGCGCTTTCGACATTCAGGAATCGCGCTGTCACTTGGGACTTCCTCGCAATTTGTTCAGGCGCCGCGCCCTCGACACTCAGGAATCACGCTCTCGCTTTGGATTTCCAGGCGAGATTTATTTTGACATTGCGTTGTCGGTCAAGGCTTTCTCGCGATTCGTGCAGGACGCACGCTTCAGCAACCCGCTCGCTCGACCTGGCCGCCTTTGTCCGCCTGTTAGGGTGTACCCGCCCGATCTGCCCGTCTGGTTCTGCCACGTGCTATCTGCTCCTAGCTTCCCTCCTGCTACTCTCTCTCGTGCTCCATCCCCCTCTCTCCCCCTTGTCCGTTCCTTCCATCCGTCCTCTCTTCCCCTGCCTTCCGTTTTGCAGGAAATGCACGTTGCAGGTAAGAAAGATACACCCCCAAGGGGATACGATCGAAGACGAAGGGGCCGGTATCAAGGGTGTGACACGCGAGCAGATAAGAGCGAACAGTCTTAAAATGATTGTTGGTGTCACTGGTGTTGATCTTGTTGCTGTTGTTGGTGTGGTTGTTTTGTTGTGTTTGCTGTTGTTGTGTGATGCTGTTGTTGTGGTTGTTGTTGTTATGGTGGTGGTGCTTGGTGTTGCTATTTTTTGGTTGGGTTCTTATGTCTCAAGAGTACTTATAGATGATGCCCCTGCGCGGTAACCGCTTTATGTTTCAGTTGAAGTTATTTATCCCATGGTTCGCCCCTAGCTCTTACAAGGGGAAGCAAGGTGTCACCAAAGTGGGTTGGTGGGCCCTGAACTACAACAACAACGGCTTCCGCCTGATACATCCTCACACTCTATTTCCAATTCGCGCTCTCGCGCTGGACGTCCTCACAATTTGCACAGGAATCGCGCTCTCGCGTGGGACCTTCTCGCAATGTATTCACACTGCGCGCCCTCGACACTCAGGAATCACTCTTTCGCTGTTGATTTCCGCACGGTAAATTCAGGAATCGCGCTATCGCTAGAAACTTCATCGCGATTCATGCAGGAATCACGCTTCATCAACCCGCCTGCTCGACCTGGCCGCTTGAGCCCGCTTTCCCGACCCGCCCGTTAGGGTCCATCCGCCCGATCTGCCCGTCTGGTTTTGCCACGTGGTATCTTCTCCTAGCCGCCCTCCTGATATTTGATGCTCCATCCTTCGCCCTCCCCCTTGTCCCTTCCTTTCATGCGTCCTCGCTTCCCCTGCCTTAGGGCTGTACGAAATGCACGTTGCAGGTGAGAGAGATATATACCCCCAGAGGGGTACGATCGAAGACGAAGGGGGCCGGTATCGAGGGTTAGGGATATACGTGTTGAATGGCCCGCGAGCAGATAAGAGCAAACAGTCTTAAACGTATTAATTGTATTGTTGTTGGTGGTGGCGCTCTTGTGTTATAGTGGTGTTATTGTTGTGAAGCTGGTGTTATGTTGGTGCTGGTGGTTTGGTGCTGGTGTTCGAGTTGTGGTTATGGTTGTGGTTGTAGTTGTCGTTGTGTTGTTTGGTAGTCGCTGGCAGTTGTTAGTTGTTCGGTGGAGTTTGTTATTCACTCGTTGCTTGTTGGTTGTTGCTGTTGGTTATTGTCGTCACCCTCTCCCGCGACATCCCCGCGAACCACCAGCGAATCACCCGCGACCCACCCCGCGCCCGCCCCCCCACTCTTATCCCCAACTGCGGGGTGCTACGTATTCCTTTCGCTACCAGCGGGCGCACTGTGGAAAGGCGAGGGCCTCGTGGACCTGCGTCGTGAAAGCTGCACTTCTATCAGACTAGCGGGAAGATTCCTGGTGGGCTGCCTCTCCCCTAAGGGCTGTCCAGCCCTGAGATCCTGGCGTTGCAATGTTTTCCCAGGGCGTGTTCGCTCCATTTTGGGGCTCGGGGCCCTGACAGATCGATCCGGCTCGAAAAATGATGCAGAGCACCCGGACCCCCGACGTCATGATCTTTTCGTCACGCGACCCCCAGAGGTCTGGACCTATTCCCCGGGACGGGTTTTTCACCTCGAGTCGTTTTTTGACGGTCCCGAGGGCCAGTGATGGCTCCCGGAGGCCGAAAATAGTGAAAAACCTCCCGTCGTGATTTTTTCCTAGCTCAAGGAGGTCTGGGGGTATCCAGACTTCGCGATGTCGCAATTTTTCCCGGAAAGGGCGCGGGCCCAGGGTTTTCTTTTAGTTGGTAAACCTGTCCCCGGTGCCTCAACTGAGGTGGGCCGGCGGAATCTCTCCCTAGTAAATATCGAGGTCGAGGTGGGCTGGCGGATTATTCTTTCCCTGATAAATATCTCGGTCGAGGTGGGCCGGCGGATTCAATTTTGAGGATGTCTCAGGCGAAACGCTTGTTTTTGAAATCCCGATCGATAAATCACAGGGTGCGGGCCACTCTTTCGTGTGTTGAGGATGTCTCGAGCGAAACGCTTGCTCCGCAGAGTTACTGAGGATGTCTCGAGCGAATCGCTTGTTTCGTAGAACTTGAGGGATCTGGGCGGCCCAGAGATTTGCCTTCTCCAGGTGCACGAACCCGTGTGTTTTTACGTATGCGCCTGTAGATTTGCCCTCTCCAGGTGCACGAATCCATGTGCTTTTACGAAACTCGCCGCCGTTCTCGACGCCGTCGTCGTCCTCGTCGCGCCGCCTCGGGGCGTCAATTCCAACCGTATAAACATTGCACTAGACGCGCCGCGCGCCATGCAACTGGTCTCGCGATGGAGTCGCTCGAGACGCTGCCAGTGAGTTTCTAACGGCACGTTCACATGTGGCTAATAGTCCGTTTATTATTATTATTAGTATTATTTTTTTGAAAACCAGTTTTTTTATATATATATATATATGTATAAAAAAAACTTGACGCCATTCGACGAGCTTCTTTTCGCTCACGAGGCAACCGACGAGGCGGCCAGCAAGGCTGCAAAGCAGGCGGCCAACGAGGCAGCAGCCAAGGCCAGCCACCAAGCAGCCCACCGATTTCCATTCAGTTGCGGTTCGGGTTCGCCCCCTCTTGCCCCGCCCCGCTTCGGAACCGAATCGGATCTTGAACTCGAGCGGGTTGAGAGCCCCGCACGTTTCGATTGCGACCATCTCAACGGCGAGTTATGCGTTCAGACAGCTCGGGCTTAAGATCCAAATGAGTTCGGCCAGGAATCGGAGACCACGGGCGAGTTGATCCACGACGCAATTGAGCACAGCACAGTTCAGCGCAGAATGGCAAATTCCAAGTCAGCGCTGCACGGCACAGCACAGCCCCTGGCACAGCACATCGCCATCGACACCTTCAGCATTGCAGATGCCCGTCGCCCAATATGGTGTCGTGAAAACGTTTCCATGCATTCGGTTCTATATGCGTTTCCACGACCACACCCCAACACGACCGCACCCCGGCACGACCACACCCCAGCGCGACCCCACCCCACCAGCACGACCCAACCCCAGCACGACCACACCCCAGCATTACCCCACCCCAGCACGACCCCACCCCAGCAAGACCATCACCCAGCACGACCACACCCCAGCACGACTTCACCACAGCACGACCACACCCCAGCACGACCGCGCCCCAGCACGACCACGCCCCAGCACGACCACGCCCCTGCACGATCACCCCCCAGCACGACTACCCCCCCAGCACGACCGCCCCCCAGCACGACCACCCTTCAGCACGATCACACCCCAGCACGACCACTCCCCAGCACGACCACGCCGCATTGGTGAAGTGGTTGCCTGTCGTCGTGGAATGTTTCGCGGGGTGTCTCGTGGACTCTTTCGCCGGGTGTCTCGTGGAATGTTTCCAGGAAAGCGTGGAATGTTTCCAGGAAGACGTTGAAAACGGTCGCCCGTGTCTCGTGGAATGTTTCGCGGGGTGTCTCGTGGAAGTGCCCGTCGCCCAATACAGTGTCGCGAAAACGTTTCCATGCATGCGGTTCTATATCCCTTTCCGGGTTCGTGGGTCCATCATGTTTTGCAGCGCCGGATCCCAGGGAGTGTGCCCGCACGGACGCTCGGGCAGCGCACTTCTTAGCATTGCCGGCACGCAGCAGCCGCCGCAGACGGCAGAGCACCCCGAGGCCCTAGCCAGCCGACGCAGCAGACCAGCCAGGGAGGGCGGGGGAAGCAGTCGACTCCAGCATAGACTTATGATGTTCCAACCTACTTTAGCCTGGACCACCAGAAAGAATTTCGAGCACCAGAAGAAAGTACCGAAACTCTAGGGTTTTCAAGCGTCGGGCAAAAGGAGGCGTAGCGGCTACATCCGCGTAGCGGCTGGAAGGGAAGGTTCGAGACATATTCGCGCGCCGCTAAAGGGAGGGCTAGAGTCATGCAGCGAAAATATGTGTGAATGCTCAGCCGTGTTTTTGTTTGGGTATGGCATTCATTCGGACCGCAGTGTTTAATGACGTCTGAGGCGAAACGCCCGAGTCGCTCCACCGAGAAGCCCCTTGGTGTGAGAAGGAGTGGTTACTCACGCGCGGACTATGGATGGACGGGGTGGGGGAGGATTGCCGATGAGGTGGCTTTGCTGAGACAGTTCGTCGACGTCCTCCTGGAGCACGTCGAGGCTCGGGAGCGGGTGGAATGGAGTGTTTGGATGTGGATGCCGTGCCTTGTTGAATTATGTATAGGTGCTTAGTCCGATGCTATGTGCAGAGAGAGGAAAGAGAGAGAACACAAACAAAAACATTACGTACACACGACGACAGGAATCGAGAAATAGAAACATGTGTGTATACATGTGTGTACCTATCTATATGCAGAGAGAGAGAGAGAGATGGGGGGGAATAAGCAAGAGGGGGAGAGGAGGAGCTGGGGAGGGAGGGGGAGTGAAGGGACGGCGGTGGGGAGGGACCGAGGGAGAGCGAGGGCACGGCAGTGAGGGAGGGGGAGGGCGGGGCGGATGACAGAGAGCGAGGGAAACGGAGGGGGGGAGGATTTCAGGGAGGGGGGGAGTAAGAGAGAGGGAGTGTGAGGCAGAAACAGAGACAGAGACAAATACATATGTACATATATAGAGAGAGAGGGAGAGGAAAAAAAAAGAAAGAGAAAGACAGAAGAGGGAGAGAGAGAGAGAGAGAGAGAAAATGGGAGATAGCTGTGAAGACCTCTGAGGGAGTGCCACAGAGACACTTCAGGGAGGCGATGGGGGCGGAGGAGGTGCGGCGGTGCTGCCCGACACTCCAGAACGGCGCGAGGGGTGGAGGGATGAAGCGAGGCACCCCGCCTGCTCCTTACCAACCTCATCGTTGTCTTGGCTTCCTCTGCCAATCATCTTGCTGCGCCTGCTCCTTCTACTGCCTCACCTCATCCTCATCCTGCTGCTCCTCTTCGTCCCATCTCCTCCCTAGTCCCTCCCGTCGCTTCCTTCCTCCATTGGTCCCTCTGCCCCTCCTGCTGGCCGCGATCTGACCAGGCTCCAGACTCCGATCCAGCCGTGGCGACGATGGCTCCCGGGAGGCAGACAGGCGGCGCGGGGAGGCGCGGGTGAGCAGGAGACTTGGTCTGGCAGGCGTGCGGCAGACCGCAGCGTAAGCGGGAGGCCACTTCTCCTGCCCTCCGCAGGGCTCCGGGGGGGGTGGCGCGGGGCCCGCGTTCCTCATCGCCCGAGCCAGCCCAACCCTGGCCGGGACAGGGGTGGGGTCGGGGATTTCTGGGTACCCAGGCCCTCTCGCGCTGTGGAAGAAGACAGCTCCGCCAGTTCTGGACCACGGCGTTTCGGTGCGGCACGCTGTCCTCAGGAAGACAGTCCTCGGGCCGGGAGGATGGGGTTGGGAGAAACGAGGAGATTACTACCCGCAACGAGGCGGTTGAAGGTATCGTTCATTGCATCTGGATGCTATTGCTCATGCCCGTCATCCTCCCAACCAATTCCTCCCAACACGATAACTGTTCTCCTCACGTCCACTTCCCGGTCCCCGCGCGTCCACGTCCGGAGCTTCTCCCGACCTCCTGCCCCCCTCGGAGCGGAGCGGCGAGCGGTCCGCTCGCAGGGCATACGTAGCGCGTCGCCGGAGCCGCCGCGGCGACATGACGAGCCTGTTCTCCACCACCACCACCGCCATAAGTTGGAGTGGGAGGGGGTCCTCCTCCTCCTCCTCCTCCACCCCCTTCCCCCTCCAACTTGTGGCGGTGGTGGTGGAAAACAGGCCCATCACGATTGCACATGTCTCGGCTTAGGATGTTCCAACCTACTCGAGCCTTGATCACCAGCAAGAGTTTCGAGCGCCATGGATTTGCTGGAAGTGAAGGGTGTTCATGCGTCGGGCCCTGGGAGGCGACATTCGTTCGACGCTTCGCCAGCGTGTCGGGTAGACACTGTTTTAATACTTTTCTGGATGCTCGAAATAATTGTTGGTAGTCCTTTAATACGATGGGTGGGGACAGCATAAGTCTCGGCTGCAATCGGCCGGCGGGATAAAAGGTTTCCTTGCCGGGGTTGCGCCTGCCCAGGCAAGCGCCATGAATCAGGAGCAACGACAAGGGTGGACACTGGCCGTTGACCCCCAGTCTTCCAGTTCCGGTGTTGCTAGAAGTACCCCTGGCCCAAGGTCCCCCCAGGATTCTCGGGGTGGCCCAGATGGCCTCCATGGCACCCCTCACGAGGCCCAGAGGGCCCCAGGGGTTCCAAAATGGAGCGAAAAGCTTGGGGCACTTTGGGCCAGGGGCACTTCTAGCAACACCCGACCAGTCATCACCGATCTGGGCATGGCCCCCCCATCCCGCCTGGGGCCGTGCAGCTCCGCTGTCGCGGGCCCATCGCTGTTCCATCATCGCTGTACCGCCGATTCCAGGTCGACGCTTCCGCCCGTGAGTCAGTCCCCCCCCAGCCAGCGCTACCCAAACTTGGGCGAAGCGAGCTATGCACATGCACCGATCCTGGCAAGGCCCCTCCTTGCCCCAGGATCGGTGCACACACCTTCCTGGCCAGGGTTGGAGGGCGTATGCACCGATCCTGGGCTCGGGATATGCCCGGCCAGAATCGGTGTATGTGCATAGTCCCCTTTCCTCTACCAACATATCCCCCCGCCCACGGTTGCTTCTGGGATGCTGCCGCGCAAGAAGCCCTTGGTCGGGTCTGCCGCGCAACGCCGTGGAGTGCACGGGTTACTCGAGAGATGTTGCGGTCCCCCTTCTTTCCTTTACCTCTTGGCGTGCGAAGAGCGGTATAACCCACACTTTTCCGCCGTCGGTTCGCCTGCCCCCCAAGTTGATACCCCCACCTGGCACCGCAGGGGTATAAACTTTGTAGCCGCCTGGGGGGCAGGCGCCCCCGACGGCGAAAAAGTTGATGCTATCTTGTTCTTCGTCCCCTACTAATTCGTCTTCTTCTTCAGCTCAAAACAAGACATACCCCCTCCCCTCTCACGGTTTCACCCCATGGTCATGGCAGATTCACCAGACCCCCGACGTCATTATTTTTGCATGACCCCCCCCCCAGAGGTCCGGATACTTTCCCCAGCGCTGATTTCTCATCCTGAGTCGTTTTTTGACGGTCGCCGAAAACCTTCCGTCGTGATTGTTTCGTGACTCGAGGTGGTCTGGGTGTACAGTGAGCGGCTCGAATAAGGAACACTTCTTTTTCAGAAGGGGCTCGGTCGTTCCTTAGGCTTGCATGCGTTGTTATCGCTCCTTATGCGCTATTGATGATTGGGTGTCGTTCCTTATGCGTTACTCCTTGGAGAAGGGGGGCTTCGTTCCTTACTCATCGCTCCTCAGGTCAGGCCGATGACTGTAGAGGCCTTGGCCCCGGCGCGGGCCCGACGCACAGCCCAGCGGCCGTGCGCCCCACACAGGGCAGGCAGAGGGCGAGGCCTCCTGCCGCCCGCCAGCAGGCAGGCGGCTCGGCAACCAGGCCGAGCAGCTCCTCTGCCGTCGACCTGCCCCGAGATCCTGACGCTGCAGCTTTCTGTCGCAACCCGAGGCAGGAAAAGCGCCCGAAGCATAAACCGTTGACGCTCCGCGCGGGCTGCTGGGATCCACGCTGGGCCCCCCCGGCGGCGCCTCCGGCGCAATCTCCTGGCGCGCTCCGCGAGCCAGGGAGGGGGGTCCAGCGTAGATCCAAGAGAATCCACGCGGAGCGCCAACGGTCTATGTTTAGGATGTCTTTCTTCTTCGAACCACGGGCGTTCTCGCTACACCTCGGACCCTCGCACCCTCACAGCTCGATCCGGCTCAAGCAAGAATGGAAAAGTTGGGGCCCTTGGGCCTGGGGCTCCGGTCGTGATTTTTTGCGACGTCGCATTTTTTCCCAACCATCCTGTGGTGTTGGGTCCTCGTTTTGAAGAGACGGTGCCCCGCGTCTCCCTCACTCCTCCTCCTCCTCCCGCTGCCTCCTCCCTCCGCCCTCCTCTCCCTCGTTGCCTCTGCTCACGGCGCACCCCTCACACGTTTCGTAGCCCCATAGGGAGCTCCACCTAAGGGCCCAGTGGCGCAGTTCGCATGCGTCTCCCCCACCCAGGACAGTGTTTCGTGGCCCCATAGGGAGCTCCACCGAGGGTCCCAGTGGCGCAGTTCGCATGCGTCTCCCCCACCCAGGACAGCTTTTCGTGGCCCCATAGGAAGCTCCACCGAAGTCCCAGTGGCGCAGTTCGCATGCGTCTCCCCCACCCAGGACAGCGTTTCGTGGCCCCATAGGGAGCTCCACCGAAGGCCCCAGTGGCGCAGTTCGCATGCGTCTCCCCCATCCAGGAGGACAACGTTTCGTGGCCTCATAGGAAGCTCCACCGAAGTCCCAGTGGCGCAGTTCGCATGCGTCTCCCCCGCCCAGGACAGCGTTTCGTGGCCCCATAGGGAACCCCACCGAGGGTCCCAGTGGCGCAGTTATCATGCGTCCCCCCCACCCAGGACAGCGTTTCGTGGCCCCATAGGGAGCTCCACCGAGGGTCCCAGTGGCGCAGTTCGCATGCGTCTCCCCCACCCAGGACAGCGTTTCGTGGCCCCATAGGGAGCCCCACCGAAGGCCACATTGGTGCAGTTCGCATGCGTCTCCCCCAACCAGGACAGCGTTTCGTGGCCCCATAGGGAGCTCCACCGAGGGTCCCAATGCCGCAGTTCGCATGCGTCTCCCCCACCCAGGACAGCGTTTCGTGGCCCCATAGAGAGCTCCACCGAGGGTCCCAGTGGCGCAGTTATCATGCGTCCCCCCACCCAGGACAGCGTTTCGTGGCCCCATAGGGAGCCCCACCGAGGGCCCCAGTGGCGCAGTTCGCATGCGTCTCCCCCACCCAGGACAGCGTTTCGTGGCCCCATAGGGAGCTCCACCGAGGTCCCAGTGGCGCAGTTCGCATGCGTCTCCCCCCCACCCAAAGGAAGTTCGCATGCGTCTCCCCCACCCAGGAAAACGTTCCGTGGCCCCATAGGGAGCTCCACCGAGGGTCCCAGTGGCGCAGTTCGCATGCGTCTCCCCCACCCAGGAAGGCCCCAGTGGCGCAGTTCGCATGCGTGTCCCCCACCCAGGCCAACCTTTCGTAGCCCCATAAGGAGCTCCACCGAAGTCCCAGTGGCGCAGTTCCCTTGCGTCTCCCCAATCCAGGACAGCGCTTCGTGGCCCCATATGGAGCTCCACCGAAAGCCACAACTGCACTCGCATGCGTCTCCCCCATCCAGGACAGCGTTTCGTTGCCCCACAGGGAGCTCAACCGAAAGCCCCAGTGCCGCAGTTCGCATGCGTCTCCACCCACCCAGGACAGCGCTTCGTGGCCCCATAGGGAGCTCCACCGAAGGCAACAGTTGCTGCAGTCACATGCGTCTCCCCTACCCAGGACAGCCTTTCGCGGCCCACAGGGATCTCCACCGATTGCGATACTCACAACGACGGTACTCACAACTGCATATGGTTGGGTCCTTCGCCAGGCTAATTCTACAGCGACGGATCTCAGGTCGTACGCTCGACCAAAAAGCAAACGACGCCACCCCACCTGCGGCCCTCCATGTTGTGCTACGGCCCATCAGGGGCCGCAGCGCACATACCACGCAAAAGCCCGAGCCAGAGGTCGTGGTGGATGCTGCGGCCCGTGGGGCCGTAGGTTGGGGTGGTGTCGTTTGGTTCCTGGTCCAGCCCAGGCCTCGACCCCGACTCCGACTCCCCAGACCCCCGACTCCGACTCCCCGACGTCATGGCGCGACCGACCCGCAGAGGTCCGGACCCACTCCCCGGACCGGCTTTTCATCCTGAGTCGTGTTTTTGACGGTCGCTAGGGCCGGTAAGGGCCCCCTGCAGGGACCGAAAATAGCGAAAGACTTCCCGTCGCGAGTTTTTCATGACCCGAGAGGGTCCCCTGCCCGCCGTGGCCACTCCAGCGGACAGGCCCCGACACATCCGCCGCACCCGTGGGTCTGGATTTGCCCTGGGGACCTCGCTTTCCCGCACGTTTCTGGGGGAGTCTGGAGGCTCGGCGCGTCGCCGGTGGGTCTGTTCTGGTCTGCTTCGTGGGTGCAGAACTCCTCCTCTTCCTCCTCCTCCTCCTCCTCCTCCTCCTCCTCCTCCTCCTCCTCGTTCTCTTCCTCGTCCTCGTCCTCCTCCTCGTCCTCCCCTTCCTCGTTCTGATTTTACGCCTCCTTCGAGCTTCCTCCTTTTCCTCCTCCTCCTCCTCCTCCTTCTCCTCCTCATTCGAGAGGAGGAGGAGGATCTGAAAAAAATGCAAATATTGGAGAAACGGCGGAACGGCGAGAAGGGCCATGGAGCCAGAGGAAGAGGCATTTGAGGAGGAGGAGGAGGAGGAGGAGGAGGAGGAGGAAGAGGAGGAAGAGGAGGATGAGGAGGAGGAAAAGGGGGAGGAAAAGGAGGAGGAGGAGGAGGAGGAGGAGGAGGAGGAGGAGGGAACGAGGAGGCTCAGGAGGAGACAGGGGGACGGGCAGGAGGAGGGTGGACGGGGAGGAGGAAGAGGGAGGAGGACGGAGATGGATCTGCCCCAACGGCGCCTCTCGCTGCACTGCCGAGAAGCAGCCCTGCCTGGCCCCCTGTCTGGGCAGGGCGGCGCCCGGCCACCCGCGCCTGCCCGCCAAGGTCAAACCCTACGGCGTGCTCGGGGTGCCCGAAGGCCGCTCCGAGCCGAAGCCGCTGGCGCCCCTCGAGGCGGATGTGAGGGGGGTGGGGGGTCACGCGAGCCCCTCCTGCGAGGATAGCTCGCGTGCCGGAAGCCTTTCCGCCGCTCCTGTCAGTCGGAGCTCCTTTCTTAAGATTGCAGGCTACCCAGCCATCCTTTCAAGCGTGCTTGCAAGCACCCCCCCCAGAGGCGTTTCACGCGCTGTGGACTGCTCCGCCCGCTATCCGGGTTTTAGACGCCACAATTGGGGGGGGTCACGCGAGCCCCTCCTGCGAGGAGAGCTCATCCCCCCCTCCGGTCGTCTGCACGTAGAACACATGCACACGTCAAGGCATCATGTTCTGAGAAAAATCTGGGAGCACACTGTTCTGTTGGCCTTGGGACTTGCAGGGTTGCTGGAGGGCACCGCGGGGCACTTGCTGGAAAATCAACCAAATTTCTTATCCGTAAGGGCTTCGCCCCCTGCCGCCAGCCCCCTTTCGGAGAATGGGCCATGAGGCTTTGGCTTCACCGTGAAGCAGCGTCGGAACTTCATGCGCGAACGCGTTGCAATTGACGACGGCAATTCTTGTCGTGTGAGCCTGACCCCGCCGATCTGCGTGAGAGGTGATCTGAGTTTCAGAAATGTGGCAAATCTCCCGTGTTTTTGGACCCTGACCCCGCCGATCTGTGTGAGGGGTGCCACCGAATTTTAAAACATGTGGCAAATCCCATGTGTCTTTGGACCCTGACCCTATCGATCCGCGTGAGGGGTGCCACCGGATTTCAGAAATGTTGAGAATCCCTTGGGTTTTCTGACCCTGACCCCGCCGATCTGCGTGAGGGGTGCCACCGAATTTCAGACATGTAGCACATCCCTTTACTTTTTGGACCCTGACCCCGCCGATCTGCGTGAGGGGTGCCAGCGAACTTTAGAAATGTAGCAAATCCGCTATGTTTTTGGACCCTGACCCCGCCGATCGATCTGCGTGAGGGGTGCCACCGGATTTCAGAAATGTGGCAAATCCAATGTGTTTTTGGACCCTGACCCCGCCGATCTGCGTGAGGGGTGCCGTCGGATTTCAGACATGTTGAGAGTCCCATGTGTTTTTGAACCCTGACCCCGCCGATCTGCGTGAGGGGTGTGAATTTTGCCGGGTCCGGGATTCAAGACGCTGGACGTTTCGTTTGTATTCGAATAAAAAGAGTAAGGCCCCTTCGGCCCCCGCGGGGGCCCCCTGCGGGAAATTCCTTCGGGGTCCGCTTGATTTTTTTGCATTCCCTTGGATTCCTTTGGTTTCCTAAGGATTCCTTTGGATTCCTCTGGATCCCCAGTGCTCGGGGTCCAAGGCCTCGGGCGGAGGGTTCAGGGCTCAGGGTTTGGAGCGTAGAGCCCAAGGCTGAGGGCTGAGGACACGAGGCCCTGGGCTCAGGGCCCAGGGCGCAGGTCCCAGGGGGTCAGGGCTCAGGATCCTTCAGAATCCCTCGGCATCCTCAGAGTCCTTCAAAATCTTTGAGAATCCTTCCGGATCCCTCAGGGCCCTTGAGGATCCCTCACGATCCCCGAAGATCTTCAGAATCCCTCAGGATCC
>CAUYUJ010021849.1:0-40000 GCA_963575745.1 Prorocentrum cordatum | reverse complement strand
CAGGATCCTGCAGGATCCTGCAAAGGCCTGACTGACCCGGGTCTGGATTGTTCTGGGTCAGAAGATCCCCGAGGGGGCGCATGCGAGTGCGTCCCCTGAGGCCTTGAGCTCAAGTCGGGCTTGTCCCTCTAGGGGAGGAATATTCAAAAATAGCCATACATTGATCTGGGAACGATTTGTTTGACTCTATGTTTGACGCTTTGGGTGTATATGTCGAGTCTTTTTTATTGTTCGTCCAAAATCCGCTTGCAGGGGGGCATTCAGGAGGGAAAAAACACACAGAGACACCATTAATCGTCGATTCCCCAGAAGATAGGGGAAGATATTGGAAGTGGGAGGGAAGACGAAAGCCCGGAACATATGGGAAAGATGTGGGGAATCCTTGATTTGTACCTATCTATCCGGAAGGGCTTCGCCCCCTGCCGCCGGCCCCCTCTCTCGGAGTGGGCCAAGGAAGAGCGAAGTCATGAGGCTTTGGCTTCGCCGTGAAGCAGTGTCGGGACCTGTTAGTTTTTCGACCCTGACCCTACCGATCTGCGTGAGGGGTGCCGCCGAATTTCAAACATGTGGCAAATCCCCTGTGTTTTTGGACCCTGACCCTGCCGATCTGCGCGACGGGTTCCGCCGAATGTCAGACAAGTGACAATTCTAATGTGTTTTTGGACCCTGACACCACCTTGGTGGACCCTGACCCCGCCGATCTGCGTGAGGGGTGCCACCGAATTGCAGAAATGTAGCAAATCCTTTGTGTTTTTGGACCCTGACCCCGCCGATCTGCGTGAGGGGTGCCACCGAATGTCAGAAATGTGACAAATCCTTTGTATATTTTTTGGATTCTGACCCCGCCGATCTGCGTGAGGGGTGCCGCCGAATTTCAGGAATGTAACGAATCCTATGTTTTTGGACCCTGACCCCGCCGATTTGTATGAGGGGTGCCACTGGATTTCAGAAATGTGGGAAATCCTGTGTGTTTTGCGCCCTGACCCCGCCGATCTGCGTGAGGGGTGCCACCGAATTTCAGAAATGTGACATCCCATGTGTTTTTGGACCCTGACACCGCCGATCTGAGTGAGGAGTGTTAGCAAATTTTAGAAATGTGGCAAGTCCCATGTGTTTTTGGACCCTGACCCCGCCGATCTGCGTGAGGGGTGCCAGCGAACTTCAGAAATTTAGCAAATCCGTTATGTTTTTGGACCCTGACCCCGCCGATCTGCGTGAGGGGTGCCACTGGATTTCAGAAATGTGGCAAAGCCTTTGTGCTTTTGGACCCTGACCCCGCAAATCTGCGTGAGGGGTGTCATTTTTTACCCACCCCAGGAATTCAGACAATACGATTTGGGCGTTGTAAAAATCCCAGTTTTGGGCCTCCCCCCCTCGCGCGGTCCATCAACAAGGAACAGTAAGCAGCAAGAAGCAGAACTGCAGCAGGGAACAGTAAGCAGCAAGAAGCAGAACTGTAACAGTGGAAACTGGAACCTGCAACTGGCACAGGAAACTGCGAACCTCCAGCCTACAGCCTGGTGGCCCCACAAGGGTGCCGGCGGATTTGTGTGTCCCAGGTCCCCTTCGCACATGCCCGACCTAACCATAAGCGAGCCACCCTGATGCACGCGGTGCGCGCGGGGCGAAAGTGGGCGGAAGGGGCCGCCTGCGGGCTCGACAACCGGGGGATCCGTGGCTGGAGCTCTTTATACGGGGCACGAGCCGTGTCTGAGGGGTGTGCCGGGAAAGGCTTTGATGGGCCTGTTTTCCATCACCACCACCATAAGCTGGAGAGGGGAATAAGGAGGAGGAGGAGGAGGAGGAGGAGGAGGAGGACCACCTCCCCCTCCAACTTATGGTGGTGGTGGTGGAAAACAGACGCATCAGGCTTAAGTCAGACCCGTCCCTCTACAGGAGGGATGCTCAAAAATAGTCAATTATCCTAGCGAATGACCCAACCATATGCAGTTGTGGGTACCGCCGAAGCGCTGCACTTGGTGGGGGGGAACGCTGTTCTGGGTGAGTGGTGTGTCAAGTAAGGTTTCCGGGACGCATGCGGACGGTCCCACTGGGGGCTTCGGTGGAGCTCCCTATGGGGCCACGAAAATCTGTACTGGGTAAGCGAAAATGCCAAATTGGGCTTCCAGGACGCATGCGGACGGTCCCACTGGAGGCTTCGGTGCAACTCCCTATGGGGCCCCGCAACGTTGTACTGGGTGAGTGAAAATGCCAAATTGGGCTTCCAGGACGCATGCTGACGGTCCCACTGGGGCCTTTGGTGAAGCTCACTACAGGGCCACGAAACGCTGTGTTGGGTGGGTAAGAATGCCACGTTGGGTTTTCAGGACGCACGCGGACGGTGGCACTGTGGTGGCCTTCGGTGGAGTCCCCTACGGGGCCATGAAATTCTAGACTGGGTGGGTGAAAATGCCACAATGGGTGTTTCGGGACGCTTGCGGACGGTCCCACTGGGGCCTTTGGTGGAGCTCCCTGTGGGGCCACGAAACGCTGCACTGGGTGAGTGAAAATGCCACACTGGGTGTGCGGGACGCATGCCATGCGCACGGTGGCACTGGGGCCTTCGGTGGAGCTCCCTGTGGGGCCACGAACATTGTAATGGGTGGGCGAAAATGCCAAATTGGGTGTTTCAGGATGCACTCAGACGGTCCCACTGGGGGCTTCGGTGGAGCTTCCTATGGGGCCACGAAACGCTGTACTGAGTGGGGGGGACGCATGTGGACGGTAGCACTGTGACCATCGGTGGGGCTCCCTATGGGGCCACGAAACGCTGTACTGAGTCGGGGGGACGCATGTGGACGGTAGCACTGGGGCCTTCGGTGGATCTCCCCATGTGGCCACGAAGCTCTGTATTGAGTGGGGGGGACGCATGTGGACGGTGGCATTGGGGCCTTCGGTGGAGCTCCCTATGGGGCCACGAAAACGCTGTACTGAGTGGGGGGGACGCATGTGGACGGTGGCACTGGGGCCTTCGGTGGGGCTCCCTATGTGGCCACGCAACGCTGTACTGAGTGGGGGGCACGCATGTGGACGGTGGCACTGGGGCCTTCGAAGGAGCTCCTTATGTGGCCACGCAACGCTGTACTGAGCGGGGGGGACGCACGTGGACGGTGGCACTGGAGCCTTCGGTGGAGCTCCGTACGGGCCACGGAACGCTGTATTGAGTGGGGGGGACGCATGTGGACGGTGGCACTGGGGCCTTCGGTGGAGCTCCCTATGGGGCCACGAAGCGTTGTACTGAGTGGGGGGGCGCATGTGGACGGTGGCACTGGGGCCTTCGGTGGAGCTCCCTATGCCACGGACGCTGTACTAAGTGGCGCAACGGTGACATTGCTGTGGAGCTGGGGCCACGAAACGATGTACTGAGTGGGGGGGCGCATGTGGACGGTGGCACTGGGGCCTTCGTGGAGCTCCCTATGGGGCCACGAAGCGTGTACTGATGGGGGGACGCACGTGGACGGCGGCCTTGGGGCCTTTCGGTGGAGCTCCCTGACGGAACGCTGTACTGTGGGGGGCACGCATGTGGACGGTGGCACGGGGGCCTTCGGTGGAGCTCCGTATGGCCACGAACGCTGTACTGAGTGGGGGGGGCGCATGGAACAGTGGCACTGGGGCCTTCGGTGGAGCTCCGTATGGGGCCACGAAACGCTGTGCTGGGTGGGGGGACGCATGTGGACGTGGCATTGGGCCTTCGGTGGAGCTCCCTATGGGGCCACGAAGCGCTGTACTGAGTGGGGGGGACGCATGTGGACGGTGGCACTGGGGCCTTCGGTGGAGCTCCCTATGGGGCCACGAAGCGCTGTACTGAGTGGGGGGGACGCATGTGGACGGTGGCACTGGGGCCTTCGGTGGGGCTCCCCATGGGGCCACGAATCGCTGTACTGAGTGGGGGGGCGCATGTGGACGGTGGCACTGGGGCCTTCGGTGGAGCTCCCTATGGGGCCACGAAGCGCTGCACTGGGTGGGTGAAACGCAGGAAAGAGAGGGGGAGGAGGGAGGAGGAGGGAGGAGGGGGAGGAGGAGAGGAGAGGAGGAGGAGGAGGAGGAGGAAGAGGAGGAGAACGCGGGGACCGTCTCTTCAAAACGAGGACCCAGCAACACAGGTTGGCTGGGAACAAATAGTCTGAGGACTATTTCCCAACCGTCCTCTGGTGTTGGGTTCTCGTTTTGAAAAGGCTGTCCCCGCGTTTCTCCCTCCTTCTCCCCCCTCCGCCCCCTCCTCCCCTCCTCCTCCCCCTCCTGCCTGCGTTTCACCCACCCAGTACAGCGCTTCGTGGCACCATAGGGAGCTCCACCGAAGCCCCCAGTGGGGCCGCCCGCATGCGTCCAACACACACACAACGTGGCATTTTCATCCACCCAGTACAAGTTTCGTGGCCCCATAGGGAGCTCCACCGAAGGCCCCAGCGCCAGCGCCCGCATGCGTCCCACACTTACGCAGCACAGCTCCACCGAAGCCCCCAATGGGACCGCTGGCATGCGTCCCCCCCCCCCCACAATCAATGTGGCACACCCCTCACACGTTTCGTGGCCGCGAGGGAGCTCCACCGAAGGCCCCAATGCCACCGCTCGCAGGCGTCCCTACGCTCAGTTCTGCACGCCACCGCCCGCATGTGTCCCCCACACAAAATTCGGCACACCACTGACGCGTTTCGTAGCCCCATAGGGAGCTCCATCGAAGGCCCCAGTGCTACCGCCCGCATGATTCCCCCCACCTAGTGCAGCGTTTCGTGGCCCCATAGGAAGGTTCCAGGTCTACCGTCCGAATGCGTCCCCTCCGCCCAGCACAGCGCTTCGTGGCCCCATAGGAAGCTCCACCGACGGCCCCAGTGCTACCGCCCGCATGCGCCCCCCCCGCCCTTTACATAACTTCGTTGCCCAATAGGGAGCTCCAATGACGGCCGCCCACATGCGTCCTCTCAACCCAGTACAGCTTTTCGTGGTCTCATAGGGAGCTACACCGAAGGTCCCTGTGCTACCGCCCCAATGCGTCCCCCCACCCAGTGCAGCGCTTCGTGGCCCCATAGGCAGCTCCACCGATGGCCCCAGTGCTACCGCCCGCATGCGTCCCCCCCACCGAGTACAGCGCTTCGTGGCCCCACAGGGAGCCCCACCGAAGGCCCAAGTGCTACCGCCCGCACGCGTCCCCCCCACTCATTATGATGTTCCAGCCTACGTTAGCCTGGATCACCAGAAAGAATTTCGAGCACCAGAAAAGTACAGAATCTCGAGGGTTTTCACGTGTAGGGCCTTGGGAGACACTCGTCCGACACTGTTCCGACACTCTTTCGACACTTTTCCGGCTGCTCGAAATTATTTTTGGGACATCGTCGTTAAGTACGATGGGAGCAACATAGTCCTCGGAGATCGTCCAGGGTCGTCGGAGGTCCTCGGGAGCGCTCGGTTTAGGAAGACAAGTTACTCGGGTCGGAGGGATGGGGTGGGGAGGCATGAGACAGTATCACTGCCCGTAGGCGGCCAAAGGTATCGTTCGTTGCATCTGGATGCTACTGCTCAGACCCTCCATCCTCTCAACGCCTTCCCCCCAACACAAAAAATGCCCTCCTCAGTGGTGGGCCTCCGAGATTCTTGCGTTCCGCGCCTGCCCCTCCCCCTATATCCCATCCCTGCCCTGCTCCTCCTCCCCCCGATCGCCTGCCCCCTCCCCCTCTTCTTCCTCCTTCCGGCGTCGGGGATTGATCCATACAAGCCACCGCCTGGCTTGGATCACTGCGGGGGGGTGCTAAGTGGATATGGGGTTACAGGTCACATCTGGGCGAGCCTGGCTTATAAATGGGCCAGAGGTACCCTAAATGGTTTGCGTGGGTCCGCTCGCTCCACCAGGTTTAAGTCGGGCCTGTCCCTCTACAGAGGGAATATTCAAAAATAGTCAAAAAAAAATCCGGGGACGATTCTTTTGACTATTTTTGACCATGTTGGGAGTATGTTCGAGTATGTTTTATTTGTCGTCCAAAATCCCTCTGTAGGGGGACATGCCCGAGCTAACCTTACCCCCCCAAGCCACTTGGGGCGCTCCTAACCCACTATTACGCCATGGTGGGCCATCTATGAGCCACCTTGTCGTCCGCCTGCATCCCCCCTTTCCACTCAGCAACCCCCGCGGTCATCCCCAGTGGGGAAGTCGATCTTCGTGGACGCTGGCAGGCGGTGGACATGGATGAATCCCCGCCTCGTGGTCCTGGCCTCTTCTTCAACTCTCCCCAGGGTCCTTCTCGATCCGATCGATCCGACTCGACATCCGTTCCGACCAGCCCGATTCGGTCTGATTCCAGCATTCCTACGTTTTCACGCGGCCCAATGTTTGCACGGTGATGCCGTGCGTCGTGGCACAGCCGATCCGATTCGATTTCGATTCCGTGGCGGTGCTAACCAATCCGACGCGCATTCCGATTCGATGCTGATTGATCTTGCCTCTCGCGCCCCCATCCTCGGTCATCGTCGAAGAAGCGCGAGTGGCGAGAGTGCGTTCGTGTCGAGCGCGGGCCGCGCTTCTCCCCTCCCCCCGTTCCTCCTCCTCCTCCTCCTCCTCCTCCTCCTCCTTCTCCTCCTCCTCCTCCTCCTCCTCCTCCTCCTCCTCCTCCTCCTCCTCCTCCTCCCCCTTCTCCTCCTTCTCCCCCTCCTCCACCCGTCCTCTCCGCTCTCATTCCACTCGTCCTCTTCCGCCTCCTTCTGTTTCTTCTTGTTATTCTTCCGCATGTAATCGCAGCACGCCCTCTCCTCCACCTTATCTTCCTTCGGACTTTCCACTCGTCCTCTTCCGCCTCCTTCTGTTTCTTCTTGTTATTATTCCGCATGTAATCGCAGCACGCCCTCTCCTCCACCTCATCTTCCTTCGGACTCCACCTCTGTCTTCTCCTCTTCGTCCTCCACCCTCTTCTCTCCCCACCCCTTCCCCATCCCCTCCCTCTGGCCTCATCTCCCCCCTGCCCTCTCAGCACCCAGGCCGCGACGATCAGCGCACCTCCACAGGTGCTGCTGCTCCTCCCCGTCCGCGCCACTTGAGAAGAGACGGTGAGAACGAGAAGGATGACCAGGACGAGGGAGGAGGGGAGAGGTCCCCCCTCGGCTTCTGCCCAGGACGAGGGAGGAGGAGGGAGCAGGGAGGAGGGGGACCATGAGGAGAGGGGAGGAGGAGGGAGGGGGGAGATCTGTTCTGCGGCCCCGTCGGAGCTCCTCCGACTCCTGCTCCTCCTCCTCCCCCCGTCCTCCCCCCGTCTGCCTCCTCTTCCTCCTCCCCCTTGCGCTTCCTGCTCTCCAACATTCGGGACAACCTAAGACTCGAGTACACCTTAGGCGATGCTTTAGAAAACTTAAGTTTTCGGCCAGAGTCTCGATTATTCTTAATGTTTCAATGTAAATCCTAAGATTTGAATAGAAATTCTGGGTTTTTATTCACGTTCTGAGACTATGAATTTCTTAACCCATGATTTCTTAAGCATTTCGCAGGGTGTAAGCCGGAACCCGGGTTGGCCGGCTTATTTCCGACGAGCGCGTCCTGGATTTCGACGGTCCGGTTTTCGGGGATGTTTGCGGCGGGAGTTCGCGTCACATTTCAGCTTGGGTCTCGTCGTTTCTGTGATGGCTCCGCCAGGCCAACCCGAGTCCCCCGTGTCCGAGTCTTACGTCTTCCCGAAACTTCATCCTGCGCACGCAGTGGGCGCTCATGAAATCCCCGCGAGCACCGAAACATCAGGACCCTTGGTAAGCACCCATCAGAAACTGGATAGCTGTTGTAGGTTCGTGCGGCGCTGGCGCGCAGGCGACGTTGGCGAAGGCGGTCAAGGTTGAACTCTGCGACGCGGAAGCACCGATGGACACAGAGACGCAACTGGACCCGATTGGATTCAACCTTGAACGGTCGGGGCCGCGGTCGATTCAAAGTTGAAAGGTCGATGCGGTGTCGAAATCCTTTACGCGCGCCGACGCCGCGCGAACCTACAGTACCTCAATGGGGTGCCATCCCCAGCTGCAGCGCCCGCGACAAGGTGCTCCCTCAGAGGGCCAGACTGAACCAAGCTTTGACCAGCACGTTGCAGGCTTGCGGGCCGCCAGGCTCCCGTGAGAACAGGCCACTCCTTGCGTGAAAGGAGAGGCTCTGTGAGTGGCGTGGCCTCCTCGCTGGAGCGCGGCGATCGGAACGCCGGCACGGCTCTCGTCAGCGGCGGCCACTGGAGGAGGAGGTATCTTGTGCAAAGCATGCGTTGAGTCCAACCCGTTGTTTGGCTTGGGGGCTCTCTTGGGAACAGGCATGTGCTCACAGACAAGATTGGCCATCGGCGGCCCACATCGGCTGACCCAACGTGCGAGAGTGCGAACGACGTTGAGCTGACTTGTGGAACGCTCGTGATACTGAGCTGAAGCTCTGGTAAACTCGGCAGCTCGCTTGGCATACGTGTCGGCCAGCTGGTTACCTGTCTGCGCACGGGCAGTGATATTCCCAGCTAGCAGATAGGAACGAGTGGTGTGCGCTTTTACTTCATGCAAGTTCACATGATCGAGGCCTCATTTATCCTCAGTAGCATGTCCGACAAGTTTCCAGATGTCTGCCCAGGCCGACTTGGCCGAGCAGCAGGACTGATGCCCACATGCCCAACCTTTTCTCAAACACGGAGCTGAAATCTGTCCAAGAGGACGCATCAGGAAGGGCATGCCTGAGGCCCATGAGAAAGCCTGGGGCTCACGCGCACCAATGTCGTACAAACCTGCCTGCAGGCCTCCCGCGACCACCGCATGCTTGGCCCTCCCAGGGGGAAGGTTGGGTCGTCATACAACGCAGCGATCTCCCAGCCGAGCAAGCAAGCAGTGGGAGGGAGCTTAGAATCAAACAGAGAAGCATCCGTGACATCAACCTCCTCCGAGCCCTTCGGGGGAGCTCCTCAGTGGGGAGAGGAAGAGGGGGCGGGGGAGCAGGCAACAGCACAAGCAGCCTCTCCGCGAGGAGGAGGAGGAGGACGAGCGGATTACCTGCAGACTCCAGCACTCCTTTGGTACAGGCTGGCGGTTCTTCCTCGGTTTCTCACAAGTCCTGGTGCCCTGGACACGTGATATGCCTGTGCAACAGAGTGACTGAGGTAGAGGAACAGGCGCAGCAGTTGTGCTCTTGCGACAGTCCGCACTGACGCTGGAGCTCTTGCGGCCACTGGCCGCCCCAAACGACACTGACTACGTGGGCTCACTCGTGTGGCTTGAGCTTGCCGAGACCAGACTTGATAGGGCGAGAAGCTCGGGAGCCCTCTTCAATTCTTCCTCCTCCGCCACCACCTCTTCTTCCTCCTCTTCCTCTTCCTCCTCCTCCTCTTCCTCCTCCTCCTCTTCCTCATGTTCCTCCTCCTCCTCCTGCTTCTCCTCCTCCTCCTCCTCCTCCTGCTCCTCCTCTTCCTGCTCCTTCTCTTCCTCCTCCTCCTCCTTCTCCTCCTCCTCCTCCTCCTCCTCCTCCTCCTGGCTGTCCTCCTCGCGCGAGGCGGTGGTGGTCGACGTGGTGGAGGCGCATGTCCTCGGCCGCGACGGGCCCGGGGCTGCTGGGGAGGTGCCAAGGAGCATCTACAGGCCCCTCTGCGTCCGCTCATGCATCCCTACTAGTTTCAGGTCGGGCCTGTCCCTCTACATAGGAGGAGAATTCAAAGATAGCAAGAAAACCTAGTCTGGAGACGGCTCTTCGACTATTGTTGGCCAGTTTCGAGCATTTTTTTGCTATTTTGTGTCGTTTTTCTGCCAAAATCCGCCTGTAGGAGGACATGCCCGACTTTATGATGTAGTGCAGCCCAGGCCAGGAGTGCAACGAGGCCAGTCATCGAAGTGGCTGTGTCTCAGAGGAGGAAAGACAGGCACCCAGACCGCTGGCCCTCGCCCGGTTTCACAGTTTTCGGCCTCCCGGGAGGCCCTCGTCGCCACCGCTGGATTCGCTTCGAAATCCTGGTCAGAACGCGCCCCAGGACAGGTCCAGGGAGTAGCATAATGTCGGTGCCTTTTCTGGCTTCCACAAGAGAGGCTGTGTCCCGACGGCGGCTTGCGGAGGGGACCCGTGGCCAGAACCCGAACGCCTGTGGGATGTCCCCCTTGTGCGACGGGCGACTACAACGGGTACGGATACGCCGCGGTGTGGTTTGCTATCGGCACCGATGGGGCCTGGGGGGCACGACATTGTCCTCGTCGGGCCTCCTCGGGGCGCGGGAGAGCTCTATCGAGGTCCCTGCGCGCCCCCCAAGGTGCCCTCAAGGATGTTCCCCAGGGTGCCGGCTGCAAACCACACCCTTTGCAAACCACACCCTTTGGAGTCGCCGAGGGGGGACCCGGTCGGGCGCCGCCGGGGACACGTTCAGAAGTCGGTGGGGCCGGTCTGGGCCCCTCTGCTTCGCCCTCCGGGAGGGTGCAGAGGGTCAGGGGCAACGTTCGACGTTCGATGATCCTCGGGACGTGTGTTAGCCCAATGTGTGTTTGCCCATTTCAGCCTAACCAGTAGATCATTCCGTAGACGCGCTAACAGTGTGTTAGCTAACGGCGAAGTAGGAAAACCAACTGTAGGAAGGCGTGGTTCGTGGCCAAAACAACTGTAGGAGCGCGTGGCTCGTGTTTTCCTAAAGCTCGCTGTGCCGTTGTTGGTCCATGCCTTCGCAGATGTGAGATGCATGAACCAGTGTTTCGTGAACTCCTACATGTTGTTTTGCGTGAGCTCGGTGTCACAAAACCAAGATTCCCAACCGCACCGTGAACCCAGCACGCCGTCAGCACGGCCTTTGTCATTTCGGCAACACCCCAACATACTTATACTATATGTGCGTCGCCCCCCCAGGGGCGACGCGCGCACCGAGAAATCTTATAGTATATGCGTCGTGGCGGGCGTTTTCTGGCCACACCGCTCGGGAAACGATATACTACAAGATGGGTATACTATATGTTCAGGTCGGACGCGCGCCTCCAAGGAGGACATATAGTATTAGTATGTCCATGTGCGTCCCATCATTATATCCTGGTCAGAGCGCGCCCCGGGAGAGGTCCGGGGAGCAGCGGCAGCGGTGCCTTCTCGTAGCTTCCCCCGTGAGAGGCCACCGTCACGACGGCGGCATTGCGGGGGGCCTCGTGGCCCGAGCCCCGACGCCCGGGAGGTCCCTCCTCCTCCTCCCCCTCCTCCTCCTCCCCCTCCTCCTCCTCCTCCTCCTCCCCCTCCTCCTCCACCTCCTCCTCCTCCTCCTCCTCCTCCTCCTCCTCCTCCTCCTCCTCTTCCAATCCGTAAGGGCTTCGCCCCATGCCGCCGGCCCCCTGTCTCGGGCAATGGGAGATGCAAAAGCCAAAGCATGAGGTCTGGGCGCCGCCGTGAAGCAGTGTCGGGACCTGCTTGTCTTTCGACCCTGACCCCACGGATCTGCGTCACCAGTGCCAGTGCCACCGAATTTCAGAAATGTTGCAAATCCTTTGTGTTTTGGGACCCTGACCCTATGGATCTGCGTGAGGGGTGCCGCCGAATTTCAGAAATGTTGCATATCCCATATGTTTTTGGACCCTGACCCTGCCGATCTGCGTGAGGGGTGCCACCGGATTTTACACATGTGGCCAATCCCCTGTGTTTTTGGACCTTGACCCCGCCGATCCGCGTGAGGGGTGCCGCCGAATTTCAGAAATGTTTCAAATCCCATGTGTTTTTGGACCCTGACCCCGCCGATCTGCGTGAGGAGTGATACCGGATTTCAGAAATGTGGCCAATCCCATGTGTTTTTGCTCTGACCCCGCCGATCTGCGTGAGGGGTGCCACCGAATTCTAAAAATGTGGCCAATCCCATGTGTTTTTGGACCTTGACCCCGCCGATCCGCGTGATGGGTGCGCTGAATTTCAGAAGTGTGTCAAATCCCATGTGTTTTTGGACCCTCACCCCGCCGATCTGCGTGAGGGGTGCCGCCGAATTTTAGAAATGTGGCCAATCCCATGTGTTCTTGGACCCTGACCCCGCCGATCTGCGTGAGGGGTGTGAATTTTCACCCACCCCAGCAATTCAGAGCACACGCTTAGGGCGTGGTCAAAATGCCCGTTTTGGGCCTCCCCCCCTCGCGCGGTCCATCAACAAGGAACAGTAGGCAGCAAGAAGCAGAATTGTAACACAGTAAGCAGCAAGAAGCATAATTGTAACAGTGGAAACTGGAAGCTGCAACTGGTGCACGGAACTGCGAACCTTCGCCCTACAGCCTGGTGGCCCCATAAGGGGGCCGGCGGATTTTCTGCAACGACGACCTTACAGATATTTATCTTAGATGCGCGCCCCCGGCCTTCACGGGAGCGCTGCCGTAGCTAAATGCATACATGTTTCAAGCATATCTAAAACATTGGGACCGTATCTTTTCTTCTTCTTCTTCTTCTTCCAATGGGGGTGGGGGGGACCCGCTCGGGAGCCGCCTGGCCGCAGGAGAACTCTATCGAGGTCCCTGCGCGCCCCCCCGGGTGCCCCCCAGGATGTTTCCCTGGGTGCCAGCTGCAAACCACACCCTTTGCAAACCACACCCTGGAGAGTCGCCGAGGGGGGACCTGGTCGGGCGCCGCCGGAGACAATTTCAGAAGTCGGTGGGCCGGTCTGGGCCCTTCTGGATCTCCCTCCAGGAGGGGGTGGAGGGTCAGGGGTCAAGTCCGGCCTGTCCCTCCACAGGAGGAGTATTCAAAAATAGTAAAATATAGTGCGGGGGCGATTTTTTAACGGTTTTTGACCATTTAGGTGTATGTTTGAACTATTTTTAATTTTTCGTCCAAAATCCCCCTGTAGGAGGACAGGCCCGACTTAAGTCAGGGGCAACGTCTGGGGGGTATCGGCGCAGGGGCGGCCACCTTTAGACAGAGCGTGTCGGTGGTTTGGGGGGCGTTCTTGCAGAGCCTCATGGAACGGCAAAACCCGTTTTTTCGGTTACCGTCGTCGGACTTTCCATCTCCGTCCTGGTGCCCTGTGCCCGGACTCGAATCGGCTTTTGGTGGACGCGTGTTGCACAGGGCCGGTGTAGGCCTCCGTGCCTCAGTTGATTCCGTGCGCCTGCGTCGTTGACCCTTGTAAAGTGCAGAGCAGGCTCGGGGATACTCTGGGATGCTCTGGGAGGTCCTCCCCTCTCGGGTCGTCCTGGGGGCACCAGGGGATTCAGAGACCCATCGGCGTCGGGCAGGTCGAGGCGGCCAAAAACGCTGAACGGTTGTTTTCGCATCTGCACCGGTGTTGCCGCTCGGGGACATCACTGAATATTTTCGTCTCTTGGCAGCACTGGCCCATGTCGGGGCCGCTTGGTTGCTGCTTGGGGCCGTATCGGAGGCCAGCGTGCGCCATCTTGGCATCTGAAGCTACTTGAGGCCACTTCACATCCTGAAGCCACCTTGGACCATCGTGGGCGTTTTCACAATCGTCGCGGCACCTCCCGAATCAAACCTACGGGAGGGGGGTTCGGAGAGGGCAAGGTAGACCCGATCGGCAGAGCCGATGCTCTGAACCACTTGCTCCCAGAAGGCTTATGGGAATTCCCACCAATCATCGTGCACTGTTCGTTGGTGGCTGCGGGAGGGTTGGCAATGATGAGACGCACCGTGCCCGGTCGATTCGAACTTCTCTCCCCCTCGACTCCAGGTGGCTCGACTTGGGGGTCACCAACGGCGACAACAATGCCGACACCAACTTCCCAAAGGCCGTCGCCGAGCATTTCAAAGTCAGCGGCAAGCAGTCCCGTCACGTCGCGGATGAGACGTCGCGCCCGGCGAAGTTGCACGCGTACCGGCCTGGGCAGGCGGCCGTCCATTTCTCTGTCTCCAGACCTGCTCGGGGGAGGGGAAATTCGTAAGCTTTCTGTGTTTTATCCACCTGGGAGCACTCGTCGCCACAGCGGGATGCGCTCCGACATCCTGGTCAGAACGTACCCCAGGAAAGGTCCAGGTGCCAGTCTTGAAGACGGGACGGAGGGAGAATGAAAAGGAAAATGGTTTCTGCATTCCCTGGCCACAAAACGGTAGATGTTTTTGAGGAGGGGAGGGGGCTGGGAACGTCACGATGTGCGTTGGCACCGTTGTTGGAGTTCGTTGCCCATAGCCACTTCCAGACTGCGCCAGCGCGAACCGTGGCATTACCAGGGGCGGCCCCATAGGCGGGCGTTATCGCAAAGAGCACAAGCAAGAGAGAGCTCCTGGGAGGAGGATCGGGGGGCTTTTCTTGGGTTGTTCCTACACCTGGTATAAGCTTTGCCGACACGGACCTGGTATAAGCTTTGCCGACACGGATCGCCATTCCCGAGATCCCGGGCAGGAAGTAGGCGGAGGATGGAGAGGGATTGGCCTCGGACGGCCTCTGGCCATTCCCTGTCCAGGCCTGGACCGCAAAACATACGGGCCCAGGGGGACCACGAGAGTGGCCAGGTCTGGACCTGGGACCACACTATTGGAGGCTCCATTTGCGTCCGAAAACATTTGCACTCGCTGACATGCGGTCCTCCAAGCTGCTGCCACTCGTTCAACGAGACCATCACGCCTTCACGGCCTCCAGGTTGGGCACGGATGATGGAGCGATCATCATGGTGAAGAAGACTTCAAAGCATGTGTACATAGACGTTGACAGCAGTTCTGAGCATGCAATAAACGCGGGGCAGAAAGCATAGGGAAGGAGCTTTGTCCCAGGGCGTCTGTGTGTGCTTCTGTCACAATTGATACCTGTCAGTACTCTGAGTGCCTGAGTACTTCAGTTTGTGGGGGAGGTGACCAATAGTCCGGGGAGGGAGGGTGGTTTGACCTGTAGTCGGGGGGGGGCCCTGTAGTCCGGGGGGGGTCCCTGTAGTCCAGGGAGGGGGCCCTTGTAATTCGTGGGGGGCCCGTGTAGTCTGGGCGGGGTTGGCCCTTGTAGTCTGGGGAGGGGGTCCTGTAGTCCGGGATTGGGTGATGCGTTGATCTTCGTGGCCTGACGTTCCGTTCGACGACGGCCGCGACGACGACGACGACGTTGCGCAGCTTTCGCGTGCGCTGACGCGCGCGCTAGCCGCGCAGCGTTCATCACATGCAACGCAGACAACACGCGATGCGCAAGCAAATGTCCAGTCCTGTCGTCTGGCGGGCGCGCTACGATTTCGCGGCAGCACGCGCGCGCGCGCTCGCGCGCTTGAGTGCGAGGAGCCTCCCTTTGGAGAGAGAGGCCCCAACCTCTGCCGCTTGTCTATCACTGGCTAGTCGTAGCACTTGTGCTGGGAGGGTGCCTAAGTCCAGGGGTGGGCCCTTGTCGTCCAGGTGGGGTTCCTGTAGTCCGGGGCGTGGGCGCTTGTAGTCGGGGGGGGTGGATTCTCCTAGTCCGGGGGGGGGGCCCTAGTTCCCCTTGTAGTCTGTCGGAGGGGCCCTTGTAGTCCGGGGGGCCCCCTGAGTCCCAGGGCCTAAACCTGTGGAGGTCAGAGGACGTCCAATCCGAGCAGCCAGAGATGTTCGGTGGGTGTGCGGTGAGGCTGGGTGGCAGGCCGCTGTGGAAGACGGCAGCAAGGCATCCCCCACGGGGCCAGCGACAGAGCAGCCGGGGGGAATGCGACTCGCAGTCGGCCTGAGCTGAAGTCGGGCCTGTCCTTCTAGAGGAGGAATATTCCAATATTATTGAAGAATTGCTCACTGCGTGGAGCTCCCCATAAGTGCACCCTTTCTAAAAGGTAATACTTGTATTTGGGAAATGTAAGTGAGCGTCTAGCCATATCAGCCATATGTGCATCTCAGATTGTCGGGTAGTGCTATGGTGGACATATTTCTATGACAGTTTTGTTATAAGAGCGCGTCTACGTGAGTGACGAGCACACGCGCGCGCAGTTCGGCTGCACATCCAACACATGTATATGTTCATCCGCAAGCATAGATCAGCGCATCTTTTTGGTCAACGCAAACAAAAATCATTGACACTGCGTCGCAAGCACCGTGGCAGAGGTTGTTCGCCTGTGCCGTCCACACCAAGATGGGGCTACTTAATACAAGAACCCAGTGAGGAATTCACGCGGAGTGCCGTCCGCACTTGGCATCGGGCCATGTTTGGGCGGGCGCCTAAGAGAAACGTAGGATGATGGGGCAAAGTGAATACGTTCGCGCACTGGCCGTCCGCACTTGGAATCGGACCAGGTCTGGCTCAGCGCGAAGGCAGAGCAATAGCTGAGCGCGGAGACAGAAGACAAACACAAGCAAACAGCCGTCTGCACTCGGCGTCGGGCTTTGCAGTGCCAGGCAGGCGACAGAGGGATTTGGACAACAAAAATGCCGTCCGCACTGGGCACCGGGCCAGAAAAAATACGGGCCGTCACTCGATCTCTGGCAGCGTTATGCAGTACTCCCCAGCGAGTAGGGCGGCTCTCGCCACCGTCGAGTCCTCAGACGCCGCGAAGCGTCGAAGAGCGCATTTCAATGACACTGGCGGACCTCTTTGCAAAAGCCAGCGAGGCGGCGGGCGCACCAGCAACATGTCCGCCATCCGAGTGGCGCGGGAAAACATCACGTAGAGGTTCAACCACCGAGTGTCATTGTTGATGCCTCGTCGCCCCTGAGGCGCTTGGCGCGCGCAGTCAATGGTCACTGCAGCGCGTATCGTCTGCCCTTGCGAGGCAGCCGTCGTCAGTTAGTGCGCGTGCGAGAGAACGAAACCAAACCGTTTCGCGCTGTGCGCCACGGACGAAGCTGAGCGTCCCCGCTCCCGCTGACGCCAACAATGTTGGAAAGCACCACGGAGAGAGAACGCAACATCCCACGGTGACACAAGCTCTGCGCCAGCAACACTTGGTCACTCCTCCTTGACCGCCGTACGCAACGGGGAGAGCCATTCGGGACACAACGCAAAAGCAGAAAACAGGCAAACCGCTAGAGACATCCCCACAGAACGGCGACGAACGGAGCCTTGAAAACACCATTGGCGGCTCCCATTAGGCAGCTGAAACCAGCGCCCCGCCTGAGACATCCTCAGAATCTGATCCCCAAACGAAGGAGGTTGGGACAGAAAACAGGCAAGCCTCTTGAGACATCCCCACACAACGGCGACGAACGGGACCGTGTCATACCCTTCGGCGGCTCCCCTTAGGGGTGCTGAAACCAGCGCCCCGCCTGAGACATCCTCACAATTTGCTGTCCAAGCGAAGGATGTTGGGACAGGAAGCAGGCAAACCTCTTGAGACATTCCCACACAACGGCCGCGTACGGGACCGTGCCATACCCGTTGGCGGCTCCCCTTTTCAGGGGTGCTGGAACCAGCGCCCCGCCCGAGACATCCTCACAATTTGTTGTCCAAGCGAAGGATGTTGGGACAGGAAACAGGCAAACCTCTTGAGACATTCCCACACAACGGCAGCGTACGGGACCGTGCCATACCCGTTGGCGGCTCCCCTTTTTCAGGGGTGCTGGAACCAGCGCCCCGCCTGAGACATCCTCACAATTTGCTGTCCACGCGAAGGATGTTGGGACAGGAAACAGGCAAACCTCTTGAGACATTCCCACACAACGGCCGCGAACGGGACCGTGCCATACCCGTTGGCGGCTCCCCTTTTTTCAGGGGTGCTGGAACCAGCGCCCCGCCTGAGACATCCTCACAATCTGTTGTGTTTTGAATAAGTCAGACAATGAAAGAAGTTTGAATATGAGTAAATCTGGGTATGAGTGAGTCTCAGCACGAGTAAGTCTGAGTATGAGTAGGTCTGAGTCTGACTACGTCTGAGTATGGGTCATTAATACGATCAAGTCTGAGTCTGAATAAGTTTGTGTATGCGTAAGTTTGTGTATGAGTAAGTTTGTGTATGAGTAAGTCTCGGTATGAGGAGGAGGATGAGGATGAGGAGGATGAGAAGAAAGGGAGAAGGAATAGGAGGCGTCCAAGTAATAACAAAGACCCCGTCTTAGGATATGGGGTAACATGGAGACATGTTTTAATATGTTTGAGCACTTGGGGGATACATTTTGCACTGGCCGCACAACCATGCCAGGTCGCACAGGGGGGGTTCGGACCTGCTGCGACCGGTCAGCGGCACACTGCTCGGTCTATCAGGCGGTGGATTCGGCCAGCGAAGTTCATGTCGACAGCACAGCCGTTATCTTAAACATTTGGCGAAGCCACCACATTTGTCCTGAAGTGTGTGCTGCTGATTTCCAATCAGCTTTGGACACAAGATTTCGTCATGGGCTTGATACACAGGTGGGGCCCACGGTGGTGGGATCCAAAGGCCTTTGCAGGAACAGCGGCGAAAGATTTCGCCAGCATGTGCGACTCGATCCCAATTCGGGATTGGTGGGCAGAGCTTCGGCACATGCTGTACCCCGAGGTCTTTGGGTACTGGGCCCATACAGGGCGTCGGCGGGCCCTCTGGAAAGCTTGCGTATCCTTCCCTTCAAGCCATCTCTTGCCCTTAATCGATGTGAGCACTCGATACATAGTTCCCGTACCGTGTCAATGGGTAATGTACGGAGTCCGTTCGCAAAGCACTCAAGGCAGAATTCGGGCAGTGTCGGAGATGTTTGAGCAATTTGATGTGGAGTTAAAAACTGCTTCCGTACGCCAGGCATTCAGAGCCAGGCGAAATTCTGGCACAGCCTTGGCGCAGGTGTGCCTTGGTGCGGCTTGCCCTGAGCGCCCAAGATGGAGCGGGAGGCTCTCTCTGGTACGCATATGTTCTACCGTGCCTGACACTGAGATCACAAAGGCTTCTGGAATTCAGGAGGGTGGTTGAACCAAATCTTTTTGCCCAGCACAGATTAGTGACTCTAACTTCCAGGCATGTGGAGAATTTTGTCGCCCAGCTGGCTCTACTTCCAGAAGTCGTCCCAAGACGCGGAGCCTCCGAAGGATGACGATCGTCGATGACGGCAGGATGTTTGCAGCACGGATCACATCAAGGGCGGGATGCTGTATCATGATGCCTGTCATTTGGTGCGAATTGTATTTTGGCCTTGAAATTGTTAAGAACAGCCGCTTCCAGTCGCTCTTTGTTTTTCTCTTCGGCCGACCATACCTTTTCAACGTCTGAAGTTTAGAGTATACGCACTTCGTACGGATAAGGGAATGAGATAAGTTTATTTATATATATATATATATATATATATATATATATATATATAGATATTACATTATTGGGCACGCTCCTTCGGGCCTTGCAGGCCTTGAGGTGTAAAACGAGGCCGCCTCCGCCGGCGGAAGGCGTCAGAAGGCGGCGGAAGTAAAAGATATGCCCCCAAGAGTTGAAAACGTGTTTGGGATCAAGGTTTCCGAAATCGCCCCGACAGGAATGGACTTTGGGGAAGGTCTGGGGCTCAAGAGGTAGTGCGCCAAGGGCACTTCTGCTGCAGTCCACGCTCTTCAGGGGCACCTCCCGGAGTGGGACAAGATTCTCGAGCCTCGTGTTGTGGAGGTGGGCCCGCTCGCCGCGGAGCGCTTCCACGTCTGAGCGCCCTCCCCCCCCACCCCTCGCGCCGCCGTCCTCGTCTTCACCTCTCTCTCTCTCTCTCTTGCACGCCGGGCAACTTGCCGATGACTTGCCCCGATGAGCCCCGCGCTGGTGCGGAGTGCCTCCTTCTCCCCGCTGGCGAAAAACATCTTTTGGAGGCGGGACCTCGTGGGCTTCACACGGCTGCCTTTCCCGGGCAGCGAGAATGGCAGGGGGGCATCGGGGAGTCTTCGAGCCTGCCCGATGCTGTCGAGAATGGCTTACTCCCCATCTCCCTCCCCATCAGCTGCCCAGTGGATTCGTGGGAAGGCTGGTCAGAATGCGGTCTTACCTCGGCCGAACAATCTCATTCGCCCCTTTCTCCCCTCCCCTTCCTCCTCTCGTTTACCTTCTCTTCCTCTTTCTTCCACCCTCTCCCGCTCCCACTGCTCCTCCTCCTCGTCCCCCCCTTCCGCTCACAGACCGTCATCCACGGCGCTGCGCCCGCCCTGTCCGACACGCACACCGCAGTCAGGGACCTGTCTGGCCTCTACCGGGAGACGCTCCTCGAGTTCTGCGCCTGGCTGGAGGAGATTCGGCGGGCCCAGGACCCGGAAAAGATGGCCCCAGAGTGTCCTGGAACGCTCTCAGAGTGCTCCAGGGCGCTCTGCATCGGTCGCGCCGCCCGATAACGCCCTCCTCAACCACCGGCATCGCAGAGATCGCCGATTTACATGCTCTGGGGAACGAGCAATGACATAAACATAAAAACTCGGAGGTCCGCGCGGATTTCTCGGATCCGCGCTGGACCCCCCTGGCGGAGCCTCCGGCGCCGCCCTTGGCGCGCTCCGCGCGCCGGGGGGGGGGGTCCAGCGCCGATCCGGGGAATCCGCGCGGATCTCGGAGTTTTTTATGTTTATGTCATTACTCGCTCCCCTAATCCTGGACCGATGTTCTGCCTTCAGCTCAGGAGTCGGGAGCCAGCAGCAGCGCGTGGGCTAGCGACGCCGGGGACATCCTGGAGGCCCCCGCTCGCGCATCGAGGAGGCAAGGAGCGGCACACGTGGAGCGGTCCAGAATCAGGAGGGGAAGAAGCACAGGCACAATGAATCGTCGATTCCCGGGGGAATGTGGGAGCACATGGTCGGAAATGGGAGCATATGCATTTCAAGTGGCGCGCCGTTTTTCAATATCAGGGTTTTTTGAGGATCGGGGGCGACGTCGGGGTGGTGCGGTGTATACTTTCTTCCCCGCCTTCCTGGGGGAACAGCGAAAAATATGCACACCGCGATCCCTTATACACCAGAATCCGCTTTCCCGTGCAGATGTCAGTGCAGTGCCGGAAAAAGCGTCGGTGTATAGAGTTCGGTTCCTTATGTGGGAAGTGGGGGGGAGACAAAACCCCGAACATACGAGAAAATAGGGGGAACATTGGTATTCGCGTGAATTTGCATATATGTGTGTGTATGTGTGTGTGTGTGTGTGAGTCCTTGGGCCCCGTCGCAGTGCGCGGCTCCTCCGGGAGCCGGAGGAGTTGCCATATCTGATCGTGGGTGGGCTCAGGGCTCACGCCCCCCCCCCCAGATAGAATGGGTCCCAGGGTCCTCGGGCCCCCCCACCAGATGGGATGGGGGGGAGGAGGAGGGGGAGGAGGAGGAGGAGGAGGAGGAGGAGGAGGAGGAGGAGGAGGAGGAGGACGACGACGACGACGACGGCGACGACGACGGCGAAGACACCGTCCGCTCCGGCTCCCTGAAGCACCAGAACACAACGCCACCCCCAGAAGGAGGCGACGACGGTGAAGACACCGTCGACGACGACATTCCTTTTCCTCCTCTCCCCATCCGCCTCTCCATCCCTGGGACGACGACGACGACGACGACGACGACGACGACGACGACGACGACGACGACGACGACGACGACGACGACGACACGACGGCGGCGGCGGCGCCAGCGACGCCGACTCTTAGCTGAGGCGGACCCCTAACCACCGCACACCCACAGGGGGGACCCCACACCACTCCCCCAGGGGGGGGGCCACCACGCCACGCCCACGCCCACAGGGGGGGGGGGCCATCGCGCGGAGGGGGGGGGGGGGCGATAGCCTTAGGATTGAGGGGGGGCGCCCAAACCCTCGACCACATATGATCGCGGGCTCCGGGCCCGCGCCACTCCCCCCCACCCCAGATGGGATGGGTCCCAGGGTCCTCGGACCCCCCCCAGATGGGGGGGGGGGGAGGAGGAGGAGGGAGAGGAGGAGGAGGAGGAGGAGGAGGAGGAGGAGGAGGAGGCGGAGGAGGAGGAGGAGGAGGAGGACAAGGACGAGGAGGAGGAGGAAGAAGAATAATAATAATACGAAGAACAAGAACAATAATAATAATAATAATAATGATAGTAATAATAATACTAATAATAATGATAATTATAATTATAAATAATAATAATAATAGTAATAATAATAACAATAATAATAAAGAAGAAGATGATGAAGAAAATGAAGAAGAAGACTAATAATAATAATGATAATAACAATAAGAAGAATAATAATAAGAGGAAGAAGAATAATAATAATAAGAAGAAGAAGAAAAATAAGAGGAGGAGGAGAAGGACGAGGACAAGGCCGAGGAGGAGGAGGAGGAGGAGGAGGAGGGCGGAGGAGGAGGAGGAGGAGGAGGAGGAGGAGGAGGAGGAGGAGGAGGGAGGAGGAGGAGGAGGGAGGAGGAGGGGTAGACGGGGTCCACATTCCAGATCGCCCCGGCGGCCCGCAGGCCGGCCATGGCGAGCCCGCGCCGGAGCCCGCGGCGCGGGGAGCCAGCGCGGCCGCGGTCGCGGCAGAGCAGGCCGGCGGCGGCCAACCGATCGCCGCCCTCGCTCCGAGGCGTGAATTTGCACATGCCCGGACCCCCATCGAGTTGTGACAGAAATCACGACGGCAAGTTTTCTCTGCTTTCGGCCAATGGGGGCCCTCACCGGGCTTCGGACGGTCCACAAAACGACTCAGGGTGAACAGCTGGTCCCAGGGCAGGGGTCCGGTCCAGGACCTCTGCGGGGGTCGCGTCATGAAAAATCGTGACGTCGGGGTTCTGGGAAAGGGGCCTTGCCATCGAAAATCGCAAGAGTTGTCGTCTCTTTCTCGGCGGAAGGCGGCGGAAGGTCGGCAGAAGTAGAACGAGGCCGCCTCCGCCAGCGGAAGCCGGCGGAAGCCTGCGGAAGGCCGGCGGATTTGGGCGGAAGTAGAAGGTGTGCCCCCAAGAGATGAAAACGTTTTTGGGTTCAGGGGTTTCAGAATGCACCGCCTGGAGGACAAAGTTTCCGTGAGTTCGGCAAGCGGTGGATATGGACATGTTCGGGCCTCCAGAGACCAAAATATAGCCCTATCCACCGCCCGTTGGGGCACCATTGCTTCGGTTCCCAGGCGGTGGATATGGATCAATCCCCGCCTCGCACCGGCCTCGCCATGGGGGAAACTCATGAACGTTCGGTAGCAAATCATTGGAGCCTGGTGTACCCTCTTCATCCCGTCTTTAGCGTTGATTAGCGTCGATTAGCATGTGAAAGTCGATAAGATAGCGCCGAATTAGCGTCGACTAGCGTCGATTTAGCTTCGGCTAGCGTCGACTAGCGTCGGTTAGCGTCGAGTTAGTGTCAACTAGCGTCGACTAGTTGTGTTCATTCGCAAGAGCCGACAAGATGAGATGACATGGGAGGCGCCCATGAGTTGCCACCGTGTGAATTGCGATCATTTTCGTATCCGCGCCCTCACGGTCTGGATTTCGGGGCGCGATCCCACGAATGCGCAGCCGCACGGATCTATCCCCGGCGGGGCATCCTTGGAGAAAGACGCCCTGCATCCGCGGAGTCGCGGCCCAGGAACCCATACATATATATATATACACATATAGATAGAGAGATGTACGTACACATTCATACATTCATACATACATATATACATACATACATACATACATACATACATACAGACAGACAGACAGACAGACAGACAGACAGACATACATACATGTCAGCGGCCGTCTCTGACCAGAGGAAACGGAGGGAGGCCCGGCAGCGACGCGAGAGCGAGTCGATATCCCACCCGCCGCCCTTTTCCTGAACACGCGCACTTGAGCCACGACGGCTGCAAACCCTCGAATACAATGTTTTCGCCCAGCAACGTGACTATACAATGCACAACGCACTGAAACAACTCTGGGGACCTCTTGGGACATGGGAGATGGGAATCTATAAGACAGCGCCCCCCATTTTAGTTTCCCAAGAGGTCCTGCCTTGAACCTGGCCGAGAGGGCCCTAGCAGTGTAGCCCGCCCCTTCCACCTTCCCCCCGAGTCCCCGGAGGCCCCCCGGTCGGGTCGGAGGGTACTGGGCTCGGGCTTCCCTCCACCTCCATGGGCTCTCGCCAGGCAGTCCTGGCGGCGCGCGACCCTCCTCCTCCTGCCTCCTCGACCTCCTCCACCTCTGGATCGGCTGCTGACACCTCGGATCCTTCCAGCTGCAGTGCTCTCCGAGACGCGGTGCGGGTCCGAGACTTCAACGCTTCGTTGAAAGAGCGCTCGTCCAGGGAACCAGACTCGTCGATCAGTGCTAAGATCCCGCGGTGGTGCATCAGGTCAGTCAACGCAAAGTTGCCCCGGCTTGGGTCGACCTTGGTCATACTGTCTGCGGGCATCCTGCAATGGGGAACCCAACGCACGACGGTGCCTTCGGCGGTCATGTCGTCTCTGACGATCGCCATATCGATTGCATTGCGGCGATCTGCCTTGGCTCCTCCGCTGTTCTTCGACAGCGTGTCGAAGAGCGACATCGCATCTACGACTGCGACGCCCTCGGAAGCCTTGGCGATAGCACACTCGTCCACCAGAGCCACGGCAAACGGGCAGGCCGTTCCCGAATTCCACCACTCAGGTCCCCAGACATCCCCGTACAAAGCATCCCGGAAAACAAGCCAAAGCCACTGCCCCTCAGCGAGGGCAGCTGAAAGGCTCAACGTCTCTGCCGAGAGCGTAGACGAAACCACCCGACGAAGTCTCTGGCTTCTCCACGACAGAAGGGACACCCGGGACCGACGGTTGTCTTTTATCCGAGAGTCCCCGAGCATCACCAGCCATCCTCGTTGAGCGCCATCCTTCTTCGCGGACCCGGGCCCCCCGGCGTCACTGCATGTGACCATGGTCGCGGCGCTCAAGTCCAATGGCCAGATCGTCAAACATGAACAGGCGGTGCTACGGAGGTGGCGGGCGACCTTGTTAGCCATCAGAGCAGAGGCCACGGTGACGTTCGGACATTCGGCGCTCAGCATCGAGGCGGATCCGGACACGTCGGGACGAGACTGACGGGCCGCCCAGAGAATCTTGGCCACGAGACCTCTGTAGTCCCTGAGTTCCGGGTCGTCCAGAAGGTCCCCGGGTGACCTTGCACGTTCCTTGTCGACTCGCATGGCTCTGACCTGCTCCAATTTGTATTGCTCCTGGTCGATCTGGATCCACCCGTCGGACTGCTGCCTGATTCTCCTTCCAGCGTACTCGGCCTCGCCGATCTGCCATTTCCCGAATGAGAAACGACTGGTCAGCAGCCTCTTGAGCTCACCCTCGGAGGACTTTTCACTCGCGATAACTAGATCGCCAACTTCTATGACGATGAGAGCCTTCAAACCCCCCGAGGCGTGATGAGAGACCCAGAGACAGGGTTCCAGGAGGGACCGCCGAAACCCGATGGACTTCAGAAACGAGGTCAGCGTCTGGTGCCACCTGATAGGAGCGTCGTTCAGTCCGTAGACTGGGGCTACCAGCTCCAGGAGGGCCCCGCGGGGAACATCTACTCCGTCGCAAGGCTCAGCGTATATCTTCCCGTTGGGACGGGAGAGGGGGTCGGCTTGGCAAAACGCATTCTTACAGTCGGCTATCTGAAGTCTCCACCTCTTGCCAGCGATCAGCTGGAGGGCTACTAGCACAGCCTCCTCCTGGGGGGTCGGAGCGGAGACGCGAAGGGACTCAGCGTCTGGGTCGGCGTACCCCCTCACACACCACCGTGACTTTGCCTTCGCGCTGGCTCCCGTGCCTTCCTGCGGCTTCCACCGACGGACCATTCTCGAGGAGAGAATGCGGGAGGGGTCCTTCCTGCGAACGAGGGCCGCTTCTTCCGGGGGGACCACCCTCACAGCCCTGCTGGCTGTCATGGCTGACCACTCGGTGGCATCTGACTTCTTGAACTCTTCCCGTTCTTCTGGGCTGAGCTTCTTCCAGACGACCTCCTGACCGCGCCGGGACCCCTCCGAGCCTGGTCCTGCCGTGGCGAACGAGAGACAGGACTCGAGGCTTGGTCCTCAGGCCTCAAGCTCACAAAGCAGACTCTGGTCTTGATCATCGGCTCCTTCGAGCTTCCTCTTCGGCCATGACGGCGGCGGCCAGCCCTTCGGACCCGGGACCGAGGCTCTCGCTGGATTGTGACTGGGCATTCGCGATGCCGGATCCATCCTTCTGATTTTCCCATTTCCGAACTCGTTCCAGCACGGAAGCCTGCGGCATGTCTTCCACCGGAGTGACCCCGGGACCCACCACACGGGTCAGTAGCCCGCGGACAGGAGAGCCCGCCCGTCGCGTGTGTCGGAATGTGGAGCTGATGGCTGGTCGCTGGACTGCTCGCGGGGATCTCTCCCGCTCGCCACCTGTGATGCTCGAAAGACCAGGCGGGGTTGACAGGGCTTCTGGCTCTTCGGCCGAGCCGGCAATCTTGACTGATCCGATCGTGGAGGGGGGTCCTGAGGGCGAGCTGCCCCCACTGCTCACGCGTGGGCGGGATCGAGGAGCTTCGCGCCAGTCCGGGGGGGAGGGTGCAGCCTCTCGTCCCTGTCGGCGGACTCGACCTGGCCTTCTGACGGGGTCGACTCTATAGCACCCCCTGAGCCCCAGGAGGAGGAGGAGGAGGGGGAGGAGGAGGAGGAGGAGGAGGAGGAGGAGGAGGAGGAGGAGGAGGAGAAAGTGGAGGAGGAGGAGGAGGAGGAGGAGGAGGAGAAGGAGGAGGAGGAGGAGGAGTTCGCTTCCACCCGATCTTCCGCTGGTTTTTGAAGGGACGAGCCGTCGACCCTCCGCCATCCCCGCCGGGGCACCGGGAGCGCCTCCTGGGCCCCGAGCGGAACGATCCTGGTCGTCCCAACGGCCTCGTCGGGGGGAGGCCCCTCAGATTCCACGTCCAGAGCTCCTGTCTTCTTCCCCGGGTGGCGCACCTCCTCCCGAAGCTCCCGGAATCCGGGGGTGTCGATGAGCTCGGCCCCGCGCGCCTCCTCCCGCGTAGCCTCTCGGACCTGCTCGATCGAGCATTTCCAAAGCTTGGTGCGCATGGCGATCCACACGGTGGTGCCTTTGTGATCAACGACGGCCCCGGGACCAACCCAACGGTCGCGCTGAAGCGCGTGTGTCTTCACGCCAATCACCTTCCTCCACACATAAATCCACTGCCCGGGGACGAAGACACGATCAGCATGGGGTCGAGATCTCCGAGATTCAGCCAGACGCGACTTCGCATCGGCACACATCAGGGCCCTCTTGGCCTGTTCGCGGATCTGATGCTTCCGAGCAAACGTGCTGGCGACGCTGTCCTGGCCGGTCACATCACCCTGGACATCCTCCACACCTATGTCATCGACTCCCTCGTCGCTGAGCAGAGAGCGAGGGAGTCGAGGATTCTCGCCAAACACTAGCTGTTACGGGGAGTATCCAGACCTGTGGTAGTATCTGTTCTTAGCTGACACGGCCACGTGGAGGATGAGTTCTACCTCGGCATGGGAGGAGGGCTGGACGTGATCGGCTGCCTTGGCCAGTGCGCTCTTGATCCAGCCTCCGTGGCGCTGGACCCTGCCGTTCTGCCACGGCGACGTGGCATCACATATGTGCTGGAAGATACCTGCACGCTCGCACGCACGGCCGAAAGCGCCAAGGAATTCGGGACCGCCATCGGACATGACGACCTCGGGTGGACCGAATATGCGGATCCAACTCTTATCGAAAGCAGCCCAGGCGTTCTCGGACGTGAGCGGCTCCCCGGGACCGAAAAGATGGCACAGCTGGAAATTGGACCCGTGGTCGAGCATGTTCAAAACAGTCGTCTTGATGCCGAGAACAGTAATAAACAGACAGTCGACTGCGACCAGACGGTTGAAGCGGTACGTGCGAGGGACTGCCGCTCGACGCCTCCAGGACGGTCTGGAGTGACTGTCACATTGCTCGCACCGAAACTCATGTTTCACGTACTCGATCACCTCAGGACGCGCCTGAGCGACTAGCAACATCTTCAAAAACGCATCCCTCGACGGATGCCCTAAATTGACGTGAGTCCGAGCTATCTCCAAGCGCATGCTTCGACTGATTGACCCGGCCTGCCTCCCCGCCTTGCCTTCCTCCCTCTCGTTCTCCTCGAGATCCTCGTCCGAGTCCGAATCCCCGGTGGCGGGGAAAGCCGCAGCCCGAGGGTCGCCGGTCGGAGCCTCGTCGATCTGCTCGGGAGTCCCCCAGGGGTCGGGGGTCTCCTCTAGGTGTCCGAGGGCAGCTCTCTGGGCTGACTCGAGGATTCCCTCGCACACGGCCTGCACTAGGTCGGGAGGGTAGACCTGGGCCGCACTCGTGAGAGCCTCGCCGCACAGCTGTTTGTGCACATGACTACCGTCGCACCGCCTGAGAAGATGCTGCAAGATCGACGCTCGATTCGTGAGAAATCTGGTAGGCTTCTTGTCAGGCCCCCCCCCCCCCCGCACGGCCAAGCCGTACTGACACAAGTCGGCGACCCCAGTCAGGACCCCAGGGCGACTCAGGATTTCTCGAACCGAATCTAACTCCCACGAGCACGCCCCTTTGGATGTTCGAGCAGGAACCCTCGGCCTCGCCTTATCTGATATTCGGCCACTCGCATGCACAGAGCCATGGACTGGATGCCCGGTTCCTCGGGACCTGTCAGGTCGGCCCCCTTCAGCACGCGCCAGCCGGGTCTCCGGGCATTCGAGAAGGCAAGGCATTCGGGGCTCATGATTATGACTTCCGGCCGATCCTTCTCAACTATGCGCCACATGGCTCCCTCTCCCGGCTCAGACGTCAGGTCGTAACCCGTCCTCAGATCCAAATTCTTGGAGACCGGATAGCCCTGCTCCTTAAGACTGGCCGCCACCCGAGGAACGGAGAAGATCGCAAGGGCTATCGTGCGGCCAGACCCGATCAGCCAGTCCTGGACGAGCTTCTTCCGCCTCTTCCGCTGCTTCCGAAGCGGCCCTTCTCCACCGAGGGCGAAAACAGCGTCCCGGACGTCCCGAGGAACTTGGCACGAAGCCTCCTGGAAACACGTCAGATCCGTAACCCTGGGTGCCCGGCCGAGGGAATACAGACCTTCAAACTGAAACTCCGGTCCAGCCGGAGTCCTGGTACCTGATCCGGGCGGAGATACGTTCGTAGAGGCCGAAGCTGTCCACGTCTCCACCGTGATGTTGTCCGAGAGCTCGTTGGCGACGGCGATCTGTAACTGCCGCGCGGAGAAATCCGGGGAGAGGGAGTCGTAGAGGACATTTCCTGAGGCATCTCGGCAGCGAATCCTGACACCTCCGGAGGTCCAGGCACTCAGCCCCCCCACGTCGGACCGGCAAACCAGGTAGCAGGCCACGGAGGCCATCAGTTTCGCCCTGGCTTCTTGGTTGAGCTCGCTGGCCCTCCAACCCCTGGACTCGGAGACCTCATCGAGAGTGACTGATCGACCCTCCCTCTTATCCCACCAGGTTCTCGCGGCGTGAAAGCTGCCGTCTCGGTGGGCTTTGCCGAGGCGGCGGGACTGGGCCACTGAGGCTGCTCGCCAGACCAGATCTCCCTCCCCTTCCACGGGACAGCAGGTCCCTTCCCCGGACGGTCCTGGTGTTTCCCCCCTTCCTTTCCAGCCCGTCTCTCCCTCTTGATTCCCGGGATCCTTGCTCAGACCTACTTCTGGCTGACGAGCTCCTGGAGGGCCCTCGCGAGCTGGTCGACGGCCGCGCTGTTGGCCTGGATCGCCTCCATCATCTGGCCCATATCGGAGCCGATCGTGCCTGCCGAAGCAGATAACTCCACGCGGGGCACCTTCACCTTGGCCGCCGGCTCCCCCTTCTCCTTCTGCACCTCGTTCGGCGGCTCCCACGGGGCTCCGCTCGCAGCCTTCATGCGGGTCTCTGCCCTCGCCAGCTCGGCGGCCTTCCTTTTCTGCTGGGCCTGCTTCTCAGTCTCCGTGAGCGGCCGAGTCCGGGCTCTTGCCCCGCACCTCAGGCAGTTCGCGTAGCGCACTGGCTGGTTCCCGGACTCCCAGAGCGCCCAAGTAGGGTGCGCACAGTCGTGCGGGTGGACCGTCCCTTTCGTCTCCTGGCGCAGGTTCTGGATCCTCGTCGTGGCGTGGCTCACGTCCATCCACGTGAGCAACTGGGAAGCCATCCTCCTCCAGGCGCGCACTCGGACGTTCATCCCGAGCTTCTCGTCCGTCGAGGCCGAGTCCCTCGGTCCGTCCATCTTCCCCGTAGTGTGCTCGATCCCCTCGCTCCTCCGCGGCTCTTGGGACACAGGTCCTTCGGTCTGCCCGCCCTCCGAGTCTGACGCGTGCAGCTTCTCCCGGCTGGTCTCCGTGGGGCCCTCCAGCGACGTGAACCTGACTGAGCGCCTCGGAGTCCCTGGTGGCCTTCTCGCTGAACTCTCTCTCCTCAGACTGGAACTGTGCCGGACCGTGTCGGACAGGGTCGACCTCGGCTGCCGTGAAGCTCTGCACTGGTCCCTCGAGGCGCTCTGGAGAAACCGGGTCTGGAATGTGACCTCTGAGCCCAGACGTCCTGCGGATGATGGCCCCGAGGACCTCGATCATGCCCCTCCTGATCTCCCTCCCCGTCGTTCCCGTTTGTCGCAGCTCGTCCTCCCTCGACCTCGTTGCTCCTGAGCTCCCCTTGCGTGGTCTCCCGGGGGTCCCCCGTGCCCAGCCCCCCCTTTCCTAACGAGGTTCCGATGGGGTCGAGGCTCTGGCGTTCGGGGTCGGAACTACCCGCGACGTCTGCAGCACTTACGGGAGGCTCTGAGGGTCTAAAGGGGTTCTCTGGAGTCTCAAAGAGCCCGGAGAAAAAAGGAGAGAGAGGCCTATAAGCTCGAAAATCACTCACGCTGAGTCCTGGCCAGTCCCGCCGGGCCGCCTCAGGGACCTGGAAGTCCTCTGGGCGACTGTCGTCCAGCAGCGGGATGGTCTGGTGGCCCGACTTCTGCCTGTTCATCTTGATCTTCTTGTCGGCGCCGTCGTGCCTGAGCGTGAGCGTGTCCTTGTCCAGATCCACGATGGCGCTCAGGTTCTCCAGCCAGCGCACCGGCAGGAGGAGGGGCACGTCCTCGCTCACGATCCGGAACAGGATGAGGCACCTGGCCCCTGCGCTGGTCATCGGAACCATGGCCTCGCCCACGACCATGGACCGACCGCCGACCCCCTTTGCGCTGCCGCAGCCGTCCGTCCTGCGCGTCGGGATGCTCCAGCCCTTCTCGCAGTACTTGAGCTGGAGGTCGCGCAGCTGGCTCTCTCCCACGAGCGCCTGCCCGGCCGCCGTGTCGACCAATGCCCTCGGGCTCCTCGCCGTCGATCTCCAGCAAGCTATAGATCTCCTGGTCCTGGCGGTCGGCTGACTCCGGGATCCTCAGCGTGCAGATTTCCCGGATGCGAGCGCCCCCGACGAGGAAGGTGTCCCCGTCGTCGTGGCCGCAGGCGGCTACGTGCATGGACCCCTTTGCCCCGATGGTGTTCTTCTGGCCCTTGTCACGGACCTCCGACTTCAGCTTGTAGGGATTCGTGCATTCTTTCCTCCAGTGACCCTTCTGCCCACAGTTGGCGCACCTCGTCTTCTCCTTGAGGCGCGTAATGCTCAGTCTCTGCTTCCCTGCTGTTGGCCGTGGGGCCTGCCGGCCCCCAGCCCTCTTTGAATCGAAGAAGTCTCGATCCCGTGCGATTGCCTTCTTGAGCTCCTTCGACTCCGCCCACTTCCGCGGGCGGCCCTCCTTCTCCCTCTTCTCGTCCAGCACCACGGCCAGCACCGCGATCGCCTGCTCCTCGTCCGGCTCCTGGTCTGCGATCGCCTCGTAGAAGGCCACCACGTCTTCGCTGTGCATGATCAGGTCCTCTTCGAGCTCGAAGTAGACGTCCTGGTCTCTAGTGTTCTCGTCCTCCTGCTCATGGTCGCTGTCCGCGGTCGCGTACACTCGAGGCTTTCTTTGACTCATCTTCTTCTTCACATCCATCTTCTTGAGTCCGGCTTTGATCGATTCCAGATCTTCTCGCCCTTGTGTGATCGACAAGAGGTTGATTGCATTATGTTCGCTGAGGTTCGCCCCAGTCCTCAGCTGCTCTCACCTGAGTGTCTCTCCTCATCACGTACTGGGCGTATGTCTCCCCCGGTCGCATCTCCGTGTCCTCCAACGCCAGCCTGAAGCTCTCCTTGGCCTCGTCACCGTCCTGATCTCCCCAGCACTTCTTGAGGAAGTCGATCAGCACGCTTAGTCCTTCCGCTCCGTCCAGCTCGTCGTGCTGATGTAGCAGCCGCTCCTGCAGATCCATCGGCAGTCCGTCGATGACCTTGCCCGCCTGCTGCTCGGCGGGCAGCCCCGTGCGCTTGGACCAGCGCTTGAGGGCCACGATGTAGGTGTCCAGGCGCTCGAATCCGCCCCACGGCGCGGGCCCCTGCGTGTCGGACGACCTCCAGGCTGAGACCGACGCGCCCGTCTCGGTCGTCGGCGGAGGCGCTGGCGTCGCCGCCGATCCTGCGATCCGCTCCTGGGCGAGCCCCGCGGGCGGGCCGCCCTGCGCCGGCGCCGCCGGAGGCGGCCTGGCCTCGGCGCGGGCGTCCGGCCGCGCCGGCGTCCCTGGCCGCGCGGGCGACTCGGCCGCTGGCCCGTTGCCGCTGCGCAGCAGCCCGTGCGGCACAGGCGGCTCGACTGGACGCGCGATCGGGATCCACACCGTGCCGGCGCTCACCGCCGGGACGTCCTGCCACCAGCGGTTGGTGCTGTGGTCTGTGCCCCACCAGTTGTTCCACCAGCTGCTTCACCAGCCGCCGCTGCTATTGCTCGTCACTCTCGTCCAGGGATCCCAGTGTGTCCGCGGATCCTCGGTTTCTGGCGGTGCTGGTGGTGGCGCCTCTGCTGGCGGTTCTCGCGCCTGCTGGGCCTCGCTGGAAGCCTCAGGCGCTGCTGTGTCTGCTGCTGCTGCTGCTGCTGCTGCTGCTGCACGCTGTGGAGCAACAGCGGCCGGGCTAGGCCCGCTCCCCTGCGCGCCGCCCGGCTCTCCTCCACCTCGCTCTACCATGACGCTCCTGCTACCATGTGAGCGGCCGTCTCTGACCAGAGGAAACAGAGGGAGGCCAGGCGGCGACGCGAGAGCGGGTCGATATCCCACCCGCCGCCCTTTTCCTGAACACGCGCACTTGAGCCACGACGGTTGCAAGCCCTCGAATACTACGTATTTGCCCAGCAACGTGACTATACAATGCACAACGCACTGAAACAACTCTGGGGACCTCTTGGGACATGGGAAATGGGAATACATAAGACATACATACATACACATACAGGCATGCATACATATATATATATATATATATATATATATATACATACTTGCATACATGCATACATACATACATACACACATCTATACCCACATACCTACATACATACATACATACATACATACATACATACATACATACATACATACATACATACAAACATACATACAAACAAACAAACATACATACATACATACATACATACATACATACATACACACATACATACATACATACACACATGCATGCATACATACAGACAGGCAGGCAGGCAGGCAGGCAGGCAGGCAGGCAGGCATACATACACACATACATACATACATACATACATACATACATACATACGCACCCATACATACATGCATGCATACATACACACACATACATACATACATACATACATACAGACAGACAGGCAGGCAGGCAGGCAGACAGACAGACAGGCAGACAGACAGACAGACAGACAGGCATACGTACGTACGTACGTACCTACCTACCTACCTACGTACATACGTGCATGCATATATATATATATATATACATGTGTGTGTGTATATTTACGCATATATACATATATATATATATATATATATATATATATATATGTGTATATATATATATAGAATGCCCACTCGAAGCGGGTCCTGAGGGGAACGGGTCCCGAGGCTTTTCGATGTTTTGGGGCCCTCGGGGCCCTCCACGGGCCCCAGGGCTGACAGGAAACGGCTCAGGAAGAATAAGTGGTCCTGGGGGGAGGCCCTGGGGTCCAGGACCAGTATCCCTCAGGACCCGTTCCCCCCCTGCTAGCCGCTGCGGCGCGCATCACCAACCGCCGACCGCCGCCGCCGCGCCGCGGCCAGCCGACCGCCGACCGCCGCCGCGGCGCGCAGCCGCTTCGGCTCAGGGCTCGAGCCCGCTCAGCACAGCAGGGGTACAGTGGGGGTCGTGTGTAGTCTCCGCCGAGCTCTCACACGCCATTGCCCAGTACTGCTGCCTCGATGCAGCAGTTGCAGCGGAAGCGTAATCATCGTCGGGGGCGGGAGAGGCCCAGGGGGGGGGGGTGGGTGAAGGACGGGGGTGGGAGTTCGGATGGACTTCGGAAGCTTTTCCATGCAGTTTTCGAGGCCCGGGGTGGTTTGCATCCGCTGCGCCTCGTCGAGAGCGTTCCTGGGGGGGGAGGCGTTGGACTCGTCCCGAGCGGCCGCCAGAGCACCGAGTTTTATGACACGAGCCCCAGCTCATGAGGGGATGCGGCTCTGCGGCGGCAGAGTTTGCCTCATGGTTTGAGGGAGTTCGTAAGGAGGTCATCGGGCGGGGCTACGACGAGGACAAACCCGTTCCAGAGCGTTCTGGAACGCTCTCAGAGCGCTTCGGAACGCTATGAGAGACGGCCGCGCCGCCCGATACGTCCTCCAGAGCCGCCATATCTCAGATATTCTCGATCTATCCCCACCCGATGTTGTCCTCGTTCTGGCTTCGTCTGAGGTCGCGGTCTTAGAGCTCTGGCCGTTGTGCCCAGCGTGTCCCTCGGGATTATCTGTAGTCAGTCGCAGGGGCACGTCCAGCCCCAATCGTCCGAGAAGGCCAGGCAGGCGACGCTGCGCGCGGGAGTCACCGACGTGGCGGAGTTTTGCGGAGGTCAAGAGCGACGTTAGTGTCCGCCGTTCGAGGTTCGATGGCTAAGGTTCAAGTCGGGCATGTCCCTCTACAGGAGGAATATTCGAAAATAGTATGAAAATAATCTGGGGTCATTTGTTGATTCTGTCTGACCATTTTGGGGTGTTTCAAAATAGACAAAAACGAAACAGACAACCAAAACAACAAACAAACATTTTATATTGCCTCTGAAATCCACCTGTAGGAGGACATGCCCGACCCAAGTTGCTTTCTGGACGTTTTCGTTGGCTCTCGGCGGCTCTGCAGCCTCCAGATGCTCTCTGGCAGCTGTCCCATCGCCGAGGGCGCGCCAGTGGTGCCGTGATCGCTCCGAACGACCGCCGGGGACTGGAGGGTTTCTCCGAAGGGCTCAGGCGACCCGTTCTCCTCCTCCTCTCCTCCTCCTCCTCCTCCTCCTCCTCCTCCTCCCCTCCTACCATCTCCTCCCCCGCCTGTCTCCTCCTCCTCCCCTCCGGGGGAGGGGGGCGGGGGGGGGGGGGGGGGGGGGGCTCCTCCTCCTCCTCCTCCTCCTCCTCCGCCTCCTCCTCCTCCTCCTCCTCCTCCTCCTCCTCTCCCTCGGGTCGCCCACGGCCCTGGGGGAAACCGTGCACCGGGGACCTTAGTGATAACCCGAAATCCAGAGGACGAGGACCAGGTTCGAGATTCGAGCGTTTCGGGTGTTTTCGTCGGATCTCGGCGGCTGTGCAGACTCGGGGTGCTCTCCATCACCTGCGCCTCGCCGGCGGCGTGTGTGCTGGGGTTGCCCGGATCGTCCCGAGTGGCCAGCCGCCAGATGGCTGATCGAGTAAAAGCCCGAAGACCACCGGAGACGGGGATTCAGGCGATCGCAAACATGGATCAAGGGGGCGTGGATTAGCGACGGGTTCCGTTTCCACAGGAAATCGCGGCTTTCCGCTGCCGAACGAGGCGGCACCGGCCGCATTTGGGGGAGGATATCTGTCCTCCTCCTCCTCCTCTTCCTCCTACTACTCCTTCTCTTCCCTTCTCCTCCTCCTCCTTTTCCTTCTCCTCCTCTTTCTCCTCCTCTCCTTCTCCTCCTCCTCCTCCTCCTCCTCAACCTCCTCTCCTCCTCGTCCTCGTCCTCGTCCTCGTCCTCCTCCTCCTCCTCCTCCTCCATCTCCATCTCCTCCTCCCTCTCCCCCTTCTCCACCTCCTAACTGTGCAGAGCCGCCCCCCCTCACGTTGCCCGTCATTGCAGTTCGAGGCTACTATTCAGACTCCGGAGTCTCGAATTTCGAACGTGCGACATATTCAGTGTGAGGTTGTCTGGCAGTTTCGGCCGTCGGTTGCCGCTTTCGGGCTCTCCTGCAACAGGAATCGTTCGGGACGAAAGGCCAGTCCCAGGGGAAGGGGCTCTGGGGCTGGAAAGTATCGAGCCGTCGGCGGTCTGTGTGAGTAGGCTAAGTCGGGCCTGTCCCTCTACAGGAGGGATGTTCAAAGATAGTACCAAACATAATATGGAGACGCTTTTTCGATCATTGTTTTTGCTACTTTCGAGAACTGTTTGACTATGTTTCTTTTTTCCTCCAGAATGCGCCTGCAGGGGGAGAGGCTTGACCTAAGAGTAGGCCCAGGACGAAGATTAGGCGCTCCTTGGCCCCTGGCGTCCCAGAGCGCTCCGGCCGCGGCGCTGGATGTGTGCAGCATCCTCCTCCCGCTCCGCTCGCCGCGCTGGCTCCCAGAGACTCCCGAATTGCCGAAGTCCGATTGTACACCCTAGGCGATGCTTAAGAAAACCTAAGTTTTCGTCCAGAGTCTCGATTATTCTTAACGTTTCAATGTAAATCTAAAGATGTCAATAGAAATGTTGGGTTTTTATTCAAGTTCTGAGACTATGAATTTCTTAACCCATGATTTCTTAAGCATTTCGCAGGGTGTATCTCCCTTTCCCGTCGTCTTAGGGTTCGGGATTCGAGGGCCGACGTGTCTGCGCGTGTGTGTGCCAGTGGTTCGCCACGGCCGCCCACCGCGCTCTGGCCCTGCGCGCCTGGCTGCTGCTGCCCCCCCCGGCTGCTCATCGTCGAGCTCTTCGGCGTCGGAGCGTCCCTTCGTCCTCTCGGCCGCCCCCCGTTCCCTGTTCTGCCAGCCATTTCGTTAGCTGGTGTCCCTATCTAGCTTCTCGCTGGAGCGGAGTTCACCGCCTCGCCGCTGACGTGAAAAACTGTGATGTGTATGTGTGTCAGTTGTTGTCGTTGCCCCGTTGCGCTTCACTCGCCAGCGCAGTCACTCTGCCTAGCCGCCGACGTCAGAAAGTGTCTCAGTTGTTCCGTCCTTTTGAGGGCCTCCCGGAGGATTCCTGTTTGCCACGGCCAGATCGAAAGACGCAGGGGCAGGCAGGTGTGTGCGCCAGGGGCCGCGCCGTGATCCCCTCCTCTCCGAGAGCCAGAGAAGCTCCCCCGTTGGCGGCCTCGAGAGGCTGTTTTGTTCATCCTCTGGCCCGACCGGCGCAAACAATCGTCAGGGAGGTGGGGGGAACGAGAGTTGACACAGTCATAAAAGCTCGGAGGTCCGCGCGGACCTCTTGGATCCGCGCTGGACCGCTCTCCCCGGCGCGCGGAGCGCGTCAGGGGCGGCGCCGGAGGCGCCGCCGGGGGGCCTCCAGCGCCGATCTGAGAAATCCGCGCGGACCTCCGAGTTTTTGTGTTTGTGCCATTTTTCGTTCCCTAGACGTGTCGAGGCGTCGGGGGTCCAGCTCCGCCACCGCCGCAGCCGCCGTCGTCGTCGTCGCAGCTCGAGAGATTGTTTGTTCCGCCTCTGGCCCGACCGGCGTCAGCAATCGCCAGGGAGGTGGAGGGTTTCTCCGAAGGGCTTACGCGATCCATCATCCCTCCTCCTCCTCCTCCTCCGTCCTCCTCCTCCCTCCTCCTCCTCCCCTCCTCACCTCCCCCCTCCTCCCCCTTCCTCCTCCTTCTCCTCGTCCTCCTCCTCCTCCCCCTCCTCCTCCTCCTCCTCCACCTCCTCCTCCTCCTCCTCCTCTTCCTCCTCGGGTCGCCGACGGCCCCGGGTGAAACCGTGCACAGGGAGGTGTCGAGGCGTCGCAGGCCCAGCTTCGCCACCGCCCCCGCCGACCGCCGCCGCCGTCCTCGTCGTCGCAGGCGGCGCCAGTGGCAGGCCGGTGGCGCCCGCACCAGCCGCAGCCAGGGGGGGCCCGCCGGCACAGCTGCGCGAGCGTCAGGAGGAGGAGGAGGAGGAGGAGGAGGAGGAGCAGAGGCAGATGAGGAGGAGGAGAGAGTGAGGAGGAGAGAGGAGGAGGAGGAGGAGGAGAGAGGAGGAGAGGAAAGTCGACGAAGAGGAGGAGAAGACGAGGAGGAGGAGAGGAGGAGGAATAAGAGGAGAAGGACGTGGATGAGGAGGAGGAGGAGGAGGAGAGAGAGGAGGAGGAGGAGAGGAGGGAGGAGGAGGGAGATGAGAAGGGAGGAGGAGGAGGAGGAGGAGGAAGGAGGAGGAGAGGAGAAGGGGGAAGGAGGAGGAGGAGGAGGAGGAGGAGGGGAGAGGGGGAGGAGTAGGGAGGAGGAGGAGTAGGAGGAGGAGGAGGAGGAGGATAATCTCTTTCCTCCGCGAGGCCACTCACCTCAGAATGATCACGGAGCGGCATTGAGGGCCTGCCGCCTCGCTGGCCAGGTGCCTCGGGCATCCTGGCTTGGCTCGGTTCCGTGGGACCAGAGACCAGCCTGCACAGACACGCCCTGGAGTTTCGGGTGTGCCCCAGAGAAGATCTGCTTCCAGGCAAAACGGGCACCAGCACTTGAGGGGGAGCCAAAGTATTCCCGAGCGAGGCTTCGCACTATGCCGTGGTCTGAGTAGGCCTTGCAACGCAGGCAGAGGAGGTGGAGAAGGAGGAGGAGGAGGAGGAGGAGGAGGTGGAGGAGGAGGAGGAGGAGGAGTAGGAGTAGGAGGAGGAGGAGTAGGAGGAGGAGGACAACTGTAAACCCAAGCCAAATCACTGATGTTGCAACAAGGCCTTCCTCCAAGCTCCCCATTCATAGGTCCCCAGAAGATTGCTGTTTTCATTGCGGGGACTGCCCCATTGGAAGACAACCGTATCGGAATCCTCGATCTTGCCGAAACACCAGTTCTGGAGCTTCAGCGCCGCGAATCCATTCCACACGGCGGAGTAGCTGAGTAAACGGACCCAGGCGGGACGTCGCAGCTCCCTGTTGGGGGGGGTGCTGCGAACTGCACAAACCTTCGCCACTTTCGTGGGCTCCTGGGAGGAGGTCCGGCGGAATCGGGGACACGCGTACCCATTGGGCCGTTGGGGACCTCGCTGCTCCCTGGGAGGCTGCGGAGTGCGCAACTGCCCCCCAATCTCGCGGGGTCCTTGGGGGTCTGGCGGAGTGGGGGGCCACGCGCACCTACTGGAGCCTTCGTTGCCCCCTGGGTTGCTGCGAGGTGCGCAGTTGTCGCCGCCTTCGTGGGCCCCTGGGAGGTCCAGCGGAGTCGTGTGGCCGCGCGGATCCAGCCGAGGCTTCGCGACACCCTGGGAGGCTGCGAAGTCTGTAAGTGTCGCCGCTTTCGTGGGCGCCTGGGAGGTCCAGCGGAGTCGGGGGGCCGCGCGGATCCAGCCGAGGCTTCGCGACACCCTGGGAGGCTGCGAAGTCTGTAATTGTCGCCGCTTTCGTGGGCCCCTGGGAGGTCCAGCGGAGTCGGGGGCCGAGCGGATCCAGCCGTGGCTTCGGGACACCCCTGTGAGGTTGCGAAGTCTGTAACCGTCGCCGCTTTCGTGGGCCCCTGGGAGGTCCAGCGGAGTCGGGGGGCCGCGCGGATCCAGCCGAGGCTTCGGGACACCCTGTGAGGCTGCGAAGTCTGTAACCGTCGCCGCTTTCGTGGGCGCCTGGGAGGTCCAGCGGAGTCGGGGGCCACGCGCGCCCATGTGGAACCTCGCTGCTCCCAGGATTGCTGCGAACTGCGCAGCTGTCGTCACTGTCGTCGGCTCCTGGGGGGACCAGCGGAGTCGGGGGCCACGCGGATCCAGCCGAGACCACGCTGCTCCTTGTGAGGTTGAGAAGTGCGTACTCGTCATCGTGGGCTCCTGGGAGGCACGACGGAGATGAGGGAAGCATAGTTGTGGCTGTACGTTTCTGCATTGAGCGTTCATGCTAATATTCGGCTCGCGTGAGGAAGGAGTTCGGTACGTCTCGGGTAATTCTCATCACCCGCCCTCAGAATCATCATGCGCAGTTCTTTTCGCTGGGGGATGGGGGGGAGAATAACCCAATGAGGATACTGGAAGGGGAGGAAGACGAGGATGACGATGATGGCGAGTATGATCAATATGCGAAGCAGCAGGGTGGGCGAACAGGATAAGGAATGCCCGGGGGAGGATGACAACATAATAGCTGAAATGC
>CAUYUJ010021848.1:76425-132447 GCA_963575745.1 Prorocentrum cordatum | reverse complement strand
GGAGGAGGAGGAGGAGGAGACGAGACCCCCTGGCTGGCTCCGTCTTTTTGGGTCGGCGGCGCGAGAATTGCCAGCGGCATTCTTCGCGCTTCGCGCAACCCCGCCAGCCCATTCAGAAGCTCTGCCCAGGATAGCTGGCGGGACATGGCGAGAAGATGCACTTATAGTGTTTCAGAGTGGGCAAATAGAGGAGGGTGGTCCTCTGGGAGCTCTATTAGAGGGTGGTGGGGGTGTCATGTTTTTTGTATTTTGTTTGGGTTTGGGGGGGGGGGGGGGGGGGGGTGGGGGGGGGTGGGGGGTCTCGGAAAACCCTCTGGGGCCCTTCTTGGGGCTCTCTTGTGGGTTTCTCGGGAGGCCTGGAGGGCCTCTTGGGGCGTTCTTGGAGATCGTCGATCAAAGGAGGTGTGGTAGCTTAGAATGCCTTCCCCCCTGAGGCCACCCAAACCGCCTATTGGGGTCTCTGGGGGCCCTCTTGGGGCCGTCTTGGGAGCCTTGGGCCCCTCTGGGGGCCTTCTTGGGCCAGCTTGGGACCATCTTGAGGCCTCAGAAGCGCATCGGAAGAGAAACGGCGAGAAGGCGGAAATCATGCATGTTCTTCAGGTTGTTGAATGATTTTGGGCTTTTGGAGGGGTCCTGAGTTCGAGAGCTGTAGGATCCGTCTTGTGACCCTCTTGGGGCCTCTTGGAGGCATGATCCAGCTCATCTTGAGCGATCTTTCATTGTCTTGAGCCATCTTGGAGGCCATCTTGGAGCATCGGAGGCCCTCTTGTAGCCATCTTGGGCATCTTGGACGCTCCAACTACCAGCGATCCCCCTCCCCGTCCAGGTCCAGGGGGGGGGGGGGGTAGGGGAAACTTGCCCCCTTGCTCTCGGGGAGGAAAGGGTTGTGGCAGAGTAAGGAGGAATCTCGTTGGACCGCCTGTCGCCCAATGGGTTGGCAGGGCTCCCGGCGCGCGCTGTCTGGCGCCAGGCGCGTCGCCCCCGCGACGCGTGGAAAAGTTCCGCGGGTAGCGTGATACCTCGTAGAGCTCTTCGGCGTCGATGAGCTAGAGGAATTCTGGCGCGGGATGGAGCTAGTTGCTCGACCCGACCAAAAGAGACAATGTGACAACTTTGCGTCGGTTTTGGAGAGATTTGAAAGATATTTGACCATTTATTTTGAAAGAAGCAGATTTTTACGCCGAGCATTGGAATATGAAATTTGTTCCCAGTGCAGCTCAGCATTCTAGGGCCAGTTCTACTATCGGAAAATTAAGAGGAACCGGCATGAAGTTGACAACCGAAAATAAATTTTCTACGTTTTTTCTAGAAATGCTCCAATAAGCTCTCTGCTTTGAATCTAAGCACTCTCACGCGTGCAAGGAGCTCTACGAGGTTCCCGGCGGTGATCAGGTTGACGGTTCACCGCCGGCGCCAGTGATCCGTCATCCTCGTGTCTTTATCATCCTTCTCCTATTCCGGCTGATCCCCCTCTTCCTCCTCTTCGCGATCTCGTTGACACGCTGGTGTTGCGCCCTGCTGGAGAGCTTCGCCTGGCGCCGGGCAGAGGGGATTGACAGGGCCGTCATTGGGAAGTCTCGAGGTTGTCGGCGCCAGGGCGGGGTGAATTCGCATCAGCTTTTCGTCCTCTTCGCTCGTAGTCGTCCTCCTCTCCGCGACGTAAGTCGCTCCCCTTCTAGTCTTTCTCGTTCTCCCTCTCTTCCTCCTCCTCCTCCTTCGCTTCCTCCTCCTCCTCCTCCTCCTCCTCCCCCTCCTTTTTCCATCCACTAATCACGCCAGTCCCTGCCTTTCTACTTTTCCTTATTCTCCTTGTTCGCCTCGTTTTCTTTCCTGTTCAACCTTGTTCTTCGTCATCGTACTCCTCCTCCTCTCCTTCTCTCCCTCATCGTCCTCCCTCCTCATCACTGGTGTCTTTTTTCCCTCGTCCCATTGGACTCCTCGTTGTGTCCTTCTCGTCGTCTTCATCATCCCGTCTCCCCTCCTTCTCATTATCCTCTATCCTCTCCTTCCTTCCCATGTATCCTACTTCTCATCCCTGCTCCTCTTCCTCATTCTCGCTCCTCCACTTCGTCGGCATCCACTTCGTTATCGTCGTCCTCGTTCTCATCCCTTCCTGCTCCTCGTCGACCTTCTTGGTCGCCGCCCTCATTCACTTCGGGATCCTCTGTGGCCATTGTCGTCGCCACGCTCGCCCCCGACGTCGACGACAACGACGACGATGACGACGGTGGCGACGACGACGGCGACGACGACGACGACGACGAAGAAGAAGACGACGACGACGACGACGAGGAGGAGGAGGAGGAAGACGATGACGCCTGGCTCGAGCTGCGAGCTGCGCCTCGTCGGCCGCACCTCGGCCGCGGTTCCCGCTGGATGTTCGCCGCGGGATGCGGCCGCGCGGTGCTGCTCGGGAGCGACGGCGCGGCCGTTGTCCGCGGTGATAATGAGGGGGGTCAGTGCGAGCTCCCCGCGCAGGGCGGGGGCGGGACTTACTCGCAGGTAGCCGCCGGAGCCCAGTGCGCCGCGCTGCTCAGGGGCGATGGCACGGCCGAGGCCTGCGGCGAGAATTGCTCTGGTCAATGCGAGCTCCCCCCGCCAATAGGGGACTTGTGCTACTCGCAGGTGGCCGCCGGAGGCGGCCGCGCGGTGCTGCTCAGGAGCGACGGTGCCGCGTTGGCCTGCGGCGAGAATTGCTCGGGGCAGTGCGAGATCCCCGCGCTGGTCGGGGACCTGATCTACTCGCAGGTGGCTGCGGGGTACTGTTTCACGGTGCTGCTGAGGAGCGACGGCACCGCTGTGGCCTGCGGCGAGAACGGCGATGGCCAGTGCGAGATCCCCGCGCTGGTCGGGAACGCGACCTACACTCAAGTGGCCGCGGGAGGGGGCCGCCTGGTGCTGCTGAGGAGCGACGGTGCGACCGTGGCCTTTGGCTGCAATCGCGACGGTCAGTGCGAGCTCCCGGCGCTGGACGGGGAATTGACCTGTTCGCGCGTGGCCGCCGGATGCGCCCACGCGGTGCTGCTCATGAGCGACGGCGCGGCCGTGGCTTGCGGCCGGAACGGGGATGGGCAATGCGAGCTCCCCGTGCCGGACGAGGACTTGACCTATTCGCAGGTAGCCGCGGGACGCGTCCACACGGTGCTGCTGCGGAGCGACGGCGCGGCGGTGGCTTGCGGCGGGAACGATAATGCGCAGTGCGAGCTCTCCGCACCGGTGGGGGGCGTGACCTGCGTGGCCCACCTGCTCCCGGCGTTGCTTCTGCAGGCGTCGGTCCAGGGCGAGTCGATGCGCTTCGTCTCTGCTGGCGGGGCGGAGCGGTGCAGGGTACCTGGAGCAGGGCCCACCGTTCGCCTCGCGGACATCTTCGGCCAGTTGACGACCATCCATCGCGCGGCCAGGTGGGGCCCTGGTGTCTGGCGGATTGACGCGGTCCTGCCTGATGGTCGCCTGCTCAGCAGCGTGGCGGCCGATGAGTCGGTCGCCGGCGTCTTCGGGCCAGGCTGAGACGGAACCCTGCTCGCGCCGTGCTTCCTTTTCTCCCTGCGCCCTCCCCTCGCCCCCCCCTCGCTTCCACCTCCTCTCCTTTCCTCTTCCCTCTTCCCTTCTTGCTCGCCCACCTCCTTTCCTTTCCCCTCTTCCCTTCTCGGCTCACTCGCATCTTGCCCTCGCGCTTCCTTTCCTTTCCCTCCTCGCCCCCCTCCACCAGACATCCGACGCGTCTGGGAGGTTTCCCGGGGGCCGTCTTGGGCCCCATTGTTCAAAAAGAGCGGGTCCCCTGATTCCCGTCGCCCCGTCGGAGGTTCAATAATGGCGTCTTGGGGCCCTCTTGGGCCGCGCTTGGGGCGCTCTTGGGCGCTCTTGGGGCCGCCCCTGCCGCGCGGCGGCAGCCGCGGCCGCAGCCGCAGTCGCGGGCGCCCGCCCGGGGCCCCCGGGGGCCGCAGCCGCGAGGCGGGGCGAGCGGGCGACGAGGTGGTCATCATGGGCGTCTTCGGCCCCCTCCGGGTTGCCCGCCCGCGCGTGTAAAACAACCGCTTCGCTTTGCTTCGCTCATTCCCCCGGGCCATGTTGGAGGCCTCTTGGGCTGTCTTGGGGCCGTGCCTGGGTTGTGGGTCAGAATCCGCGTGGATGTCTCTCTTGGGGTTTCCTTGGGGGTTCAGGGGTGACCCCTGGTGATTAGTTTTGGGGTCCCTTGGGGAGCTTCCTCAGGGCTTCCGGGGATCCTCCTGGGGCTGTCGCGCGGTGTCTGGAGGATTCCACTGACGGCCTCCAGGGGGGCCTTTGCTTGAGGCTGCTGAGAGGGCCTCCCAGAGAGCTACGAATGCACTGAGAAAGCCCCTCGAGACATCATCGTGGGAACTCAGAAGATGTATGTTTGATGTGTCCACACATAGAAACTTACTACTAAGACGAAACAGCGCGTTAGGAGCTGCGAAACAATTCAAAACGATTTCATTTTTACGCTTTATACATATTCTCTTCAGGTCGGGGCGACCTACTACCTGTGCCCTTCACATGGATTCCTTCACTCTCGTCGTCTCAATCAGCATGAGTTGTGCATCGGTGGCGGATTAGATTGAGGACTTGTGCCGATTCGCCGACCGCCGGCCTGCGTTGCACTGCGCTGCGTTGCATGGTTCCGGGGGCGTGTCTGGAGCCTTCTCTCGGGCGTCGGAGGTCCTGAGAAACCCCCGTCGCGGTCTTGGGATTCAGCGGGGGGGGGGGGAGGGGAAGGAGAAGGAGGGGGAGGAGGAGGAGGAGGAGGAGGAGGAGGAGGAGGAGGAGGAGGAGGAGGGGGCGGAGGCGGAGGAGGACGACGAGGGGGAGGGGGAAAGGAGGGGCCGCGTGGCCCTCGTCGTGCCGAGGTCTGGTGTCAGATGGATGTCCGACGGGGGGCCTCTTAGTTCTCGCCCGCCCAAAATAATCCATGGGCTTTTGCCGCCACCGCTGGCTCGCGTTGCTCTGCGTTGCATTGCGTGGCTCCGGGGCGCGTCCGGAACCATCCCGGGGTGTCAACGGGTTGCAGGTGGCCACAGGGAAACGCTGCAGTCTTGCGCGCGCACGGCGCGGTCATCTGCAGTCCTGCGCGGTCATCTGCGCAGGAAAATTGCCGTGGTGCCTTGCATTGCGTTGCTACGGGGATCGCTACAGGGTTTCGTTGGAATGTTTTCCTACATTTAGCGCTGGATTCGCGAGCGGCTCGCGCCATTCCGCCGTCCGTGGGCTCTCCAGGGCCCCCCCGCGGAGTTGCGGGGTGCTCTCCTTCGTTGCGCGGTGCCTTCCTTCGTTGCGCGGATGGTGCTGCCCTGGTCGGGCCAGACAATGCGGCGCCATGCTGTGCCGCGCGGTGTTGTGCCGTGTGTGCTCGCTGGGCTGCCGTGCAGTTCAGCTCTGTGGTTGGGCGTGTGCCTGGCCGTCAATTGCCGTGGTTGGCTTGTCCTGCTTTGCGTCTTCGAGAGCGGCTCCGTGTTTCAACGGAGACATTTCGCCAGAATCCAATACTTGCGCCGCGTTGCAGTGCCCGCGTTGTGTTGCGGCGATTTGCACTTCGATGTTACAGTGGCACGCTGCAGTCTTATGGTTTCCGTGCTGCAGATTCCAGAGTGGAGGGGCGCTCACCCAGCTGGGCGTTGCATGGGCAGTGCGATGTCCGCAGCGCGGGGTGCTACGCATGGTGCCGCGCTGTGCTGTGCCCGATGTGCGTGCTCGCCGAGCTGCCGCGCCGTTGCGTGCTGAGGGTTGACGGTTTGTCCATGTTCCCGTATGCGGTGGGGGGCAGCATATTGGCGCAGCGGAGGCGCAGGCACATTTTGTTGGATTATCCCGCGTGGTTCGGTACGGCAGAATGATCTTCGCTGCGTTCTGCATTGCGTTGTCAGGGGCGCGCTGCAGTCCGAGTGGCTCGTTGCAATCTCGGGGGGCCCGCTGATCGCGCGGAGGTCCCGTGAATTTCCAGGCGTGGTTCCAGTGCCTTTGCATCGGTGTGCACTGCTTCGCTTCGGGCGCGCGTTGCAGTTCCGTGATGCGCGCGCTGCCGTGCAGTGTTTGCTGTGGCGTGGTGCCCGCGTTGCGGTCCATGGACTTGACCTGCTTGTCCCCTGGCTCTGTTGTCGTTGCGTTGTACTTCGCGGTGTTTTGCGCTGCGTTGCTACGGGAACGCGCAGCGGTCCGATGGGTCCGCTTTGTGGGAATCCACTTGGTGATGCTCGTGCTGGCTTCCTAGTTATTCTTGCATTTTAATAAAGGCATCCTTTGATTTCGCAGCGATCGTGTGGTCTATTGCTTGGCTATTATTCGTGCTCGTTTTCGAATTGCTTTTGGATTGTGGTACTGAACTGACATTCTTCGATTTCATATTCGTGCTTGTTTTCCAATTGCTTCTGGATTGTGGTACTGACATTCTTCGGTTTCACAGCCATCGTGTGTTCTGCAGCTTGGCTATCCGGGTTTTGGACAACAACAGGTGGAGGCTGCCAAGTGGACGCTGCCAAGTTGGTCGTTTTTGCAATCCTTGTGCAAAATTTAAAAGTTTGTTTTGGGAACCGGTATTTTTCTCATCTGTAGTGGCTTGTGCCGCGTCTGCCAGTGAAATTCTCAGGTCCGTAGCTGCAATATTACTATGAAGAGACTTGAGGGGACCGTCGGCCGTTTGGAGCATCTTGAGGCGCGCTGACGGTTTTGTGTACTTCTCAAGATTTAGGAGATGTGCAGAGCTGCTACTTACACAAACCGATTCAGAATCATCAGACGCGTTTCTCTGTTCCATCGAGAGGTCTGAATTCGGTTTGCTACTCGAGCTAATCCGCGAAATTATTCGTATTATACAAGTGTACAAGTGATCTGAGAGGTGCTGTCGGTTCCCCACTTGAATCAACGGACTTTCGGTGAAAGCTCAATTGCGTAATTTCTAAAGCTCTTTAGCTCAGGCGCAAGAAAGCTTTTTCCATGTGTTCCAAGCAGCGTCGTGCAGACAAGAGCTCTACAAGGCTCCTGGCGGTAACCTGGTTGACGGTCTACCGCCGGCTCCCAATTGGACCACCCGACCCGGGCGGACAAAGTGACAACTTAACTCGTAGAGCTTCCCTTAGCAAGTTATTGCTGGAAGCTTAAGAGTAATTCCGGGGCGCTGGAGAGCTAGTTGGCAAGAAAAATCTCGACGGACCTTTTGGTGACTTTTGGTCGGTTGAAAATTTTGTTATCGAAACAACTCGTAGAGCTTCCCTTGGCGAGTTGTTGCTGGAAGCTTAAGAGTAATTTCGGGGGGCTGGAGAGCTAGTTGGCAAGAAACATCTCGATTTGCTGACTTTTGGTCGGTTGAAAATTTCGTTCTCGGAATTCCACGATTCGCTAGAGCTCTAGTATGTTTTCCCGCGATATTCGATCTTATTCCCGCTCGCCATTTTGATGTCAGCTCGATCGGGTACGTTTGACTGCAAAAAGCGTCCAGGCGGGATCGGCCGTTTCGAGTCATCTTGATACGCGCTGTCGGTATATTGGACTTAACTCGAGATACAGGACCTCTACAGAGCTGGTAAGCACGTCTCATCGATTCAGAATGATCAACGCGTTTGTCTGCTGCATCCAGAGGTCTGAACTTGGTCTGCTAGCCGAGCTAGGTCCGCAACCCTATTCGTATTATTCGGGTCATCTTGACAGGCGCTCTCGGTTTGCGGGACTTAAAAGTCCAGCTATATAACAGCTACAGAGCTGATACATACAGAAACCGATTCAGAATCATCAGTCGTGTTTGTCTGTTGAATCCAGAGCTCTGAACTCGGTCTGCTGTCCGATCTAGAATCGCGAAACTATTCGTCTTCTTCGAGTCATCTTGAGAGGTGCTGTCGGTTTTTCTGTACTTAACTCGAGCTGTAGGGACCCTACAGGGCTGACAGTCACAGGCTCGATTTTGAGACATCAGACGCGTCCGCATGTCGCATTCAGAGGTCTGAACTCGGTCTGATTCTCGAGCTAGGTTCGCGAAACTATTCGTATTGTTCGAGTCTTCTTGGGAATTGCTGTCGATTTTCGTGACTCTGTAGGAGAGCTACAGAGCTCGTGCGCACAGAAAACGATCCAGAAGCATCAGGCGGTGGGCTGTTGCATCGAGAGGTCCGAAATCGCTCGGGCTGAAAAACTATTCGTTCTCTGCAATTTTTTCGACATTATATATGATCAGGAAGCTCTACGAGTCTCCCGGCGGTAAGAAAGGTTGACGGTTTACCGCCGGCGCCCAGTTCAACCATTCGTTAGAGTTTTAGTATTTTTTCCCGTGATATTCGATCTCATTTCCGCTCGCCATCTTGATCTCAGCTCGATCGGGTACCTTTTACTGCCAAAAAGCGTCCAGGCGGGATCGGCCGTTTCGAGTCATCTTGATACGCGCTGTCGGTATATTGGACTTAACTCGAGATACAGGACAGCTACAGGGCTGGTAAGCACACCTCATCGATTCAGAATGATCAGGCGCGTTCGTCTGTTTCATCTAGAGGTCTGAACTCGGTCTTCTAGCCGAGCTAGGTCCGCAAACCTATTCGTATTATTCGAGTCATCTTGACAGGCGCTCTCGGTTTTCTGTACTTAACCCGAGCTATATGACAGCTACAGAGCTGAAGTTTACAGAAACCGATCCAGAGGCATCAGTCGCGTTTGTCTGTTGAATCTAGACCTCTGAACTCGGTCTGCTGCCCGCTCTAGAATCGCGAAACTCTTTGTATTGTTCGAGTTATCTTGAGCGGTGCTGTCGGTTTTCTGTAGTTAACTCGGGTTGTGGGGGGGCTAGAGTGCTGGTAGTCACAGGAATCGATTTGGAGACATCAGGCGCGTCCGCCTGTCGAATCCAGAGCTCGGAACTAGGTTCGCGAAACTATTCGTATTGTTCGAGTCATCCTGAGATGGGCTGGTAATCACAGGATTCGATTCGGAGACATCAGACGCGTCCGCCTGTCGCATTCAGAGGCCTGAACTTGGTCTGATACTCGAGCTAGGTTTGCCAAACTATTCGTATTGTTCGAGTCATCTTCAGGGTTGCTGTCGATTTACGCATGTAACTCGGGCTGTAGGAGGAGCAACAGAGCTCGTGCAGAAGACAATCCAGAAGCATCGGGGGCGTTCGGCTGTTGCATCGAGAGGTCTGAAATCGCTTGGGCTGATAAACTACTCGTGCTCTGCAATTTTGTTTTCGACATTATATGTTATCAGGAAGCTCTACGAGTCCCCCGGCGGTAAGAAAGGTTGACGGTTTACTGCCGGCGCCCGGTTTGGTGCTTTTGCGAATAACTCGTGGAGCTTCCCCTAGCAAGTTACCGCTGGAAGCTTAAGAGTAATTCCGGGGCGCTGGAGAGCTAGTTGGCAAGAACAATCTCGACGGACCTTTTGGTGACTTTTGGTCGGTTGAAAATTTTGTTCTCGAAATTCAACAATTCGTTTGAGCTCTAGTATTTTTTCCCATGATATTCGATCTTATTTCTGCTCGCCATCTTGATCTCAGCCCGATCGGGTACCTTTCACTGCCAAAAAGCAGGCAGGCGGGATCGGCCGTTTCAAGTCGTCCTGACATGCGATGACGGTTTTCTGAACATGACTCGATCTTTAGGAGAGCTACAGAGCTGATAAGCACAGCTAATCGATTCAGAATGATCAGGCGCGCTCGCCTGTTGAATCCAGAGGTCTGAACTCGGTCTGCTAGACGAGCTAGGCCCGCAAACCTAGTCGTATAATTCGAGTCGTCATCTCGACAGACGCTCTCGGTTTTCTGTACTTAACTCGAGCTATAGGTCAGCTGCAGAGCTGTTTTTTACAGAAACGGATTCAGAATCATCAGTCGCATTTGTCTGTTGAATCCAGACCTCTGAACTCGGTCTGCTGCCCGATCTAGAATCGCGAAACTAGTCGTATGGTTCGAGCCATCTTCAGAAGTGCTTCCGGTTTTCTGCACTCAACTCGGGCTGAGGGGGGCTACAGTGCTGGTGGTCACAGAAATCGACTTGAAGACATCAGGCGCGTCCGCCTGTCGAATCCAGAGCTCGGAACTCGGTCTGCTACCCGAATTAGGTCCGCGAAACTATTGTATTGTTCGAGTCATCGAGTCATCCTGAGAGGTGCTGTCGGTTTTCTGCACTTAACTCGGGCTGGGCTGGTAATCACAGGAGTCGATTCGCAGCTACAGAGCTCGTAAGGGGGCGTTCGGCTGTTACATCGAGTGGTCTGAAATCGCTTTGGCTGAAAAAATATTCGTTCTCTGCAATTTTTTCCCAAATTATATATTGTCAGGAAGCTCTACGAGTCCCCCGGCGGTAAGACAGGTTGACGGTTTACCGCCGGCGCCCAGTATTTGAAATATATTTGACTATTCATTTTGAGAAAGCAGATTTTTCGCACCTGTGGACGACTATGAGGGCCTCTGCGTCTCAATATGAGCTCTCGAGGTGCACTTTTACTATCAAAACACTTGGCGAAACCAACTTCATGTCCACATAGAAAAAATCATGTCTTCTCTTTTTCGAGAAATGCTTCCAGAAGCCCTCTCTTTTGATGCTGTGCACTCTTGCGAGTGCAAGGAGCTCTACGAGGTTCCCCGCGGTAACCAGGTTGGCTCAAGGCTCAAGGCTCCGCAAACGTTCATTTTCTCCTGCCTGGGGAACCTCCGCGAAGGTGAACGTTGAGCTAGCGTGTTGTTTTGCTCTGCTTACGCAACTGCCCATCTCCCTGTACATCTTGCTTGTCATTGTTGGCCTCTCATATTCATTTCTCGTTGCGGTTCGGCGGTGGCAATTTGTATACGCTGACTTGTTCCTCACTGCCCAGAGTGGTGCTCGTAAGTCTCGGTTCTTTCAGATCTGCCTTGAGTGGATTGCATATTGTTCAATTTGCAGTATATCATTGTTGTGTCTCTCAGGTGTCCTCACACATCTCCCCTCAGTTTTCTGCCATATACCTATCATTTGTGGTCTTGTTTGTGCCAGATGCCTCATGTGCGGAGTCTCGCATCCAGGTGTTTGCGTCGGGCTCGGGCTTGTCAACTTAGATGGGTTCGACCGAATTGTCCTCTTCCGTTGGTGCTCGAAGGCCTAGTCGCCCGCGACACGGTCTTGCATGCAGAGTTGGATGCTCAGGCGAATGAGTTGTTGACAGCATTACTCCATCCCTCTGATAGCTGCCCGATAGTTGATTCCGTTGCACTTCGCGGTTTTTCTTCTGCTATTGATGCTGGGGTCCAGGTTGACGAGGTCGAACATCCTTTTCAAAGCATTCGAGTATTTTCAATTGATGCTGGTGTCCAGGTTGACGAAGTGCACTCCCCCTTTCAAAGCATTCGAGTGTCTTCAATGGATGCTGAGGTCCAAGTGAATTCTCAAAGCATTCCAGTTTCTTCAATGGGTGCCGGCGTGCAAATTCAGTTCACTTGCGAGGACGCCTGTGTGCAAACTCAGTTCACTCCAATGGATGCTGGCGTGCATACTCAGTTCACTTTGAAGGACGCCTGTGTGCAAACTCAGTTCACTTTCCAGGACGCCGACGGGAATAGTGTTAAATTGCGCCTTCATGAGTCAGGTGACAACGCACTTACGATTACACACTCTGCCGAAGTCCAGAAACATCGATTCAAAAATTCCGGACTTCGGAATGCTTGTGCAGCCTCTTGTGGGAAGGATGTGCAGGCAGTGGTCTCATCTTCTTCTGACATGTATGCAGTTCTTTCATCTTCTTCTTCTGATGTGAAGGCAGTGGTCTCATCTTCTTCCGATGTGAAGGCAGTGGTCTCACCTTCTTCGGACGTGTATGCAGTTCTTTCATCTTATCCTCTGGAGCCCTTTGAAGCCGGCTGTCAGACAGAGAGTGTTTTTGGGATGGAGGGAGAAGCTTCAGGAACTGTTCTTGGGGAAGTGACGGAGGAGGCGGAGGAGGAGTTGGAGGCAGTATCCGATGTCACGCTCGCTGTGGTATCGAACCCTGGCTGTGCGCAGAGTGCTTCTTTGGCTGATGTAAGGGCTCACTCGTTGGTTCCCGTGGTACCTCTTTCGAGTGCAGAGTTTTCTTCGACGCCCAAAGTGCAGGCAGATTCCGATGTCACGCTCAATGTTGTATTGAATCCAGGCTGTGTCCCCACTTATGATATTGAGTTCCCTGCGCCGCGGGAATTGGTGACGTGCTGCGCAGATGATGTACACGATACTTGGGTGCCTAAATGTTTCATTGTTGGTGCTTGGAGGGAGGCTGCGAGTGGCGAGAGTCTCCAGGACGTCCTCCACCCAGAGAGCGGGTATGCGGGTTATGCTGGTCTGAGTGAGTCTCTTGGGACGCCGTTGGAGGGTTTTCTCCTTATGGGCGCTGAGAATGAGTTCAAGTGTATCCGCAGGGTCAGCAAGTCCGAGGTGGGCTCCATTCTTGCGGCGTCCCCAGAGGTCCAACGGCACCCACTGTATGTTGACTTGGGATGTGCGAAGTTCTTCGACCCTTTCACAGTGGTCGTGCGCACGTATGTCGCTATGGGGGACGTCATTTGCGGTGCGAAGTTACTACATATGCGACTCGCCGACGTCCTTCCCCTGCTCGGTATGCTGCACAATGCTGTCTCAGTCGAGGAGGCGGTGCGGAATCCGCAAATGTCCAGTGCGAGATTTGAAGAACTGGAGTGGTCGTACATGGACCTGTGCCATATGCCTGCACCATCGGAGCTTATGGATTTCGACTGGCATCCATACGGCTGGACTTATGATGAGATGTGTGCCTTTTACTTTTATCCTGCGCCACATGAGTATTGTGTAATAGGCTACTCGTAATCTTCTTTCTGCCCTGCTTTCCCCTTAACTCCGATCGTTGAAACGTTGCCTGACCTTCAAAGGAGGTTCACTGTGTAGGTGTGCCGCCTGAACGCTTTGTGCGTTGCCCGTTCGCTGCGTTCGCTGCTTCGGGACTCGTTCTCCTCCAGCTGCTTTACAGCTGGTGCACAGGAGCGCAAACAAACAAACAAACCAGGGTGACGCTTTACCGCCGGCGCCAGTGGCTCTCCGGATTTTGGATGCTACCAAGTACCTCGTAGAGCTCTTCGTTCGACATCGATGAGCCAGAGAAATTCCGGCGCGGGGTGGAGCTAGTTGGTCGACCCGGCCAGAAAGGACAATGTGATAACTTTTGGGTGGTTTTGCGAATATTTTTTTGAAAGATATTTGATCATTTATTTTAAGAAAGTAGATTCTCCGCACCTGTAAACGACTATGAGGGCCTCTGCGTCTTGATATGAGCTCTGTAGACGCACTTTTACTATCAGAACACTTGGAGCAACCATCTTCATGTCGACATGAAAAATGAATGTTGCCTTTTTTGAGAAATGCCTCCAGAAGCTCTCTCTTTCGACTCTGAGCACTCTCACGCGTGAAAGGAGCTCTACAAAGGTTCCCGGCGGTGACCAGATTGACGGTTCACCGCCGGCGCAGTGGTCGGCTGAAAATTTTGTTTCGATTCAACAATTCGTTTGAGCTCTAGTATTTCTTCCCATGATTTTCGATCTTATTCCTGCTCGCCATCTCGATCTCAGCTTTCCTTACTGCCAAAAAGCAGGCAGGCGGGAATCGGCCGTTTCAAGTCATCTTGATCCGCACTCTCGGTATATTGAGCTTAACTCGAGATACAGGACAGCTACAGAGCTGGTAAGCACACTTCATCGCTCCAGAATGATCAGGCGCGTTTGCCTGTTGCATTAAGAGGTCTGAACTCGGTCTGCTAGCCGAGCTAGGTTCGCAAACCTTTCGTTATTCGAGTCATCTTGACAGGCGCTCTCGGCTTTCTGTACTTAACTCGAGCTATACGACAGCTACGGAGCTGATAATCACAGAAACCGACTCGGAATCATCAGTCGCGTTCGTTTGTTGAATACAGAGCCTGAACTCGGTCTGCTGCCCGATCTAGAATCGCGAAATATTTGTATTCTTCGAGTTATCTTGAGAGGTGCTGTCGGTTTTCTGTACTTAACTCGGGCTGTAGGGAGGCTGCCTGGTAGTCACAGGAATCGATTTGGAGAAAACAGGCGCGTCCCCTTGTCGAATCGAGAGCTCGAAACTGGGTCTGCTGCCCGAGCTAGATCCGCGAAACTGTTTGTAGTATTCGAGTCATTCTGAGAGGTGCCGATTTACGCACGTAACTCCGGCTGTAGGATAGCTATAAGCTCGTGCAGAAGACAATTCAGAAGCATCCGGGGCTTCCGTGGGCTGAAATACTATTCGTTTTCTGCATTCTTCGATGTTATATATTGTCAGGAAGCTCTACGAGTCTCCCGGCGGTAAGGAAGGTTGACGGTTTACCGCCGGCGCCCAGTTGGTCGATCCGGCCAGAAAAGAAGAGGTGATAACTTTGAGTCCGTTGTGCTAAGATTTGAAAGACTTGGCGAAACCAACTCTATGGCGACACGAAAAACATATATGTTCGTTCTTTTGAGAAATGCCTCTAGAAGCTCTCTCCTTCGGCTCCGAGCACTCTCATGCGTGGGAGGAGCTCTGCGAGGTTCCTGGCGGTGACCAGGTTGACGGTTCACCGCCGGTGCCAGTTGATCGACCCGGCCAGAAAGGATATGTGGCAACTTTGGGTCGGTTTTGCTAAGATTTGAAAGATATTAGACGATTTATTTTCCGAAACCAGATTCTTCGAAACCAGGTCAGTGCTGCAGTATTTCTATCAAAACACTTGGGGGAACCGACTTTGGATAAAAACATTAAAAACGTATATTTTCTAGTTTTTTAGGTCTTGCTCGAGACGCTTTATACCTCGTAGAGCTCGTCGTCATCGATGAGCTAGAGGAATTCCGGCGCGGGGTGGAGCTTGTTGGGCGACCCGACCAGAAAGGACAAAGTGGTAACTTTTGGGTGGTTTTGCGAATGTTTGAAAGATATTTGACCATTTATTTTGAGAAACCAGATTTTTCGCACCTGTGAACGACTATGAGGGCCTCTGCGTCTTGATATGAGCTCTTTAGGCGCACATGTACTATCGAAACACTTGGGGGAACCAACTTCATCTCCACATGAAAAAAATGAATGTTCAATTTCTCGAGAAATGCCTCCAGAAGCTCTCTCGTTCGACTCTCAGCGCTCTCACGCGTCGAAGGAGCTCTACGAGGTTCCGGCGGTGACCAGGTTGACGGTTCACCGCCGGCGCCAGTTCATGTCTACCGAGGAGCGCCGTGTCAGAAAAGAGCTCTACAAGGGCGCGGCGGTATCCTGGTTGACGGTTTGCCGGTCCCAGTCGATGAGCTAGAGGAATACCTCGTAGAGCTCTTCGGCAAGATGAGCTAAGAGGAATTCGGGCGCAGGGTGGAGCAAGTTGGCCGACCCGACCTTAAGAGACAATGTGTTAAGTTTGGGTCGGTTTGTTAATCTTTTTGCAAAATTTGAAAATTCGTTTTGAGAACCGGTATTTTTCTCACCTGTACTGGGTTATGCCGCACTTGCCAGTTAAATTTTCAGGTCCGTAGCTGCAATATCACTGTTAAAACACTTGCTGGAACCAACGGCTGTTTCGAGTCAACTTGACACGTGTTGACGGTTTTCTGTGCTTATCTCCAGATTTAGGACAGCTACAGAGCTGATACTCACAGAAACCGATCCAGAATCATCAGGCGCGTTCGTCTGTTCCATCGAGAGCCTGAACTCGGCTGTTGCCCGAGCTAGGTCCGCAAACCTATTCGCATTCTCGAGTCATTTTGACGCGTGCTATCGGTTTTCTGTACTTAACTCACGATTTAGAATATCTACAGAGCTTGTACGCACATGAGAGGATTCTGTATCATTCGGCGCGTCCGTCTGTTGCATCGAGCGGTCTGAACTCGGTCTGCTAGAGCTAGGTCTGCAAACCTAGTTGTATTCTTCAAGTTCTCTTTGCAGGCGCTGTCCGTCTTTTGCGCTTGACTGAAGCTGTAGAAGAGTTGCAGAGCTGGTACAGAAACCGATCCAGAATCATGAGGGGCGTTCGGCTGGAGCCTCCAGAGCTCTGAACACAGTCTGCTACCCCGAGCTAGGTCCGCAATCTATTGGTATGCAACCGATTTTTTTTTCGAACCGATGGTGTTTTTTTCCACTGAACTCGAGCTGCGATGAGCTTGAGAGCTCTTTCGCACAGAAATCTTGATGACAACTCCCTTAATGTGTACTGGGCAGCCCCGCGCGAGAAAAGTGCTCTACGAGGCTCCCGGTGGTAACCTGGTTGACGGTATACCGCCAGCTCCCAGTTCCGGCGGGGGTGGAGCTAGTCGCTCGTAGAGCTCTTCGGCATTGATGAGCTAGAGGAATCGGGCGCGGGGTGCAGCTAGTTGGCCGACCCGGTCCCGACGGACAATGTGTGAACTTTGTGTCGGTTCGACGAACTTTGTGAGAGATTTGAACATTCGTTTTCAGAACCGGTATTTTTCGCACCTGTAGTGGGTTTTTTTCGCGTTCGCCAGTCAAATTCTCAGGTCCGTAGGTGCAGTATTGCTATCAAAACACTTGGCGGAACCGTCTTTGGACGAAACAATAAAAACGTGTTTTTTCTTGTTTTTTGGGTCTTGCTCCAGACTCTTTCTGCATGTGTACCCAGGAGCGCCTCGCGAGAGATGAGCTCTACGAGGGCTCCGGCAGGAACCTGGTTCACGGTGTACCGCCGGTTCTCATTGGTCGACCCGACCAGAAAGGACAAAGTGGTGACTTTGGGTAGGTTTTGCTCAGATTTGGAAGATGTTTGACAATTCATTTTGAGAAAGCAGATTTTTACGCCGAGCATTGGCATACAAACTTTGTTCCCTCAGCAGCTCAGCTCTCTAGAGCCAGTTTAGTACCAGTTCACTTCCGGGAACCGAATTCATGTTGCCTCCGAAAAATCTCAGTTTGACGTTTTTTTAGAAAAGCTCCCAGAAGCTCTCCGCTTCGATCCTGAGCTTCCTTACGGGTGCAAGGAGCTCTACGAGGTTCCCGACGGTGACCAGGTTGCTGCTGTCCCTCCTCGGGGATCTCAGCGGTGGCCTGGCCCGTCGGTGGCTTCCTCAAGCCTGTCTCCTCAGGCTGCCCCCTGGGCGGCCGTCTGCGCGCGGGCGGGCCGTGCAATAAATTCGGGTACTTAGTCGGCTGCGACGACCTTCTCTCCTTGGGCCTACAGACGATAGGTGCTGGAGGCCAGCTCTGTTTGGCATCAGAAGTGGGACTGACTTCAACGCATAGGCCGCCGTCGTCGCTCTGTACTTGTTTGTACTGCCTGCTTGCGCTTTCTCCATTATTGTTCTTGCACACGTGTGTATTCTTTGACATTGAGGTGCTTTGACAGTTCTGTGACATTGGAGTATCTTGAGATTGAGGTTCTCTGCATTGTATCGGCGTGCCTGTTTTCATTCTTTCTTTGAATCGTATCGATCAGAATTCAAGATACTTGAGTGCGTTATCAGACATTCAGTTATGCAGGTGATTCAAGATACTGAGTGCGTTATCAGACATTCAGTTATCCGAAGGTTACTTCTTGAGTGCGTTATCAGTCATTCAGTTATCACATATTTGACGTGAGCATACGACTCTTGTCTTACCGCGGGTTGTTACGACATATTTCGGCTTTGTGTTTGCGTTGACTCTTGCCATGCTGTGTGTGTGTCGGACATGCGCGCATGTTGGTATAAGAGCTCCGCGTGATCTTCACTTTGTTCGGAGTAAGAGTTTTGCATTTGCCCACTCCCGCTCAAAGAGTGGTGGGTGTCTTGCCTGACTCTGTGCACAGTCGACCGCAAATTCGTTGTGTTTCACGTGCATGGTCTTCAGTGGTGCTGAGACGGTAATCGCTATATGTGGTTACTCCATGGTCTCGCATTGCTTTGAAGTGTACTCGTCATTTTAGTTGTTAGTTTTGTGTTTGTCTCAGTGGTGTTGAGACGGTAATCGCTGTATACACCAGTGGTTACCGTATGGTCTCTCACTGCTTCTTTTCTCAGTGGTGCTGAGACGGTCATCGCTGTATGTGGTTACTGCATGGTCTCGCATTGCTTTCACTATTTATTCCATTTTAGTTGTTTCTTAGTGTGATCTGCGCTCTTGGGCATTGCTGTACGGCTTCGCTGTTAGTGCGCTCAGCGTTTTGCTCTCAGGCTCTGTTCTGAGTTGCTTTGTGTTTCGGTCTGCCTCCGTGGAGGCTCGAATCGACCGTCCGCAAAAGTCCGCAAAAGACCAGGTTGACGGTTCACCGCCGGCGCCAGTTGGCCGATCCGGCCCCGACGGACAATGTGTGAACTTTGGACCGCCTGGGCAAACATTGTGAGATGTTTGAATATTCTTTTCAGGAAGCGGTATTTTTCGCAGCTGTAGTGGGTTGTGCCGCGTCTGCCAGTGAAATTCTGAGGTCCGTAGCTGCAGTATCACTATCAAAACATTTAGGGGAACTAATTTTCGATGGAAATAAAAAGAATGTATTTTTCGAGTTTTCAGCTAACGCTTGATGAAGCTCTTCCCATGTGTTCTGAGCAGCGCCGCGCAAGGAAAAGAGCTCTACGAGGGTTTCGGCGGTGACTAGGTTGACGGTTTACCGCCGGTTCCCAGCTGGCCCACCCGACCAGAAAGGACAAAGTACCTCGTAGAGCTCTTCGTTATCGACGAGCTAAAGGAATACCTCGTAGAGCTCTTCGGCATCGATGAGCTAGAGGACTTCCAGCGCGGGATGGAGCTAGTACCTCGTAGAGTCTTCGGCATCGATGAGCTAGAGGAATTCCGACGCGGGGTGGAGCTAATTGGCCGCCCCGACCAGAAGAGACAATGTGATAACTTTGGGTCGGTTTTGCTAGTACTAATACTTGGAAGATATTTGACAAGTCATTTTGAGAAACGGTATTTTTCTCACGTGTAGTGGGTTATGCCGCGTCTGACAGTTAAATTCTCAGGTCTGTAGCTGCAATATTAGTATCAAAAGACTTGCTGGAACCAACTGCGTTCCGAGTCATCTTCACACGCGTTCACGGTTTTCTGTACTTAACTCGAGATTTCGGGGAGCTACAGAGCTGGTATGCACATACATCGATTCAATACCTCGTAGAGCTCTTCGGCATCGATGAGCAGAGGAATTCCGGCGCGGGGTGGAGCTAGTTGGCCGATACGACCAGAACGGACAATGTGACAACTTTGGGTCGGTTTTGCTAAGATTTGAAAGATATTTGACAATGCATTTTGGTAAACCAGATTTTTCGCACCTGTAGACGACTATGAGGGCCTCTGCTTCTTAATATGAGCTCTGTAGGCGCACTTTTACCATCAAAACACTTGGGGGGGCCAACTTTATGTCGACATACAAAAAGATAAATGTTCATTTTTTGTAAGAAATGCCTCCAGAAGCTCTCGCCTTCAACTCTGAGCACTCTCACGCATGGAAGGAGCTCTACGAGGTTCCTGGCGGCTACCAGGTTGACGGTTCACCGCCGGTGCCAGTATCACCAGGCGTGTGCGTCTGTTGCATCGAGAGGCCTGAACTCGTTCTGCTACTCGAGCTCGGTCCATAACACTATTCGTATTTCTCAAGTTCTCTTTAGAGGCGCTGTCGGTATTCTCCACTTAACTCTAGCTCTAGCACAGCTACAGAGCTGGTGCGCACAGAAACGGACACATAATCATCAAGGGCGTTTGACTGAAGCTGTAGAGCTCTGAATAGAGTTTCCTTCTTGAGCCAAGTCCGCAAAACTATTTGTATGCGACCGATTTTTTAGAGTCCTTTGGCTCTCGCTTAAGCTTGCTCCACGTGTTCGGTGGAGCTGGGCAAAGAGAAGAGCTTTACGAGGTCCCCGGTGGTAGCCAGGTTGACGGTTTACCGCCGGCGCCCAGTTGGCGGACCCGACCAGAAGAGACAATGTGATAACTTTGGGTCGGTTGTGCTAATATTTGAAAGGTATTTGACAATTCATTTTGAGAACCGGTATTTTTCTCACGTGTAGTGGGTTATGCCGCGTCTGCCAGTTAAATTCTCAGGTCTGTAGCTGCAATATTACTATCAAAAGACTTGCTGGAACCAACTGCGTTCCGAGTCATCTTGACACACGTTCACGGTTTCTTGTACTTAACTCGAGATTTCGGAGAGGGAAAAATCTCGACGGATGTTTCTGGGGATTTTTGATTTGTTGACATCAAATTTCTCGAATTTCATCCATTCGTTAGAGCTCTAATATTTTTCCCCCATATTCGATCTTATCCCGCTCGCTGTCTTAATCTCAGCTCGATTGGGTACCTATTATTGCCAAAAAGGATGTGGGGGGAATCGGCTGTTTCGGCCATCTTGACAGGAGCTGCCGGTTTTCTTGAGTTAACTCGAGTTGTAGGACCGCTGCAGAGCTGGTATGCACACGTAATCGATATTGAATCGTCAGGCGCGCTCGAATGAAGTATCTAGACGTCTGCACACGGTCTGCTACTCGAGCTAGTTCAGCGAAGCCATTCGCACTCTATTATTTTTTTGGAGATGATGATGCGTTTCTTGACTGAACTCGAGCTGCAGATGAGCTACAGAGCTCTTTGGGACAGCAGTTGGAAGGAACTCATCGGGCGCGATAGTCTGAAGTGTCTAGACGCCTGAACTCGGTACGTTATCAGCGCTGGAGCCAAAACACTATTCATACTCTGTTTTTTTGGACATGAGGATGGTTTTTCTCGACTTAACTCCAGCTGCAAATAAATTACAGAGCTCTTAGGCGCAACACTCGGAAGATAATCATCGGGCTCCCTAGCAGAAAGTATCTAGATGCTTGACCTCGGTCTGCTATCAGAACTGGGGCCGAAACACTATTTTCATTTTAGTTTTTTTTGGATGACGATGGTTTTCATGACTTAACTCGAGCGACAGAGGAGCTACAGAGCTGTTAGGCAGAGCAATGAGAAGCAAATCATCCTGCGCGCTAGTTCAACGTATCTAGACGCCAGAACTCGGCCTGTTATCAGCGCTAGAGCCGAAACACCATTTGTAGTCTGCTAATCGAGAGATGGTATTGATTTTCTCCTCTTAGCTCGCGCTGCGGATGAGCTACAGAGCTGTTCGGCTCAGAAATCGGAAGGAAATATTCAGGCGCGCTAGTTCAAAGTATTCAGAAGCCTGAACTCGGTCTGCTATCAGCGCTGGAGCCGAGACACCAGTCATACTCTGCTAATCCTTTGGAGATGATAACGGTCCTGTTTACGCTGTTCGGCGCAGCAGTCGGAAGGACATCAACAGACGCGCTAACTCAAAGTGTCGAGAGGCCTCAACTGGGTTTGGTATGTCTATCATTTTTTCAGAGATGCTTCTTTCTCACTGCTTCTTCTCCTTTGCGTCCTCTTCCATAAGACCGCGCCCTCGCGCGCGGAATGCGAGATTGCCGCGCCCGCATTGCACGAGGAAGCTCTACGAGTTCCCGCATTGTACGAGGAAGTTCCCGTTGATGAATGCAGGAACGACCTGGAAGCCGAAATCCTTTATGTATATTTACTGTGGTGCGCCGCCTGGCATCCCGCCGTCCCCCGAGCAGGATATTCGTGTGCTGGTGTCGTCTTGCGATCCTGCTCTCGGGGCCCGTGAGGTGGTCCTGTCGCGTGTTCAGTCGTTTGAGATCCTGGGAGCCACTCTGCAGGAGACCTGGAAGGACCACTCGGAATCAGAGGCCATGCTCCAGAAAGCCCAGAAGGTATTCTTTGGGAAATCGCATATTACCGCTGCTCTGGTATTGATTTGGTTGGGAGGTTTACTCGTTATCAATCTAAAGTGTCTGCTGCATTATTATTCATCTGTGAGGGCCGAACGCCCGACTATTCCACCATTGCTGCTGTTCACTCCTTTGAGGGGAGATGCCTGGCGTTGATGTCAGGCCTACGCAAGCGGAGAACTGAAGGATGGTCTGAGTTTCAACGTAGACGGTACAAAGTTGGACGGCAGAGGCTTGTCGAGCTAGGAATTCGAAGTGCGGTGCAGATATGGATACTTCGTTGTTGGTATTGGGCCAAGGATGTCTCAGTTGCTGCAAGTATTCGTATGAGGCGGTACACAACACACACAGTTGCGGATGATGTGGTGACGGTACCAAATCGACGTCATATAAAAAACTCGGGCGATGGCGGCGGCGGCGGCTTCTCAAGTATCCCAGATCTCCCAGATGTCGAGTGGGGGTCGTCGGCGGACAACGGATGATCAGCCTGCCATGCCCGAGGAGTCGAACATCTCACGTGAATGGATGATATCCAGGCTGGCCATGCTACATGGAAGGGGGAGGTGGGCGGAACATCGGGACGCATGTATTCTTGCGTTGCCTGTAAAATCCAGGAAGCATCTCACACGCATGAGCATGGGTGCCCCCGCCCGTGGACATACTGTGTGGGATTGGTGTTTGTGCGATCTCTTTGGTTGTGAGTGGTACCTCTCGTTCGACAGCTCCGCTGGGTCCCGCGAGAAATATGGCAAACATCTGCTGACTGTGATTGGCATGCAACACTTGTTCGTGTTATTTGTCTCACCCGGGCCACCTGGTGTGAGGTATGCGAAGGCGGAGGAGGAGGTGGAGAGAGAGATGAATGATAATATTCGCAAACGTATTGTTGCTAATTATGAGAATGAAACGGAGTGGAGGTGTGAGAGTATTGAACGTCTTGGGATGGAAATCTTGGGAGATAGTAAGACGGTCGTTAACTGGATGTGTGGTGAGTGGCAGCTTCGTAAGAAGCAGTATGTACGACTGGTGGGAGTACTGCAAAACACTCTATCGATGTTGTCTGGATGAGGACTGACCTCACCTGCATCGGGACAGAACTTGTGTAAACATTTCTTTCGTAAGGGTAATGAGCGTGCGGATAGATTGTCGTGGGAGGCCAGAGGTGGCCAAACTATTACTCGCTGGTTTGCATATGATCAGTTCCTCAGTACTCGTAAGACTGCTCTCCGTGGTGCATTCGATGGGGGTGTCAGTAATGAAGGATGTGGAGGCGGGTGGTGGCTTCAGATTGGTGTTGTAGGTAGTGGTTCCAGCGTGCAGGTTGATTTTCCCATCTCCTCTTCCTCCTCCTCCTCCTCCTCTTCCTCCTGCATCAGCTCGCAGAGCTTCCATTGGCACGATGTGGCCGAGGAGGCGATGAGCTTGCCTCCAGGTAGCACGGTAACCTGCTGTGAGCTAGCTGCCTGCGCTGCCCTGACGAGAGCTGCTGCTAAGGTGGCGTGCGCTCTGCTGCGACCTACCTAAGACGGTGGGGGCTCAGTTGCACTGTTCCGCCGATTCGGATTCGGATTCTAGTGGCGGATCGCAAACCGCAAAAAAAAACCAAGGTTGCGGGGAGGTTTTGAGCCCCCTCGACCTAGGTTGCCGCTGGGGGCGAGTGGAGCTTCCCCCTCCCGGGGGCTCCGGTTTCTCCGCCAAGCCTGGCACAAACTCGGCATCTCCAGCTATACTGGCATTCTGGTCTTGCTGCTTCTGCTATACTGGTGTCACTGCCGTTGTCTATTCTGGGCAATTCTGCTTTCATTTCACTTCTCTGCCGTGCGTGGAGCGTTTGTTTCCTTTCGTCGCCATGCCACATGTTCGGAGTGCAGGCTCCCGTTTCCATCGTCATTTGCGGGCTATGCAGCGTGGGTTTTGCCCAGCTTCCTCATTCAGACTTCCTGTGCACAGATTGGTCCCGAATTTTGTCGCCCCGCCGCCGGGGCTCGGGAATGATGTGGCCACCATTTTGCTGGATTTTCTGGAACCGACGGATATGCCTCGCGCGCCCTCCAGGAAATAAGAACCGATTGCAGCCCCTGGTGTTGTCTCGGCCTCCAAATGCATAACGCAATCCAGAGTTGCTTCAGTATCTATCGCTCCTGGAGAAAGGGCCGAGTTTGCTTGTCAGGCTTCTCAGACGGAGACCCCCCAGGCCGAGGCGTCCGTTCCGACTCCTGGGTGCGGTTGTTGGTCTGCCATGTCTTTTGAGGAGGAAGTTGAATTGCCCAGCCAGGTGGTGGGGTCAAGAAGGGCTGATTTCTCGACTCAGACTGATCCTCAGAGCACACCGCAACTCGATTATGTTGATTGTGTCGAAAGGGCGGGGGGTGCAACACCTTGCCATTTTCGGATGTCGGTTCAAGGGGGGCTCAAGGGGATGCAGCTGGAAGTTCAACAGTTGTGAGTTCAACAGTTGGGAGTTCACCAGTTGTGAGTTCAGCAGTTGATTCGAGTCTGTGCCATGCCCACTCTTATGACAGTGCAGCTGGGAGTTCAGCCGTTGGGAGTTCAACAGTTGGGAGTTCCGCTGTTGTAGTTGGGAGTTCCGTGGTTGGGAGTTCCTCTGCAGCAGTTGGGAGTTCTATTGTCGGGAGCTTCATGGTTGGGAGTTCTTCGGCCGCAGTTGAGGGAGCAGGTGGCAGTTCAACAGTTGGGAGTTCAACAGTTGGTAGTTCAACAGTTGGTAGTTCCCGAGTTCTCACAGCGCGCTTTCGGAGGAACAAAACTGTCAGATTCGCGGATGCGAGTGCAGTTGGGAGTTCAACAGTTGGGAGTGCAGTTGGGAGTTCAATAGTTGGGAATTCAACAGTTGGGAGTTCAACAGTTGGGAGTTCAACAGTTGCGAGTTCCCCAGTTGGTTTGACTTGACTGAGTGCCAGACCCATTCTCATGATAGTGCAGTGGGGAGTTCAACAGTTGGGAGTTCCGCAGTTTGGAGTTCAGCTGATATAGTTGGGAGTTCCGTGGTTGGGAGTTCTTCTGCAGCAGTTGGCATCTCCATAGTTCTGGAGCAGTGTCGTTGGACCAGTTCTCATGACACGGTGCCAGTCCTTTTGGAGTTTGCGGCGATGCTGTGCCCTGATTGCGGATGGGATATCGACTTTTGGTTGGATCGACTCCTCGCGCAGCTTATCGATGGTAATGCTATATCGGGCTTTCTCGAAGATGTGGACACCCTGATTCTTGCGCAGAGGAGCGGCGTTATCCTTGAGTCTCTCGAGAGGTTGGGAAGATGTGCGCCCAAGTTGCGCAACTGGATCCACCGTCATCCGTACTACAGGCATGCTTTTCCCTGAACTTGTGTGGTCTCTTCAGTTGTATTCAGTTCTGATCGTTGCTGTATCCAGCGCGTCCTTACACGTAGCATGGTCACGGTTGTTTTCTGCTTTCTTTCACCTTTTCTTCATTCTTCATTTGTTGTCTGATTCCCGATGGTTGTTGGCAGTAATCTTTCCCTGTTCAAGCATGTGCGTTTTGTGATGCGAGCCTGCTTACTTGGCCAGCCGCTGTGCGTGTGCTTTGTACATTCTCTTCTCTATGCCTACGCCTCCTGGCTCGGCATTCCCCAGCTGAATCTGTGTGCTTTTAGTCTGCGTTGGCTCCGTTTGGGAGCGCCTCTTGTGCCACAGGCATGTGTAGATTGTAGTCTGGACGTGAGCTCCGTCCTGCCACGACTCTACGCAAACGCAAAAACCAAGGTTGACGGTTTACCGCCGGCTCCCAGTTATTGCCAAAAAGCGCCCGGGCGGGACCGGCTGTTTCGAGTCACTGTCGGTTTTCTGTATTTAAATCGAGGTCTAGGAGAGCTATAAACCTGGTGCGCACACGTAATCGATTCAGAATCATCAGGCGCGTTCGTCTGAAGCATCTAGAGGTCTGAACTCGGTCTGCTACTCGAGCTAGGTCCGCGAAGCTGTTCGTATTCTACCGATTTTTCTCGAGATGATGATGAGTTTCTTCACTTCGCTCGAGCTGCAGATGAGCTCGAGAGCTCTTCGGCACAGCGATCGGAAGAAAATCATCAGGCGCGCTAGTCTGAAGTATCTAGACGCTTGATTTGGGTCTGCTATGAGCGCAGAAGCTGAACAACTAGTCATACCCTGCTATTTTTTCCGGTGATGGAATTTTGTTTTCTTGACTTAACTCGAGCTGCAGATGATATCCAGAGCTCTTAGGCACACCAATCGGAAGAGAATCAGGTGCGCCATTTGAAAGTATCCAGACGCCTGAACTCAGTCTGCTATTAGCGCTCGGGCTGAACAAGTATTCGTACTCTGCTTATTTCTTGGAGATGGTATTGGTGTTCTTAGTTTTACTCGTGCTGCAGATGAGCTACAGAGCTGTTCAGCACAGCAATGGGAAGGAAATCGTCAGGGGCGCTAGTTAAATGTATCCAGACGCCTGAAATCAGTCTGCTATCAGCGCGTGGGCTGAAAAACTATTCGTTCTCTGCTAATTCTTTGGAGGTGGTATATGGCAAGGAAGGCTCCGCGAACGTTCATTTTCTCTTGCCTGGGGAACCTCCGCGAAAGTGAACGTTGAACTAGCGTGTTGTTTTGCTCTGCTTACGCAACTGCCCATCTCCCTGTACATCTTGCTTGTCATTGTTGGCCTCTCTTATTCATTTCTCGTTGCGTTTTGGTGGTGGCAATTTGTATACGCTGACTTGTTCCTCACTGCCTAGAGTGGTGCTCGTAAGTCTCGGTTCTTTCAGATCTGCCTGGAGTGGATTGCATATGGCTCAATTCGCAGTATATCATGGTTGTGATCTCTCAGGTGTCCTCACACATCTCCCCTCAGGTTTCTGCCATATACCTATCATGTGTGGTCTTGTTTGTGCCAGATGCCTCATGTGCGGAGTCTCGCATCCAGGTGTGTGCGTCGGGCTCGGGCTTGCCAACTTAGACGGGTTCGACCGAATTGTCCTCTTCCGCTGCTGCTCGGCGGCCTAGTCGCCCGCGACACGGTCTTGCGTGCAGAGTTGGGTGCTCAGGCTACTGAGTTGTTGACAGCATTACTCCATCCCTCTGATAGCTGCCCGATAGTTGATTCCGTTGCACTTCGCGGTTTTTCTTCTGCTATTGATGCTGGGGTCCAGGTTGACGAGGTCGAATATCCTTTTCAAAACATTCGAGTATTTTCAATTGATGCTGGTGTCCAGGTTGACGAAGTGCACTGTCCCTTTCAAAGCATTCGAGTGTCTTCAATTGATGCTGAGGCCCAAGTGCATTCTCAAAGCATTCGAGTGTCTTCAATGGGTGCCGGCGTGCAAACTCAGTTCACTTGCGAGGACGCCTGTGTGCAAACTCAGTTTACTTCAATGGATGCTGGCGTGCATACTCAGTTCACTTTGAAGGACGCCTGTGTGCAAACTCAGTTCACTTTCCAGGACGCCGACGGGAATCGTGTTAAATCGCGCCTTCATGAGTCCGGTGGGAAGGATGTGCAGGCAGTGGTCTCTTCTTCTTCTGGCGTGTATGCAGTTCCCTCATCTTCTTCTTCTGATGTGAAGGCAGTGGTCGCATCTTCTTCTGATGTGAAGGCAGTGGTCTCATCTTCTTCTGACGTGTATGCAGTTCTTTCATCTTATCCGGAGGAGGCGGAGGAGGAGTTGGAGGCAGTATCCGATGTCACGCTCGTTGTGGCATCGAACCCTGGCTGTTTGGATTATTCTCTGCACTCAGTTCCTTTGAATTATTCTCTGCATTCAGTTCCTTTGTATTATTCTCGAGTGCAAAGGGAAGGTGGAGGCCCCGAGGCGCTGCCGTTGGCATCCTCGAAAACCCACGGAGAGTGCGAAGTCGACCAGCGTAAAGAGAACTGTGCTTCTTCTTCCCGTTCTGATGGAGAAGGTGCTGTACTTCCAGGCTTGCATGTGATTGTACCTATACGTTCGGATGCGAGTTGCTGGGTCCATCCTCCTGCTCTTGCGATCGACCCCCGAGCCATGCGTATCAAACGGTATTGTTTCCGACGAGGGGTGCCTGTTGTGGAGACCCCACCAGTGCTTGCATCCACGGCGGACCATGTGGTTCATTCTCTCCTGCCGCGGCCGTATGTGGACTCAGGCGTGCTGCGTGCATATTTGGGCTTGTTTCCGAAAGAGGACGATGACGACTCGAGTGATGAGGAGTCCGTGAATGCACAGAGAATTCGGGTTGTTGACTTCCTGGGAGCTTGGCATCAGTGCCCCCACGAGGAGCGGGATGCTTTCGTGCAAGCCTTGGCGGAACCCCTGGTGTATGGTCACTTCCCTGACATGTGCCAATGCCTACATGACATTTCCACTGAGGAGCGAATCGATATTGCCCATCGGCGAAAGGCCTCCGTACTTGTTCAAACTCTCTTGGATATCGTGGTGCCGGTGTGGCACTCCGCGCTGTAGCCTGACTTCGTGCCTTGTGGTCTGTCATGGACCCTGCGTGTACGGCGTCAGGTCGCACGGTGTGGCCCCACAGTTCTATTAGTGCGGTGTTTGACATGTCTCATCTTGTGATTGAGTCCCGGCTGTTCGTCGCTCCCCTCTCCTCCTTGCTGCTTTCGCCTCTAGGCTCGCTTTGTCTCATTGGGCTCCCCCGCTCTCCCGCTGGCTTTCTTTCGCTCCCCGCTTTCAGGGCTTATTTTCAGTCTCGTACCTTTGCCTGCCTGCTCACTGGCGCGACGTCGGTGGTGCTGGTTTCGGGGCTGTGTGGGCAACCCAGTACAGTTTATCTACAATTATGGATTTGATCGTTCTCGGAGTGAGTGGCTTCTTTGATGGATGCCGTTCTTCTGATGGTTGCGGCGGTGGCTCGGTTCTCGATCTGTGCATTCTTCTTACGCTTCCTTTTCATCTTTGTCTTCTGGTTGGCCTCGCTTCTCTTCTTCCGCTCTCGTGTACAGTGTCCCAGGCTGATCTTCTTGTTGCAAAGCACCTGCTCACTGGTGTGGCGGCGGTCTTTCGGGCGCTTGGCCTGTTTCGCCCAATTGCGTTAGGCTGTGACTCGAGCGGGCCTGAACTCAGGCCTGTGGCTCTGCGCAAAGCAAAAAACCAAGGTTGACGGTTTACCGCCGGCGCCGGCGCCCAGTTTTGCTCGGTTCAAATTCGATTTCTCGGAATTCAACAGGTCGTTAGAGCTCTAGTACCTCGTAGAGCTCTTCGGCATCGATGAGCTGGAGGAATTCCGGCGCGGGGTGCAGCTAGCTGGTTCGGCCGGCCCGGGCGGACAATGTGGGAACTTTGGGTCGGTTGGACAAAGATTGTGAGAGATTTGAACATTCGTTTTGAGAGCCAGTATTTTTCGCACCTGTAGTGGGTTATGCCGCGTCTGCCCGTGAAATTCTCAGGTCCGAAGCTGCAGCATTGCTATCAAAACACTTGGGGGAACCGAGTCTGGATGGAAACCGAAAACGTGTTTTCCGAGTTTTTTTCAGCTTTTGCCTCGGAAAGCTCCTTCCATGTGTTCCGAGCAGCGCCGCGCGAGACAAGTGCTCTACGAGGCCCCTGGCGGTAACCTGGTTGACGGTTTACCGCCGGCTCCCAGTATTTTTGCCCCCATCTTCGATCTTATTCTCGCTCGCCTTCTCAATCTTAGCTCGATCGGGTACGTATTACTGCCAAAAAGCATCCAGGCGGGATCAGCTGTTCGGGTCATCTTGAGAGATGCTGTGGGTTTTCTGTACTTGACTCGTAGAGCTTCCCTAAGAGCGTTAGCGGCGAAGCTAGAAGAGTAATTCCGGCGCGCTGGGGGGCTAGTTGGCAAAAAATCTCGGCGGAGGTTGTGTGGGAATGTTTGATTTGTTTAAGTTCGATTTCTCGGAATTCAACCATTCGTTGGTCTCTAGTATTTGTTCCACCCATCTTCGATCTCATTCCTGCTCGCCGTCTTAATCTCAGCTCGATCAGGTTCCTATTACTGCCAAAAAGCACCCCGGCGGGATCGGCAGTTTTGTGTCATCGTGACAGGTGCTGTTGGTTCTCTGTACTGAACTCGAGCTTCAGGAGCGCTACAGAACTGGTATGCACACATAATCGATCCATAATGATCAGGCGCGTTCGTCTGAAACATCTAGAGGTCTGAACTCGGTCTGCTACTCGATCTAGGTCCGCGAAACTATTCGTACTGTATTAATTGTTGTGAGATGATGATGCGTTTCTTGACTTTACTCGAGCTGCAGATGAGCTACAGAGCTCTCTGACACATCAATGATAAAGAAATCATCAGGCGCGATAGTCTGCAGTATCTAGATGCCTGATCTCGGTCGGCTATCAGCGCTGGGGCCGAAACACTATTCGTACCCTGCTAATTTGTGGGAGAGGGTGATGGTTTTCTTGACTTAACTCGAGCTGCAGATGAGCTACATAGCTGTTCAGCAGAGAAATCGGAGGGAATCATCAGACGCGCTAGTTGAAAGCATCTAGACGCCTGATGTCGGTCTGCTATCAGCGGTGGGGCTGAAAAACAATTCCTGCTCCGCTATTTGTTGGTGATGCTTCTTGACTTGACTGGACTTCCAAATGAGCTACAGAGCTGTTCGGCACAGCAATGGGAAGGGAATTGTCAGGCGCGATAGTTTGCAGTATCTAGACGCCTGATCTCGGTCTGCTATCAGCGCTGGGCTGAACAAGTATTTTCTACTCTGCTTATTTGTTCGAGATGGTGATGCTTTTCCCGACTTAACTCGAGCTGCAGATGAGCTGCAGAGCTGTTCGGCACAGCACTGGGAAGGAAATAATCAGCCGCGCTAGTTCAAAGTATCCAGAGGCCTGACATCAGTCTACTATCAGCGCTGGGGCCGAACAACTGTTCGTACTCTGTTAATTTTCCAGAGATGGTGATGAAGTGCCAGACGCCTGAACTCGATCTGGTATGTCTATTATTTCTTTCCAGAGGTGCTTTTCCCTCTCCCCTCCTTCTCCTCCGCGCCCCCCTCCATGAGACCGCGCCCTCGCGCGCGCGATGCGAGATTGCCGCGCCCGCGTTGCACGAGGAAGCTCTACGAGTTCCCGGCGGTGACCAAGTCTGACGGTTTACCGCCGGCTCCCAGTAACTCGAGCTGTAGGGGCGCTACAGAGCTGGTATGCACACCTAATCGATCCAGACTCATGAGGCGCGTTCGTTCCCATCATCTAGAGGTCTGAACTCGGTCTGCTACCAGAGCTAGGTCCGCGCAGCTATGACTCGTAGAGCTTCCCTAAGAGCGTTAGCGGAGCTAGAAGAGTAATTCCGGCGCGCTGGGGGGCTAGTTCGCGAAACAAAAAAATCGACAGATGTTTTGCATACTTTTGCTCGGTTTAAATTCGATTTCTCGAAATTCAACAGGTCATTAGAGCTCTAGTATTTTTTCTCTTCATATTGGATCTTATTTCCGCTCGCCCTCTTAATCTCAGCTCGATCGGGTACCTATTACTGCCAAAAAGCACTCAGGCGGGACCCGCTCTTTCGAAGCATCTTGACAGGTGCTTTCTTCGGTTTTCTTAAATTAACTCGAGCTGTAGGATAGCTACAGAGCTGGTACGCACACCTAGTCGATCTAGAATCGTCATGCGCGTTCGACTGAAGTGTCAGATCTCTGACCTCGGTCTGCTACTCGAGCTAGCTCCACGAAGCTATTCGTACTCTATTTTTTTTTTTGAGATGATGATGAGCTTCTTGACTTAACTCGAGCTGCAGATGAGATACAGAGCTCTTTGGCACAGCAATCCGAAGGACATCATCAGGCGCGATAGTCTGGGGTATCTAGACGCCTGAGCTCGGTCTATTACCAACGCTGGAGTCTAAACACTATTCGTACTCTGCTAATTGTTTGGAGGTTCTGATGGTTTTCGTGATTCAATTCGAGCTGCATATGAGCTACAGAGCTGTTCGGCACATCAATCGGAAGTGAATCATCAGGCGCGCTAGTCGAATATCTGGACGCCTGAAACGAGTCTGCTATCAGCGCTGGGACCGAACAACTATTCGTGTTCTGTTATTTTTTTGACACATAGATGATTTTCTTCTCTTTACCCGAGCTGCAGATGAGCTCTAGAGCTCTTAAACATAGAAATCGGAAGAACATCATCAGGCGCGCTAGCTTAACGTATCCAGACGCCTGAACTGAGTCTGCTATCAGCGCTGGGGCCGAAACACTATTCGTACTCTGTTAATTTTCTCGAGATGGTGATGGTTTTTTCGGACTAACTCGAGCTGCAGATGAGCTACAAGGCTGTTCGGCACAGCATTCGACAGAAACCCATCATGAACGCTAGTTCATAGCATCTAGACGCCTGAAACCGGTCTGCTATCAGCGCTGGAGCCGACACTATTCGTATTCTGCTATAGAGATGGTATTGGTTTTCTTGGCTTAACTCGAGACACGGACGAGCTACAGAGCTGTTCGGCACAGCAATCGGAAGAAAATACACCGTGCGGTGAATCGGTGGGGATTTGGAGCCACCGCACGGTTTTGTGACTCGGGTCGTTCTCCGAGGATGTCTCGGGTGACAGGGGCCTCCAGGGTCCCAAGACCGTGCGGTGACGGACCGTGCGGTGAGGTCTTGGGGATTTCGAGGTCACCGCACGGTCTGTCACCGCACCGTTTTGGGACTCCAAACAGGCCCCGCCCGCCTTGGCGTGGAAGGGACGCGGGCGAAGGGCCGTGTTGGGGCCACCCTTGGCTGCTCACAGAGTGCATCCAATGGCAGAGGCAGCGGGAGCACCCAAAGGGCTCTGAGCTTGGCATCGCTCGGACGTGCGCATTTTTCCTCGGTGAGGACCATCGAGGAGCATCCTGGATCATCGAACAAAAACGCGAACGACATCGACAAGTGCACATGGACTGGCCGTCCGAACGATGGCGAGTGAGGAGGTCCTCGCGGGCCCTCTAGAGCGCCTCCCGAGGCTTCTGATTATCACCCGTTTGCCTCCATGGGTCTCCCAGACAGACCCTTTGCCAATGCTCCCCATGGAATTATCACGCAAATTCCAGGATGCACCCAGCGGCGTTTTTTGTCCCGCAGGGTGCCTCCAGGGAAGTCCAAGCGCCTCTAGGCTAGGGGACAGCAGAGGCGTCCATGATGCCTCGAGGTGTTCCTGGAGACTTCCGGGGGCAATTGGGGAGCTCCAGCATCCAGTGGAATCTCCAGGGGCTTGCACTGGGCTCTTCGGGCGCCTCCAGGACCTTGTGGAGGGCTCCAGTCCTCCCCAACGAGGTCTGATCATGTAGTGTCGGAGGATCGCGCCGCGAGGCTGATGCACCGCCGACGTCGCCGATGCATCGGCGACGGGGTGTGATCCTCCGACCCAATCTGCTCGGACCCTGTTTTGGAGTGCCTCTGAGGAGTCCTGCCTCCCTCTGCAGGTCGTTCTCGCACGCTCTCTGGTGCTCCCCGTGGCGTCCCCCCTCTTTCTCTTTCTCTCTCTCCCCTTCTGGGAGCTCGATCCACCCGACTCGCGTGCACCATGGGTTTGTCGAGGGAAGCGGTGCGATCGAGGGAAGCGGTGCGATATCCCCGACCTTCAAGATCATCTGTCATCTGTCATCTCTCTGACCGCGTTTTTTGTTGAGCCACCATGCCTCCCTCGCTTGTGGCTCTACTGCCAGAGAGGCGACAGGGATGGCCACAAGGAGAGGGACGGCCACCGAAAGGAGAGGGACGGCCACCCGAAGGGTAGGGATGGCCACCACAAGGAGAGGGACGGTCACAGGGAGAGGGACGGCCACAAGGACGGCGATTCCAGCGCGTTTTTTTTCCCCTTGCCGATAGCCTGCGACCAGCGCTGAGTCGGGCGTGTCCCTCTACAGGAGGAAAATTCAATAGTCCAAAGATAGTCTTGGGACGACTTTTTGACTTTTTGGAATTCTTTTTAGCATGTATTGGGTATTTTTTATGTTTCGTCCAACGTCCGCTTGTACGAGGACATGCCCGACCTAAGACCAGCGTTTCTCCCCCCGTCCCGTGCGAGCGCTGTGGTCACAAGCCTCATGCCGTTGCGGCACGGCACCTCGAGGCCCAGGCAGTGTAGCTCAGAATCGCTTGCAGGGCGCCGGGCAGGGCTGTTGGCCACGAGTTTGCGATGCTACTGGGCAAAACAATCGAGGATAACAAAAACGATGATGAAACATATATGTAAACAGGTTTGTCAGCGTGGACCCCACACAGTGAGTTATTGCAGTGTGGATGTGGAAGCTGTGTTATGCAGGGTGTGTGGCGCAAGCTACGGTGTGTAAGCTTTGCGGTAAGAATTGTCTGGTGCAGGCTACGTGGCGTAAGGTATGTGGTGTAAGTTATATGGTGTCAGCTATGCCATGCAAGCTATGCGGTCAAGCCTGGGTTGTGTAAGCTATGCGGCGTGAGCTATGTGGTCTGAGTCATGTTGTGTATTATAGGTAGTGAAGGCTATACAGTGCAAGCTATGTGGTGCAAGCAATCTGGTGTAAGCTATTTGGCGGGAGCTATGTGTTGCAAGCTGTGTGGTGCAAGCCATGCGGTGTAAGTCTATCTATGGTGTTAGCGCAAGGGGACCATGCGGCGCCCACGAGCAGGTACGGGCTTCAGCGGGGCGACACCTCGGGAAACCCACGAAAAGGCATCGTTCTGAAGAGCGGGCGGTCCGGTCCACGCGGTGAAAGCACATTGGCTTCTGCACGCTCTCCAAATCGAGAATACGGTACGTTCGGACAGCGGGCGGTCCAAACGGGGAGAGCACGTGGTTCTGTAAAGCGGGCTGTCCAGCCAGGGAGAACACGACATTCGGACAGCGAACGGTCCAAACGGTCCAAGAGCGCCCTGGAGATTGCCGAGCATGGCGACTCCGTTCGGGAACTCCTCAAACGAGTGGTCGCTCGCATGATTAGAAGGATGTCTCCAACATCGTCTCAGTTTTAAGGGCCTCAAGACGGCTCAAGGGGACCCGAAGACAGCCCGAGAGCCTCCCAAGACAGCCGACAAGGGCGTCCGTAGCCAATTTTGGCTCAAGCCGTTTTGGCTCGCGTCTGTTTCGTTTGCAGCAGTTGGCTTCAGCTGGACCGTCCGCGGTCATCCACCAGGCGGTCCAGCAGAGCTGCATAGTGTCCACAACGGCTTTTAGCATGACTGATATTGACCGCCGCAGTATGATTCGTTGTGAAGCTACACGTAGTCGAAACGAAGTTGAAGTTCATTGTGCCGATGAATCAGGCGAGCTTGGCGCTGCCAGAGTTTGCGCGGACCCTTTCATCACGGCTTGCGCATCAGCTGCCCTGGGAGGTGGTGTGGTCAAGGAAAGGCAAGCCGACCGAAGTCGTGATGGGCGCCGTCGAGCCGTCTTCTCGGAGTCCCCATGGTTTGGGAACGCGGCCCAGCACTCTTGCCAGATGGAGGAGATCATGGACGAGTTGGCCAGCCACTTCAGCGTCGACCTCTGCATCCTGACGTGGAGGGCCCACGGCGAGCTGTGCTTCAAGGCGGGTTCCCTGGTGGGCACGATTGACGTCCCCCGCGCCTGGGAGTACAGGCACGGGCACGAGTACCAGCTCTACAACCACACCATCCCGTGGGCGCTACCCGTCATCATCGACGACGTGCAGAAGGACGAGGTCCACAGGAGGGTCACCCTGCCGCCGCCGCTGCCCGGGGCTGCCCGCTTCTACGCGGCCGCCCCCCTCCTGCGCGACGGGGCGGAGTTCATCGGCACGCTGTGCATCGTGGACTCCAGGGCCCCCCGCTCCAACTTCAGGCTGGACGACGCGGGCGCCCTGGTCGAGAAGGCCAAGCAGCTCGTCGCGGTCGCCCAGGAGCTGCTCGACTCCGACGGCGCCCGAACGTAGGGGCGGCTTCTCGCAGCTGCGCCGTGGGGCGGAGCCCGCCGCGGGCGATCTCCCCGCAGCGCGGGTGCTGCCACGAGGCCCCGAGCGGCGGTCCGTCGCAGGGGCGGCGGCGCTTCTCCGGGGGGCGCCCTCCTCGAGGGGACGGGCTCCGTCTGCGCTGCAGCGCGGCTGTCCTTTCTCGCCAGCGCCCCTCCCCCCTCCCCGTCCCTCGATTCCGTCAGCTGCAGCCTTCGGGCCAAATAGGCACATCGAAGGACAGCTCGTGGTCGAAGTGCCCGCCGCCCATCTTCCTTCCAACCTGTCTGGTGGCTTGATCGTTTGAACGGCAGTCACCGCGATTTTTGTTCGATGGCTACCCATCTCCTCTCTCGGCTTTGGCCCTGGCTGGTTCGCGCAAGGGTTCTCGTGAGCCCACATCATGTGCCATGTGCGTGTGTCATGAGCCGTAGGTGGATTTTCAATCAGAAGCCCGTAGGCTATTTTTGTAACGACGCTTGTTTCTCTTGCGTTGGCAGTCCCATTGAACTTTCATCCATCAAGCTACCCACTCGGAATTACTCCGCGGAGATAGCCATGGAACACGCGGTAGTGCAGCGTTCCTCCACGGGCGCGTTCCTTTTCTGGCCGTCGCACAGTCTGCTTGCGGCGCCCCATCCTGCCCGTCGCACTGTCCGCGAGCGGCGCCCCACTTACTCCCGCGTTCGTCCTGAGCCCGCCGCGCTGTCGTACCCAAAGACAACGTCTCCACTGGTTTTACACCTCTGGAGGTTGGCGGCCTCTGCCAGGCATGCTCGCAGGGTCGGGTGGTTTCGGACGAAAGTTTCGGACCGCCAGGGCGGATCGCCTCGTGGCGATCTGGCCCCCAGGCGGTCGTGCCTGCTTTTCACTCCTCCTCTTCCTGCTCCTCCTGCAGTTCCTCCCCCTCCTCCTCCTCCTCCGGCACATCGTGCTCCTCGGTCTCGACCAGGCGGTCAGTCCTACCAGTTTCTTGGGAGTGGCCACCTGGGCAGGCCACGCCGAAGCCGACACTCCGGAGCTGGCCGCCTACCCCTCCTGCCTCTCTCCCTTCCCCCGCCCCTCAGCCGCAGCCGAGGAGCTGTGCTGGCTGCGAGGCTGCGCGCCAGCACGAGGGCGGGTGCGCTGCCGCCGCCCCGCCGAAGGGCGGAGGCACTGCTGCCGCACGGGAGCGGCAGTTTGCCAGAGGGCCTTGCCGACGGAGCAAGGATCCCTGTGGTCTTTATTGGTTCCTGGGTCTCTCTCTTTATTTGTATATATATATAGATATGACGCATACACATATTCTATATACATATAAATATTTACACATGCACATACATCTATGTATGAACATATCGATCTACACATGTAACTGTTTCTTCTGCGAATGTACCCGTTACCTTCACGACTGCCTCCTCGTTGAACACTGGAGGAGTAGTACGAAAGGTGGCCACGTCGTTTTTTTTGTTCGCAGGTGTTGCTTGGCCACCTCGCTGCCGTTGGAGTCATACGCCATTGTTTCTGCACGCGATGTATACAAGCGCAATGTTGATGCGCATTGAAGGAGAGGCGATCGGCTTCCTGAGTGTGCAAGGACGATCTCGTACTCCAGGTTGTTGGTCATTCCACATCTTCCGAGCTGCCACACCCTTGCTTGTGGGAGCACGTCCTGCGTCGCATGGCTATGCTCTTCCAGCGTCGCTTGCATGGTCCCTTATCCATTGGGCCCTGCCAGTTCCCCAGCCAGTGGCCCTTCAATTGGGATGTGACTCACGCGCTCTGCGTGAGGCTCTGCTCTGCGCTCTTCCTCATTCTCCCTCATTCTCGCATTTTGTTCTTGCTCTCCCTCTCTCTCTATATATATATATATATATGATATCCCGCCGATCCTTTCGACCAGCCCACGCACGTGCACGTATCCCGTGGTTTCTTGTCTCTCCTTGACTTGTACAGCATCAGCGTGGGCGCCTGCCCTGGAGCCGCACGGTGCGGCCATCCTTATCATCCTGCCTCGCGCTGGCGGGTTTGTGCAGGGCGCGACAGAAAAATGACAGCCGACAAGGGCGAGGGTAAGACAGGGCGCAAGAGGGGGAAGAACGGACAAGCCACCAACCTCGCGACATCACAAAGTAAGTTGCGCTTTCAGTCCCCGTGCCAAGCAGGTTGACATGTCTGGCCCCAGAGATGATGGAAAGCGCGCATCGCGTCCGATCCGTGAGTCTGTAGATATGGACCTAGGGGAAAATTAAGGGGTCGGCTGGCCGAGGGGCTCCCCCTTGCTCTTCCTCCTCCATCCCCTTCCCTCCTGTGTCTCCGCTGTATGTCGCAGCTGCTGTTCACGAGAGGAGAAATCAGAACATCTGCCTGGTAACACTGGCTCTGGGAAAAATCTGCATGGTACCACTGGCTCTGAATGCTGTGGAGGCTGGTCCACAAGAAACCTTCCACAAGAAAACCAACCCTGAGACCCCAGGACGTCCATGGATTTTGTTGTGTGGGAACGTCACGCCTACCACAGCTGAACCATCGAAACACAAAACAATCAGGGCACCCTTGAGGCAAACAGGGGAAAATGAAGGGGAAATGAAGGGTCATGGAAAGTACGCGTAGTGTATGATCCGTGAGTCGAAACAGCAGATGAAGTTCGGGGTCGTTTTTTTGGGGGGGGGGGCATGTGTCGCCCCGGGGGTGGCGCTCCGGGGCGGCTTCCGCCGCGTGGGCGCTCTCCTTCTTCTCCTCCTCCTCCTCCTCCCTTCCCCCATGCCGCTGGCTTCCGCATCCCCGGGGGGCGGTCGGTCGTTGTGCAGGACGCATGGGGCGCCGGTAAGGGCGTGCGCAAGGCGCACGCCCGACGAACACCTGCACAATGCCCCCTGGGGTTAGGAAGCCGGGGCGACACCGGCATAAAAGGTACTTACGGTACCTCAATGTTGTCTGAAGGCACACGCGGACATATGCTACGCATGGCTCCCCGTGCGCAGGCGAAGGCCAGCGGCAGTGCCAGGGTTCGTGCATCCATTGATTTTGCACGCGCGTCGCGAGGCATTCGCTTCAAGGACACAGCCCGGCGGCAAGCCGGCGGTCCTGCGCAATCTTAGTCAGTAGGCACACGCGGGCATATGCTACGCATGGCTCCCCGTGCGCAGGCGAAGGCCAGCGGCAGAGCCAGGCTTCATGCATCCACAGATTATGCACGCACGTCGCGAGGCATTCGCCTCAAGGACACAGACCGGCGGCAAGCCGGCGGCTCTGCACAATCTCACTTTCTCCGCTTACCATGGTTTGCCTCCTTGCAGACGGTGGCCAACGGCCGTGCAAACTGTCGCGCGCCGCGGTGTTGCACAATTGTCGCGAGGCATTCGCTTCGAGGACACAGCCCGGCGGCGAGGCTGGCAGTCCTGCGCGATATCTTTTTGTGCGGCTACCATGGTTGTCTCATTTTAATGTCAGTTTCAGCTTTCGTGCATTCGCAGATGCTGCAAGTATGTCGCGAGGCATTCGCCGCAAGGACACAGACCGGCGGCAGGTCCGGCAGCCCTGCACAGGCTCACTCTTTGTGGCTACCATGGCTTGTCTCCCATTCGGCGCTGGCCAGCGTCAGGGCCAACTTTCGCGCGTCCACAGTTTATGAACGTGCGTCGCGAGGCATTCTCGCCTCAAGGACACAGCCCGGCGTCAAGGCCGGCAGCCCTGCTCACTTGCACTTTGTTGCCATGGTTATCTCCTATCTAGCGCCGTCCAGTTTCAGTTTCAGCCTACGTGCTTCCACAGTTAATGCAAGCATGTCGCGAGGCTTTCGCTTCAAGGACGCAGCCCGGCGGCGCCGCCGGCAGTCCTGCATAATCCCATGTTGCCCAGCTTGCATAGCTTGTCTCCTACCAACGTTCATTGCCAGTTTTCGTGCAATCGCAGTTGTTGCAAGTATGTCGCGCGGCAGAGGCATCGAGGACACGGCCCGGCGGCGAGGCCCGCAGTCCTGCACAGTTTCACTTTTTGCGGCTACCATGGGTTGTCTTCTATTCGTCGATGGCCAGCGTCAGGGCCAGTTTTCGTGCGTCCACAGATTATCAACGCACGTCGCGAGGCATTCGCCTCAAGGACACAGCCTGGCGGCCGGGCCGGCAGCCCTGCACTGTCGCACCCGGCTCCATAGTTATCTCCTATCAGAGGCTGGCCAGCTTCATTTTCAGCTTTCGTGCATCCACAGTTTCTGCAAGTATGTCGCGAGGCATTTGCCTCGAGGACACAGCCCGGCGGCAAGGCCGGCAGTCCTGCATAATCTCGTCCTGTCTAGCGGCAAGGCCGGCAGTCCTGCACAGTCTCAGTCTTTGCGGTTGCCATGGGTTGTCTTCTATCCGTCGATGGCCAGCGTCAGGGCCAGCCCTCGTGTGTCCACGTATTTTGAACGCATGTCGCGAGGTAGTCGCCTCGAGGACACAGGCCGGCGTCAGGGCCGGCAGTCCTGCACAATCGCACTCTGCTACCGTGATTATCTCGTTTCAGAGGCTGGCCAGCCTCAGTTTCAGCTTGCGTGCGTCCACAGATTATGCAAGCATGGCGCCAGGCAATTGCCTCGAGGGCGCAGTCTGGCGGCAAGGCTGGCAGTCCTGCACAATCTCCTTCTGTCCGACCTTGTCTCCTGTTAGTCGCTGGCCGGCGTCCGGGCCAGCTTTCGTGCACTCGCAGATCATGCGCGCACGTCTTGAGGCATTCGCCTCAAGGACATCGCTCGGCGGCAGGGCCGGCATTCCTGCATAATATCATTCTGTCCAGCTGCCATGGTTAGCCTCTTGGTAGACGCTGGCCAGCGCCCTGGCCAGCTTTCGTGCATCCACGGACTATGGCCCACATGAGTGAGCTCCACCGTGTGGGGGGTGTTCAGAAAAGCTGTGGGCATTGCCACAGGGGCAATTCCACATTCCACTGTAAGCCCCCAGCGCGTGTGAATCAAGCAAAGACGCCGCCCAGCCCGACATGCAGAACCACGGCCGCCAACGACAACACACACTGTTCACGCCTCCGTCGGAGGCGCAACAACACTGGCGCGCGCGCGCCCGCCGTGCAAGCAGACGCGCGCAACGTGCAGCACTGGCGAGTCAACGCGTGTACTTCGAATGACTAGCGAGCCAAGGCGGGACTTGGCGAGGGGGGTCTGTGCACCTCCTCCTCCTCCTCCTGATCCCCCTCCTAATCCCTCTCCCCCCGCTCAGCCCGCGTGGCGGCTGGCGTGGAGGGATCCTTGCTTCGAGGGGTCGAACTCGGAGGTGTTTTTGAACAAAATATTTCCGAATCCCAAAGGGCCCCCAAACAGTGCGAGCGCGGAGCAGGCCCCCCAGGCGGCCAACTCCGTGTTCCCCCTGGGGCCTTGCTAAACCCCCTGCGGCCCGGCGTGAAAACCCCCCAACATCGGACAAAAGGTCTCCCCGCCCTGTTCGCGTCAGCCCCCCGATTGCTTGGGGCCGCGTCGTGGTGGTGGCGGCCGCCGCAGGTCTTCGGCCCGCGCTTCTGCGGCCCGCAGTCCGACCACCAGCGCCCGTGCAGCCGTTCTTCAGCTGGCCAATCTGGGCAGATGGCCGACAGCGCGCCCCGCCCAGGCAGCCCATGCCAGGTCCCGGGCTGCAGCGGGCGCTTTGTCGGGGGGCCAGTGCCTCGCTGCAGCAGGGGCTCGCCGTGCAGAACGACGCTTAAGCGCCGTATCCCGTGGCAGCCGACGCCGCACCCCAAGACCGCTGGCCCGTCGCCGGGCCCCGCTTCGGCGGCGTCTGGCGCGGGAAAGGGGAAGGCAGATTGGCGGCGCCGGGGAAAAGGCCATGGGGCCAAGGGGGCCAGGGCGGAACCCTATCCTTCCCCGGCCCGCCGGCCGGCCCAGCGACCTGGCACAGGAGGTCGCTGCCAGGTCCCCGGCGTCAGTCCGAAAGGTGCCGCCGAGCGCGGCCAGTCCGCCCAGGCCGAGCCATGGGCCCCTGGCGCCTGGGGCCCCGTTGTTCCCACGAAGGCCCCAGGCGCCCCTCGGCAGCGCCAGTGCTCCGGCATCTACGCAAACAGGGGTGGCTCTGCGGCTCGGGGATTGAAGCGCCCGCCTCAGCAGGAGGGCCAGGCGCCGCCGGCGGAGAAGCCCTCCAAGGACAAGCCAAACAAACCTCTCTCAAAGATCGCCTTGGCGCAGGCCGAAGCAGACTTCTGGCTGGACCGCGCCGACCGCGGTTCGGCGGGGGCCGCCCCCGACCTCGCCGCGGCCAAAGGGCGCCTGGAGACCCTCCGGAAAGACGACTTCCTGTGTCTGGGCCCCGCCGAGCAGGCCACCAAGCTCTCAGACAAACTCGACGTTCAGGAGGCGCGGCTCGCCGACGACGCGGCCTCCCTGCGAGCTGCCGGGGGCGAGATCGACCAGCTCTGCGACCTCCACTTCGAGCTAGGTGGCGCCATGCAGGCTCGCATCTCGGACACCCGCTCGCTGCGAAACCAATTTCAGCTCACCAAGGCCGTGATGTCCGCTCCGACGGATTCCACGCCCGCGGAGTCCAAGGAGCCCTCTTCGCAAGGCACGGTGGACTTCATCAATGCGCGCCCCGAGGTCGACGTGGCCGACGTGGGGCCGGAGGGGGGAGTTTCCCGCGTCGTGGCCTTCATCCACGACCGGGACAATCCCGCCCTTCAGGCTGCCGAGCCGCCGAAACTCGGGCCACGAGCTCCCTTTGCTGCCGAAATCAGAAGGGTTGGCGACGCCTCCGCCCAGGTCGACGAGTCCTTGGGGGCGCTTGACCCGAAGGGCGTCGCGGGGGGCTCTGTGGCCCCTCCAGGAGGCCCGCCGGACCGGCCAGCGGACCCTGAGACGGCGGCCGGAGCTCCCGCAGCGGGGCAGCCGGCCGAGCCAGCGGCGCCTGCAGCTGCCGCGGCCGCCGCCGGCCAGGCCGCGGGCGAAAAGTCGGCGGGGCAACGCCCGCCACCCAACAGATGCAGTCGCCCCGCCGCGCGCAGTTTTGTCAGCCTTAGCGCGCCCACGCAGCTCGGTTTTATTCGAACTGTGTACTTTCAATGGCGACGCCCGGGCAACTGTCCGGCCTCTCCTGGAGCAGGGCAGATTTAGCCGGTTTCGGGTGGTACTATTGCAGGAGACTCTGCTGTGTGAGCCTCGCGATCTCCAACTCGCTTCGGAGGCGTGCATTCGTTTAGGGTGGTGCCCCGTCTTCAAGCCAGCTGTGCGCTCCGAAGGCCATCGATCCGTGGGGGGCGTTGCCATTTTTGATTAGGCGCGTGCAGGATACTGGCGTATCACCCTTACCTCAGCATGTCTCTCCCTCCCCCGACGCTTCTCGATTGCTCGGGGTCAAACTTGGCTTTCCCGGGTTCGACCCCATAATTCTCGTTTCCCTCTACCTGCGCCCCGTTGTAAAATTGAGTACTGCGAACAAGACATTGCTGGTGCACCTCGGCATAATGCAACACCAGAGTGGCATGCCACTAATCGTTGGCGGCGATTTTAATTTTCCCCCTTCTCTTCTGACGCCAACCGATTTCTGTGAGCGCGGCGGTTTCAGCATTGTTGCCCCCACTGAACATGCGTATTTTTCCAAAACGGCGAAGTCTAATATTGACTTCTTCCTGGTGTCGAGGAGCCTGCGCCCGCTTGTCTCCGGCATTGCGTCTCGCGCCGCATTCAACACCGTGGCGCTTGCTGGGCACCGCCCCGCCAGCATGGCTGTGGACCTCGATCACGAGGTGTTGGTGTCCAGACTAAGACTCCCTGTCAAATGCCCCCCTCGTTGCCCCAGTCGGGCCGCGGGCTGCTCTGGGGAGCTGGGCCCCGCTTCGGGCAGGAGGTCAGATGTGGCTCGGGCAAGTTCAGACCCCCCTCAGCCACAGTGTAAAGCAGCGCCTACTTGACATTTTCTATGCCGCCGTAGTCCCGTCGTTAGGGGCGGGCGGCCCTAGGACTGATCACCGGGTGCATTCCCCCGCGCCCAGACAAGAGGCCAGGGGGAGGCCCAGTGATGTGGTGGGTCGCGCCTCCTCCCCAGGGCCAATTCGAGTCTTGGAACTCCAAAGCTGAGCCTTTCAAGTGGGGATGCCAGGCAGTACCTAATGTGCTGCGAGCGCTCGTCACCCGAGAGCCTCTGACTCAGGCAATCCTCGCCCTCAGCTCACGGCCTGGCGAATTCCCCCCCCCCTCCCTCAGGCCGTCTCGGCTGCGATGGAACAGGCGATAGAAGTGTGCCATCAGATGGCGCCAAACGGCACTGAGCCGACGCTGCCCACTGAACAAGCTCTCCAGCTGCTTGGACAGACATCCGCCGTTTTGGAAGCGGAGCATGAAAAGGAGCTTCGCGCCGATGCTTCCGATCGCGCCCAAGCTTGGAGAGATTGGGTGAAGCAGGCGAATGCCAAATCTGTGGGGTGGGCCCACAGGTGGGCCAAAGATGCCCCAGCCTGGCAGCCCACGCATGTAAAGCTGAGAGGGCAGTGGACAGGTCGTCCCTCTGCCCTACTAGAGGTTGAAGCCACGCGTCTGGCCAAAGCGTGGCAGGCCTCGGCCACCAAGCTCCAACCCTTCATGCCTGAGGGGGCCCCGCTGGCCATCCTCGCCGCCAGTGAAATTCGCAATGCTTCGTCTTCCTTTCCCGCGTCTACCGCGCAGACGTTCGACGGTTTCCATCCGCGGCGCTTCTCCCTGTTGCCCGATGAGTACCCCGAAGTCGTTGCGCTCTTCCTGGCAGCGGTGGAGGAACGCGGCCAGTTCGCAACTGCGATTCCAGCCATAGCCTCTACTTTGCTTCGAAAAGGCAAGGCCAAGGTGCCGGGCGCACCCTCCTTCAGGGACAGCGGGCTTTTGCCGGCCATCTATCGTGTTTGGACCAAGTGCCGCATGCCCTTAATGCGAGCATGGGAATTCGAGCACCAGCGGCCTTTCATGGGCCACCAACAGGGTAGGAGCATTGAGGAGTCGGTTTTTCTCCAAATTTTGGTGCCAGAAAATTTGAAGGCACGGGGGGCGCCAGCTCATTCAGGCGCAGTGCTGTGGGGTATGAGTGACTATTGCGAGCACATTGTCCGCCCAGTTTTGTGGGGCAGGGCCCGGCGTTGCAAATTCCCACGCAGGCTTCTGTGCGTGGCCATCAATCAGTGCCAGAGCAGAAGATTTGTCGAGTTTCAAAAGATGGCCGTTGAAGTTGGCCACCCGTCCAGAGGGGTAGCGGCAGGGTGCGGTTTTGCCATTTTTGAGGTGCAAGCCTACGCGCTGGGGCCCTTTGAGCGCTGGTCCAGCAGAGACGAAGCGCTAGATTTGTCATTTTTTATCGACGACTTACTCTCTGGCTTAACCCGCGCCGATCCGGACGAGGTGGTCCAACTTTTAGTCGAAGGGGCGGCAGGCCTCCATGAGGAGGTGATCACCCGCGACCCGCGCTGCAACATTACCGTGGCCAAGTCGCTGACGATAGCAAAATCGGCGAGCTTGCGGAGCAAGCTGGCCAAGGCGCTCGGTCGGTGCGCTGGCGTCGTGGCTTCCTCCAGCCGGAATTCAGGCATAGATTATGCCGTCGGCAACTTGCGAAAGCTCCGATCCAGCAGGCCCGTACTAAAGGGGCGCGTCGGCAAACTCAAAGCCAGGGGGCGCCGCCTTTTCGCCCTCAAGGCAGCAGGCGCTGACTCGTGGAAACTTTCTACCACCGGTCTGGACCAATTTGGCCTCTGCGGTGCCGGGGTCACAGGCCTCGACCCGAAGGGGCTGGAAGAAGTCCAAGCTTCCTTCCTCGGGCTTGTCGGGGCCAGAGGAGAGTCACGCTCCAGGTCTGCTTCGCTGGCGCTCCACGAGGACCAAACGTGGAAACAAGGTCTCGCCCTTGCCCTCCTCTGGGCCAAGATCGTTTGGAAGTCTAGCTTGGATCATTCTGTTCAGAGCCCTCGCCCGCTGCCTGCTCTGCAATCGCTCGCTCGGCCAATCCTCGACAGCCCCCCTTCGTCATGGGCTGACGTGCGCGGACCTTTTGCGGCAGCCATCTTGTCGCTGCGCCGCATTGGCTGGACTTCTGCGACGCCTTAGGCGGAAAATGGCCACTCACTGCCTTCTCACCTAGGTTCATCGAGTCCAGTTCCGTGAGGAGTGGCACAAGGGCCAACTCGGTAACGTCGCCGCCGAGATGAGGCTCCCAGCTGGCACCTTGCTGGATTTGAGCGTGGCGAGGCGCCTGATGCGGGGGCACAGGTTGCTACCCCAAGAGCGCAGCATTTTACTTCCATTTCTGTGCCAATCTCTGTGGACTTGCGACCAGCTGAAGAGAGCAGGCTATCAGGTGCAAACGACATTCATTTGCGGAGATCCCTCCGACTGTTTCTCCCGCAGGTTGCATCACTGTCCTCGCGCCGCCCCTTTAAGACAACAGATGCTCACGGATGCAGATCGGAATCTGCTCTCGGACCACCGCCGCAATTTCCCGCGGATTCATGGAACTTCCTAGCCCGGTGGCGATGCCGCCGCAGGGGTCAGGAACGACCCCGTTCCAGTTTTGGGGCGCCGACCCAGCATCAACCGTAGAGCAAGCGAGCATTTTTCGGGTGACGTTTTCACCGACGGCTCATGTTTCAAGGACGGCCCGTGCACCTATCACGCGGCAGGGTGGTCAGTTGTCAAACTGACGCCAGCCGGAGAATTGTTTGCAGCACTTTGGGGCGCCGCGGGGTCGGATTATCCCCGAACTTCACCGGCAGCCGAACACATCGCAGTTCTTGCCGTCGTGGAGCATTGCCCCCAGGTGTCTCTTATATATTCGGATTTCGCAGGCCTTGTTTCGATGTCTGACGCGCCCTGGCACAGCGTTGCGGCGCGTCAGCATTGCTACGCTGGTCTCAATATACAGGTCCGCGGTTCCCCCACCTGGGGCGCAGGTTGCCGCAGTGTGAAAGTTCCAGCACATGTCGATCCAGCATCGTTGCCCCAGCTGTCACCCGACTGGTACAGAGCCGTTGGCAACGAGTTAGCGGGCCCCTACGCAGACAAAAAAAGGCGTTCTGTCTTTACCTCGGCCGTCAGAGGCCGAGAAGGAAAGCTGGACCGAAGAGTCAGCGACCCTTCGGAGGTATCTTCTATACGCCGTGCAGGCGCATCTCCTCTCCCCCAAACTGGCCCCCTCCAAAGCCATGCGCTCGATTTTCGACAAATCGCGCATGGGGGAGAGCTTTGTCACAGGGATTGGCGCCGCGCGTCAAGCGCTCCCATGCCCGCCTCCGCCCCTTCATCCCTGTCCCCGCCCTGTCCCCACTCCAGCTCCAGATCGGCGGCCGCGCGGCCCGATCCGAGAGCGCAGCTGGGCATGGAAGCGCAGCAGGTGGGCATGCAAAGTGCGTTTGGCTTTCGCCAGGGGGTCCCAGAAGCTGGCACCGTCCAGCAGCCCATGCAGAGGCTATAACGAGGCGTTCACCCAGCTAGTCCAGAACCCTCGTAAACACGTCCTGCACATTTCCGACTACCCACTTGGGGTAATTTTTATATGCAGTGCATGCGGGGCTTATTCGCAATCTGGGGACCTCCAGGGCCTCAAGGAGGACTGCCATTTGAAATTCACCTCACCTGGCGCCAAGTACTCATGGGGCCGTTTCAGCCGCCGCCGACATCCCAACTCCAAGCGAGGCCCAGCACAATGCTTGGAATAATTTGTGCCGGCATCGGCACTGCTTCAACCGTAGCTCACCTCCCTCTCCCTTTCCCTGCCGTGCAGCCATCAGGCGGCGGCTGTGGTGCAACAGCAGCTGTGGGCCTAGTTCTGTAGATCTGGCTGCTACAGCGACGCCACCATACTGTTGCAGCGCGGAGTGCCAAAAAAACCCTTTCACGATCGTCGCAGTCCGCATGCTCTGAGCCCCTAGGCACGGCGGTGCTGGGCTTGGGTATACCATGCCATCCATGGTTCCTGTGCCAGAGCACGTCAGGCCAAAATCCCTGGCGTCGAGGCCACGTCAGGCCCAAACCCCCGGCGGGTCCTCCTAGGCCTCGCCAGGCCGTACTCTCCTGCGGTATTGTATTTCATATCTTCCGAGTCCGTCGATACTTCGATGTACCGGTCCATCTGCATGGCCACGATGGCTGGGCCCGTTCCGGGCACGCCGCTGGGCCCTAGTTGGGTCCAGCCCCCCCTTTTCACCACCGCTCCCACCAAAGTAGGTCGCCCTGACACAGCAGCCCAGAGGGGTGTCCGTTTGAGCTCGCGTGCGCCTCGGGCATTCCACGTTCGATGGGGGTGGGAGACGTAACGAATGTCCCCCCCTTGAGCGGGAGCTAACCTACTCTTGCTCCCAGAGGTGGAAGAACGCTGAATCCGCCGAGGCACCCATCTCATACCTCGCTCTGCTTCGATTGGGCGCGGCGGCCCAGCCGCGATCACAAGGTTGGGGCGTGACGGCGTATCCGCAACCACCAGCTGCCGCACGTTATGGCCCTAGATTGTTGCGGCCGGTGGGGCGGGCAAATCGTGCCCCCCATTCAGGCACCTTCAGAACACCAGATAGCTGATCAGTCACCGGTGCACTGCGGCAGCGTCCCGTGGGGCGAGCAAATCGTGCTTCCCCAGGGCGCGCGTAGGACACCGGTCAGCTGGACAGCTCACCGGTGCACGGCGGCTGCGCCCCGCGGGGCGGTCAATTCGTGCCCCCTCTGGGGCACCTGCAGAACGCCTATTAGCTGGGCAGCTCACCGGTGTCCTGCGGTTGCTTCGACCTCGTGGCAGCAAAGAGCGACTCGGACTCTGTCTCTCGCCCGCTGCCGCGCGCTCTGATTCTTGTTTGTTGCGCCCGGTGGGGCGGACAAATCGTGCCCCCCCCCTCCAGGCATCCTCATTACAATGCTTAGCTGGACAGCTCACCAGTGCACTGGCTAGGGGTAGCAAGCCTCCCTGACCTTGTAGCACCCAGTGAGCTTCCACAGGACCTCCCTACATGGCTAGGGAGTCAGCGTCTGACGCAATTCTGGGGGATGCCAGCTCATCCTCCGACCAGGCGATGTGACATGCTTCACTCCTCATCACTTGCATGATAGGCGGCGACGTCACCTGTCGCGAAGCCCCCACCGCCTAACCGCATGCGTCGAACAGAGGTGGCTGTCTCGGGCGTGTCGACCACACGTACCGTCCACCATTACACGGTGCCTTCAACGGTCCCCGCACAGGCTCTGGGACGACAAGGGTTGCCACCCCAACCCTCAGGAGCACCGCTCCAGGATGGGAGAGTGCATGTGTCCCATCCGACTGACAGGGTCATGCCTACCCTCAAGGGCATCAGCGCTACACTGCGATCCTCCTCCTCCCTTCCCCAGCCCCGCGGCCGCCCCCTCTCTTCTTCTCCTTCTCCTTCTTCTCCTCCTCCTCCTCCTCCTCCTCCTCCTCCTCCTCTTCTCCTCCTCCTCCTCCTCCTCCTCCTCCTCCCCCTCCCCTCCCTGGCCCCGCGGCCGCCCCCTCCTCTTCTCCTCTCGCGCCCTCGCCGCCGGGCAGGCCGCGCCCGCCGCCCCCCCTGGCCCGCCCCGCGCGCGCCCTGCGGACTGCCTCTGCCGCCCGCTCGACGGGGTGAACGCCAGGAAGTTGACCTCGCTCGCGGCCTTCCTCCACACTACCTCCATGCCGTGGATCATTGCGAGTTCGACGCGCTTGAGAAGACAGGGTGGCCGACGGCGCTGGGCGCAACGGGTGTTGTCCAACTGCCGAAGGGCCAGAACACGTGCTTCTTAGGTGACGCGACCCCCTCGAACATAGACTACGCCCTGGTCAACCCTGGAGGCCAGCGACTTGTTCGGGGTATGCAAGCTGTTCACGATGTACCTTGGAAACCTCGCGTGGGCTTGGTTATTACAGTAAAGGCAGCAGCGCAGGTGAACGAAAGCAGAAGATTATGTATGCCGATAGCTTTCCCCCACCCCAAGCTGCCGAAGAAGACCAACCCCAACAGCAAAGCAGCAAAGAAGAAGAAGAGAGCATCGCTACCAGTCCTGGACGAAACAGCCCACCCCTCCGACGACGTGCCCTCCGAGACCGACGCGACAAGATGGGAAGCTCTTGGGCCAGACGGATGGAAGCGAAACCAGACCGGAGCGATCGCAGACTTTGAGACCAGTGGACCCGTCCCAAGACCAGTCGATCAAATGCACATCGATAATATAGACCCCTTCGACGACCTGGACGCGAACCTTATCAGCATGGACAGTGACACGCTCATGCCCGAGGGCGTCGACGGGACTTGGGATGCACCAGAGTCGAGGGACACTTCGATGCACGACTCGAATTCAGCCACGACCAACTCGTCGGACCTGTTGAAGGAAGCTCAAAGGGCTACCTCACAGACGATGGAGCAGCGGATCGCGGCCAACGCAGCAGGGGTGGACACCGCAATCATGGGCGATACTTGGGAAGTGGCAGCACAACTACAAGCCTTGGAGTCGACCGACACGGCCCCCGAGTACATAAAGCAGAGTGCAGCATACAAGACCGACCCGCATGGAGCTGAACGACTCGGGCAACGTTATCATCAGTTCATCGGCACTCTAGAGAAATTCTATTGCATGGCCTACAGAGTGAACTTGGCAGACAGATCAGTATTTTGCGGACGTGGACACCCCTACGAATTCAAGATAGCGCCGCTGAAAGAAAAAGGATACCGACGAGCACGATATGCCGCACATCGTACAGACTGGTAGAACAGGGCCGACTCCGTGCTGAGCACCCTGGTCAAGCTACAAGAACGCGGGCGAGGCCTTCAACAGCGAGAAGCACTTGCCAGCGCAGGACGACGCCTCGTTCGGGAAGGACTACCTCCTGTCGGGAAGGGCGCCTCGCACACCGCCAAGCTCCACCAGCAGATATGGGCAGATCGAATGGCAGCGCTTGAAACGGTTCCGCTGGAAACACTTCAGGGCATGGCAACGCAAGCGGCACACGAGAAGCGGATGGCCATCAAGCAAGACATGCGGGACAGCAGTAAGCAGTACAGCCTATGGTTGACGCAGGCAGAGAAGACCATCGGAGTTTTGCAGCGGATCACTAAACCGCCACCCCGACATGAGCATGATATTCATGCAGAGAACGGCACTGTCTGCAGCCCGAAGGACATGGTCGACCAGCAAGCTGTTGATTTTCAAAAGATATGGACATGCGCGGATGTACCTCATACCTCGCACGAAGGTCACTTGAAAGAACTTAGACGAGCTGCGCGAGAAGACGATGATCACGACCCCTGGACCATCGAGGACCTGAACAGGTGCTTGAAAGGCGAACCCGACAAGGGAAAGGGAGTGGACATGATTTGCCCGACGGACCTGAGAAGATTACCCACCGCAGGGAAGCAGACTCTTATCAACCTCTTTAACCAATGCGAGCGGGACCTTACCTGGCCGTGGCAGTTGTTACTTTCAGTGGTGATGGTTATGCCAAAACCGAAAAAAGGAGATAGAGCTCTTGCACTTCTTCCACAATTGTTTCGGTGCTGGGAGCTACTTCACAGAGATCGAGTACGACAATGGGCGCGAGAACACGAGCGAGAATGGGATGCAGCAATCGCAGGCAACAGCTGCTTGAGGGAAGCGCTAAGGAGACTCATCACGGACGAGTGTGCAGATGCCCTGGAAGTATGGGAGATGGTACTGCTGGCAGATATCGAAAAGTTCTACGACAGCTTGAGAATCGACAAAGTTGTACCAGCAGCATTGCAGATGAATTTCCCAGCAAAGCCGTTCTACCTCATGATGCTCCAACACTCAGCTACCGGAGTCCTGCGATGTCACGGCGCCTTCTCGGAGCCGATCCTCCCCGACAAATCGATACTTGCAGGCTCCAGGCATGCGAACAACGTGGCCAGGACGGTGGTATACGCAGCCATGGCAAAGCTCACAGGCACTACATGCTTACCTCGACCTATCCCTCGCGCGTGGTTCGACGACATCAGTATTCGCATTGTGGGAAGCAGAAACCAGATCACCACGGCCACGGCCGAGAGCACAAAGGCACTATTCCTGGCACTGGGAGAACAAGGGCTAAGATTGGCAGATAAAACTACGTTGCTGGCGACAAGCTACACCGATGCAAAGAAGATTCAGATGCAGCTCAAGACGGCAAATGTGACCATCAAGATCAGCACCGAAGGACGGGACCTGGGCGCGGACCGAGCTGTACGAGGCACCACCACCAGACCGACGCACGGAGCACGCTGGAAAGGAGTGCGAAGACGGCTTGGAGCGGTTGGCAGGAAACTTCGACGGCTACGAGTGCGCAAGCGAGCAGGAGTCACACAGCAGGGAGCCATGGCATCATTAAAGTACGGCACGGCGTTCCACGGTATGTTCCCCTCAGCTCTCCAACTCGCACGGCGTCGATATGCGCAAGCGCTCAGAAGACCATGGCCAGGGCGTTGTCTAACAACATACTTAGCAGTGGAAGGTACGGACCCAGCCTACACAATCATGAAGGGCCAGTTCAGTCATTGGTTCAGTTGCTGGAGTCACAGTCCCGACCTCCGCGAGCAGGTAAGACGAGCTTGGCCGAGAATATATTTTCGACTACTCCGACTACCAGAACACAAAAGATGGCGACAGAGGCGAGGACCTGTGGCATCACTTATTCTGGCGTTGCGGGAGATTGGATGGGACTCACGCGGGCCTGACATCTGGCTGGATCGTAACGGAAACCAATGGAAGTTCCCCCTTCACGGCGAGCAAGGAGACCCAACCGACATCCTGGACACGTTGATGATGGACGTATCCCTACTCCTATGGCGTAAAGCAGCAGAACACCACAACGGCGGCGGCCTCGAGCGAAGTGGAGCAGATATCACGGACCTCAGGCGACATCTTGAATGGCTACTACGACGCGGCAATTATCAAGAGTACGGTGCGCTCCTGATCGCGACGTGTGCAGGAACATGGACAAGAGCTCGGAAGAAGGCATGCTTTGGAAAAGGATCTGCAGACTGTGAATGCGGACACGAAGAGACGGACTACCACAGGATATGGGGACAATGCGATGCACGGACAAGCGACAAAGCCTTCGACACCACCGACCGACTAAAAGCTCGGGCGGAACACGGACACGAAGCAGTATCTGTTTTTGGCTGAGGGGTATAACCCCACGAGCGTGGTCAGTCCCACCCGATTGCGACACGGAGGCGCAGGCCAACAACTTGGGCGAGTGCCTCCAAGAGGGGCGCATCACCACGGAGGACAGCTCCCCGATCGTGGCGTGCGGAGATGGTTCTGGTGGGAAGAACAGCGCAGATTGGCGTTGCCGACGGTGTGGCTGGGCATGGGTGCGACTGCGGCAGCAAGGCGACGACTTCGAGCTCGCAGCTGGGCAGTTTGGACCCCTACCAGGCCGGCGCCAAACCAACAACAGAGCGGAGCTGTGGGCTCTCCTCAGTTGCTTACGAAGTACGGCAGGGGCCCTACACTTCTGGACGGACAGCGAGGTGGTGTACAAAGGTTGGCGCAACAGAAGGTACGAGAAGTGCGGCGAAGTCGGCACCAACGGCGACCTGTGGCAGCAGATCGGGCAGGAGCTGGCGATTCGAGGCGGAGTGGAAAGTATACAGTTGCACCACATCAACAGCCACCTCTCCTGGGAGGACGCGGAGGCTAAAGGGTTCCCTCGACACGCTTGGTACGGAAACGGCCAAGCAGATCGCATTGCCGCCGCAGCCGCAGAGGACCACGACATAGACACCGCGCAGATGGGTTGCTACGAATGGGTCAACGCGACGGCAGCTCTAGTACGGCGAAGGATTATTGCAGCCACCAAAGACCTCATCCAGCGACGGCCAGCCGACGGACAGGAAGTACGGGCACAAAGAAGACAACAGCGGCAAGAGGCGAACAAACAGATACGACGGCGGCGAGACGACCTGGCAGACGGACCACCTGCACCAGTTGGGAGAAGGCCACCGACCACGCATCGACTCGCACGACCAAGAAAAGGCAAAGGTTGGAAGTGTACATGCTGTGAACAGAAGGTCGACAAGCACACCCCCTTCCAGACACTCGTGAAGTGGTTCGAGGACGGCTGCCAAGGGCCGCCACCAAAAGCAGGCACGGAGTTGGAACAAAACGGAATGATAGCACACGCCTCACACCCTCTCATCTTCCTGCGAGCGGAGAAGCGTTGGTTCTGCAAGGAGTGCGGCGCCACCTCCACGGAATATATCTCGGACAAGATGAGGAGCGAGTGCAGAAGCAAACCGAAGTACAACAGCCTGAAGTACAAGCTACTGAACTGGCTCAAGAAGGCAGCGGAGGAGGAGACCGAGGAGACAGTGGCTGCTTGCGATGCGGATACCGAGAACGCCCAACTGGCCCGCTCCTCGGGGTTGGGCACATGTGCGACTCAGAGTACCAGTCCTGCACCGCAGATGCTCATTCGTCGCCATGCTGCTGGATCAAGAAAAACTGCCCCAGGTGGCACGCACTGCTCGCCCGCAGCCGAAAGGCCGTCGAGGGTTGAGGGTACCGACCGCCTGGGGAGTCAGAACGCTGCGGCCAGATGCAGACCGCGAGAGGCGTCGGCGAGAGTAGCCAGAAGACGGAGAAGCCGACCACAACTCCCCGACACGAACGCGCTCCTGCAGCAGGCCATCATGATGCAAATACGAAGTACACTCGCCATCGAGGAGGACGAGGCGCCGCTCCTCCAGGCTGATGGAGACCCTCGGCCTGCTCACCCACCAAAGCCCGAGCCTGAAGCTGGAGCAGGCCGAGGGGGCCCACCCTCGGGCACCCCCACGTCGGGGGTGACCCTCGAAGAGGGCACGGGCGCTACGACGACGCGGTCCTCTTCGGCCAGCCCGACGGCGGGAGGGAGGCCGACCCCGAGGGCCCACGCGCCCCTGCGCGTGGGCCCGCTCCCTCCAGTGGAAGTTGCAGCACGGCCAGACGGCGAACCACGGCTCCGCGCGCCTCCGTACGACGCGCGCGGAGAAAGGGCGGCCTCAGGGCGCGGCCCTGGACGACGGCTGAACGCCCAACTGGCCCGCTCCTCGGGGTTGGGCACATGTGCGACTCAGAGTGCCAGCCCTGCATCGCAGATGCCCATTCGTCGCCATGCTGCTGGATCAAGAAAAACTGCCCCAGGTGGCACGCACTGCTCGCCCGCAGCCGAAAGGCCGTCGAGGGTTGAGGGTACCGACCGCCTGGGGAGTCAGAACGCTGCGGCCAGATGCAGACCACGAGCGGCGTCGGCGAGAGTAGCCAGAAGACGGAGAAGCCGACCACAACTCCCCGACACGAACGCGCTCCTGCAGCAGGCCATCATGATGCAAATGCGAAGTACATTCGCCATCGAGGAGGACGAGGCGCCGCTCCTCCAGGCTGATGGAGACCCTCGGCCTGCTCACCCACCAAAGCCCGAGCCTGAAGCTGGAGCAGGCCGAGGAGGCCCACCCTCGGGCACCCCCACGTCGGGGGTGACCCTCGAAGAGGGCACGGGCGCTACGACGACGTGGTCCTCTTCGGCCAGCCCGACGGCGGGAGGGATGCCGACCCCGAGGGCCCACGCGCCCCTGCGCGTGGGCCCGCTCCCTCCAGCAGAAGTTGCAGCACGGCCAGACGGCGAACCACGGCTCCGCGCGCCTCCGCGCGACGCGCGCGGAGAAAGGGCGGCCTCAGGGCGCGGCCCTGGACGGCGGCTCCGAGCGCCTCCGCCAGACGCGCTCGGAGAGAGGGCGGGGCCCAGGCCCGCGGCCCTTGAGGGGGGCCCCACGCGCGGGGGCGCGGGGCCAGACTCGCACTTGCGAGAGGCGGAAAGCCCTGAAAGCTCATCCTCCTCCTCCTCCTCCTCCTCCCCCCCCTCCTCTCCTCCTCCTCCTCCTCCTCCTCCTTCCCCCTCCTCCTCCTCCCCATCCTCGCCCCCCCGGTCTCTCCTCGCCCTCCCCATCCCTCCCTTTCCTGATCCTCCTCCTCCTCCTCCCACTCCTCCTCCCGCTCCTCCCCCCCCCCCCCCAAAGAGCGTGGGGGGGGGAGCCAAATGGCGAGTTCGCGAGAGACCTCCTCAACAAGCTTCGGTGGAGCCAGTGATGCAGATTCGGGCTCGTGAAGCAACCGTGCGCTGCGCCATCCGAGTTCCGTCGCTCCGGCGCCCTCGACGAGCTCTTCGAGGGCCGCCGCCCCGGGGGGTGCATTTGAGTCGGGCCTGTCCCCCATGCAGGGGGATTTTGGACGACAAACACACTTATCCCGGCAAAGCAACCTAACAGCGACGTGTAGGAGCATATTTGGAAGCATTCCCCTTAAGATTCAGATGAGAATCCACTTGTAGAATTCTGCTGCTCTCGCAGTCGTAGTCGCATTCGCGATGACAGTCGCAGTGGCAACGGCAGTCGCAGTCACAGCCTCAGCCTCAGCCTGCCTCAGCCTCAGCCTCAGCCTGCCTCAGCCTCAGCCTGCCTCAGCCTCAGCCTGCTTCAGCCTCAGCATCAGTCTGCCTTCAGCCTCGGCCTCAGCCTCAGCCTGCCTCAGCCTCAGCCTGCATCATCCTCAGCCTCAGCCTCAGCCTGCCTCAGCATCAGCCTGCATCAGCCTCAGCCTCAGCCTGCCTCTGCCTCAGCCTCAGCCT
>CAUYUJ010021848.1:37500-76325 GCA_963575745.1 Prorocentrum cordatum | reverse complement strand
ATGAGATGTTGTCGACATCGCTGTTGCCCAACATTGCGAGTTCGCGAGGGGTATCCTCCAACAAAATAAGATACTCCAAACATCGTCTTCGGATCGCCCTTGAAAGGCCTCAAGACGGCCCAACGCAGCCCAACACTATGACCCAAGAGGGCCCCGAGATGGCCCAAGATGTCCCCAAGACAGTCTCCAAGAGGACCCGAGACGGTCCAAGATCTCTCGCAAGACAGCTCCAGATGTCGGCGAAGAGCCCCAGGAGAAGTGAGAAGGGGCGGGCCTTCTCAGAAGTCTCGGAAGTCCCCCAGCCTCCTGAGAAGCTGTCTGAGCTTCCCCCGAAGGCACAGAGAGTGTTTCGGAACGCGCGAGGGCGTTTGAGGGCTTCTGAGAAGGCCTTGTTCTTCTCACTTCCCCCCCCCCCTCTCGCTCGCCACCGAAGATGGTCCAAGAGGCACCGAGGAGCCGGTCCAGGAGCGTCCCTGCGACGGCCCAGGAGCGGCCCCCCTCCTCCTTCCGCGTGCCTCCTCCTGTCCCCCGCGGGGCCCTCCGAGACGCTCTTGCTTCCACGGCGCTCCTCCTCCTCCTCCTCCTCCTCCCTTCCCGTTCCGTGGCCCTCCCCCTTCTCCCTCCACTCCTTTCTGATTCCTCTCTCCTCCCGCCCTCCTCCTTCTCCTCCACCTTCTTCCGTGGGTGGGATGTGCGCCCTCCTTCGTTCTCCCGCGGGGTGACTGCCTACGTGTGGTGTTTATACCAGCTTCCTGTTTGATGTTTTACGGGTGAGCTGTTCGTTCGTAGCATTGTTCGGGCTCCATGCAGGGCGAAGAGATGGAGGCATTGATGCCCGGCTTTTGCCCTCAGACGTCAGCAGTCAAGGCGTGGAGTCCTGTCCATGGTTGTAGAGCCAGGCAGATAGACCCGTGCAATCAAAACTCGAGGGGTAGCTGGACCGAACTCAAGGGGAAACACACTGAGAGCTTAAAGACGGCCCACGAGGCCCCAAAAACTCCCGTTCGTAGCATTGTTCGGGCTCCATGCAGGGCGAAGAGATGGAGGCATTGATGCCCGGCTTTTGCCCTCAGACGTCAGCAGTCAAGGCGTGGAGTCCTGTCCATGGTTGTAGAGCCAGGCAGATAGACCCGTGCAATCAAAACTCGAGGGGTAGCTGGACCGAACTCAAGGGGAAACACACTGAGAGCTTAAAGACGGCCCACGAGGCCCCAAAAACTCCCAAGAGGGCCCCATTATGATCCCCGAGATGGCCTCGAGAGGCACAACCAGTGATCCACATGTAGGTTTTTGAGAGTGCATTTGCAAGTCTCCGATATGCCAAGCGGGCTCATGATGCCGCCGAGATCACTCCAAGACGGCCCAAGAGGCTCCCAGGAGGGCCCAATGACGGCTCGAGAGGGCCCGGAGGCGGCCCGAGAGTCTCCCAGGTCCAAATGTGGGGAAAACGCACGGTTCTGGAAAGCGGGCGGTGCAAACAGGGAAGACACGACATTCGGACACCAAACGGTACAGACGGGGGACACGCAAAGTTCTGAAGAGCGGGCGGCCCAAGCGGTAAAAGCTCGCGTTCCTGCACTTTCTTCTTGTGACAGCCCCGGGCACGAATGTATGGTCCAAGATGGAAAAACGCGACATTCGGACAGCGCGCGGTCCAAACGGGGAAACACGTGGTTCTGGAAAGCGGGCGGTCCAACACGGGAGAACACGATATTCGGACAGCGGACGGTCCAAACAGTCCAATAGCGCCCTCGAGACTGCCGAACATGGCGATTCCGCTAGGGACATCCTTAAACGAAGGATCAACATGGAGCATCGCATGTGTAATCGGACGTTCCAAACATCGTCTTGAGATCTCGTCTGAAGGGTTTTAAGACGGCCCAAAAAGAGAGCCCGAGAGTCTCCCAGGACGGCCCAAGAGGGCTCCAATTCCCCCCAAGGATGCGACAAGAGCGAGGGGAAGAGAGGACGTATGATGAGGAAGATCGGACAAGCCAGCGACCTCGCGCCATCACGAAGCAAGATGTGTTTTCCGTTCCCGTGCTAAGCAGGTTACGGAAAGAGCGAGGTACGAGTGATGTACGTTATTTTATAAGGGGAAGCATTTCAGGGTTCCAGGGAGGGGCGAGGCGCGCGAACCCGGGCTCTAATGGCCCGCTTCCTTCGTATTTGTTTCGAATGAAGCGGCTCCCGGGCGGCTCCCATGGCCCGTTTCCTTGTATTTGTTCGACTGACGCGGCCCAAGGGCCCCCAGACGGCCCAAGAGGGTTCCAAGACGCCCCAAGACAAAAGGGCTCCAAAAGGGCCCCAAGAAGACCCCGACGAGGCCCAAGAGACGCTCAAGAACACCATGGCTCCCATCAGCGAGCGGTGACGTAACAAGCTCTTGACACCAAGGCTCCCCAGAGCGCGGTGACGTGAAAAGCTCGTCACACCAAGGCTCCCGAGAGCGAGCGGCAATGCAAAAGTCTCTGAACACCAGGGCTCCCAACGGAGAGCGGCGACGTAACAAGCTGTTCACATCAAGCCTCCCAAGAGCGAAGGATGCCATGAGCCATCTCGGGCAAGTTCCTGAGGCGCTCTTTCCGTTCCCGTGCCGGCCCAGGTAACGGAAAGAGCGAGGTACGAGTGATGACGTTGTGTTTGGGCGAAGCCCTCTAGGGAGGGGTCCAGGGGAGGGGGGAGGAGCGGAGGGATGCGGTCTAATGGTCTAATGGCCGCTCGGGGCGTCTTCGGGGCGTCTTCGAGGCCTCTTGGGCGCTTCTTGGGCCGTCTTGGGCGCTCAAGACCGTCCAAGAGGGGTCCAAGACGGCTCCAAGACGGTCCAATATGCCCAAGACGGCCCAAAGACGGCTCAAGAGGCTTCCGAGACGCCCCGAGAGGCGCCCAAGAGGCGCCCCAAGAGGGCCCCAAGAGGGCCCAAATCATTATTTTTCTGTGGGGAAGCGTGCATGTTTAGCATACGCGACTTTTCGGCTTTCATGGCGTCGACGACTGCCCAAGAGGCCCCCAAGACCGCCCCAGGACGGCCCAAGAGGCTCCCAAGAGGCCCCCCAAACGGCCCGAGAGGGCCCCAAGACGGCCCAAGAGGCGCCCAAGACGGCCCAAGAGGGCCCCAAGACGGCCTCAAGAGGGGGACCACGAACCGAACAGTTTAGCCTTTCGCCCCAATAAGCTCCCAGGTTGCCCCATGAGGCCCCCAAGAGGCCCCAGGAGGCCACAATCATTGATTTCTTATAGGAAAGGTGCATTTGACCACGAACCGAAAAGTCTAGCCTCTCGCCCCAAGACGCCCCCAGGAGGCCCCAAGAGCTCCCCAAGAAGCCCCAAGAGGCCCCCAAGAGGCGCCCCAAGAGGCCACCAGGAGGCCAAAATCATTGATTTCCCATGGGAAAGGGTACATTGTTAGCATACACGGCTTTTCGGCTTTCACGGCGATGAAGACGGTCCAAGAGGCCCCAAAGACCGCCCTAAGACAGCCCAAGAGGCTCCCAAGAGGCACCCAAAACGGCCCAAGAGGGCCCACAGACGGCGCCCAAGACTGCCAAAGAGGGCCCCAAGACGGCCGCAAGAGGGGGACTACGAACCGAAAAGTCGAGCCTTTCGCCCCTCTCCGGGGAGGCCCCAAAAGCCCCCCAAGAAGCCCCAAGAGGCCCCTAAGAGGTCCCCAAGAGGCCTCCACAAAGGTTCGTAAAGGGCCCCAATAGGACTCCCAAGAAGGCCCAGAGACGCCAAATAAAGAGCGATCGGTAATGCAAAAAGCTCGTCACACCAAGGCTCCCAAAGGCGAACGGTGACGTAAACAAGCTGATAAGACCAAGGCTCCTAGGAGAGAGCGGTGACGTAACAAGTTCCTGACACCAAGGCCCAGCCAAGGCTCAGGAACGGGCGGCAACGCAGCAATCTCTGAACACCAAGGCTCCCAAGAGCGAGGGGTGACGTAACAAGCTCTCAACGCCAAGGCTTCCCAGTACGAACGGTGGTGTGGGTAATTTCGGTTTCTGTTTCTGAAGCGCTCTTTCCGTTTCTGTGCCGGGCCAGGTCACGGAAAGAGCGATGTACGAGTGATGACGTTTTGGTGTGGGCTAAGCCCTAAAGGGAGGGCGTTCCAGTGGAGGCGGGGAGGGCGGGGGAATGAGTGTTAATGGCCGTTTTCTGGTTTTCCCATGGGTTTTGTATGGTGTTCGGGTTCACCCCTTGTCCGTCCCAGAAGAGCCGAAGACCGCCCAAGACAGCCCCAAGACGTCCCAAGAGGCCTCCCGGACGCCCCAAGAGGCGCCCAAGAGGCATCCCAAGAGGGCCCCAAGAGGCCAACATCATTGATTTTCCGTACGAAAACGTGCATTTTTTGCATATACGGCTTTTCGGCTTTCTCGGCGTTGACGACGGCCCAAGATGCCCCCAAGACCGCCCCAAGGCGACCCAAGAGGCTCCCAAGAGGCCCCCAAAACGGCCCAAGAGGGTCCCAAGAAGGCCCAAGAGGCGCCAAAGACGGCCAAAGAGGGCCCCAAGACGGCCCCAAGAGGGGGGCCACGAACCGAAAAGTCTAGCCTTCCGCCCCAAGACTTCCCCCAGGAGGCCCCAAGAGCCTCCCAAGAAGCTCCAAGAGGCCCCCAAGAGGCGTCCCAAGAGGCCACCAGGATGCCAAAATCATTGATTTTCCGTACGAAAGCGTGCATGTTTAGCATATACGGTTTTTCGGCTTTCACTGCGTTGACGACGGCCCAAGAGGCCCCCCAAACCGCCCCAAGACGGCCCAACAGGCTCCCAAGAGGCCCCCACAACGGCCCAAGAGGGCCCCAGGACGGCCCCAAGAGGGGGGACCGCGAACCGAAAAGTTTAGCTGTTCGCCCCAAGAAGCTCCCAGGAGGCCCCAAGAGCCCCCCAAGAAGCCCCAAGAGGCCCCCAAGAGGTCCCCAAGAGGCCTCCGAAAGGGTTCTAAAAGGGCCCCACTAGGACTCCCAAGAAGGCCCAGAGACGCCAAATAAAGAGCGATCGGTAACGCACAAGTCTCTTCACACCAAGGCTCCCAAGAGCGGACGGTGACGTAAACAAGCTGATAAGGCCAAGGCTCCCAGGAGAGAGCGGTGACGTAACAAGTTCCTGACATCAAGGCCCAGCCAAGGCTCAGGAACGGGCGGCAACGCAGCAATCTCTGAACACCAAGGCTCCCAAGAGCGAGGGGTGACGTAACAAGCTCTCAACGCCAAGGCTCCCAGTACGAACGGTGGTGTGAGTAATTTCGGTTTCTGTTTCTGAAGCGCTCTTTCCGTTTCTGTGCCGGGCCAGATCCAGTGGCCTTCAGTCCATCCTGCTACCATGCTTGGGTCGTGAACCAGGGGCCGCTTTCATGCACATCAGGATCTCTGGAGATGCCTCACATTGCCTTTCGGGAGCCTATTGGGGGCCTGTTAGGGGCCAGTGGGGCTTCTTGGGGGCGTTCTGGTGGTCTCGGGGGCTATCTTGGGGCAGAGGGCTCGAAACATAGGTTCGTGTCCCCCCTCTTTGAGCACTATTCGGTTGTCTTGGGAGCCTCTTATGCTGTCTTGGGGCGCTCTTTGGGGCCTCTTGGGGGTAGCTCGGGCCGTCTTGGAGCGTTGGAAGCCCAAAAAGGCGAGAACGCTACAATCTCCCAAACCACGGAGAGTATCAATGACTTCTTATCTCGTGGTGCACTCTTGGGGGTTCCCTCGGAGTTCTCTCAGGGCGTCTTGGGGAGCCCTGGGACCGTCTTGAGACCATCTTGGGCCATCTCGGAGCGTTATTGGGCCGTCTCGGGGCTCTCTGGGACCGTCACGATGCCGTTGTGTGTGGCCCTCTCGGCCTGTCTTAGGGGGCCTCTGGCGTCGGCAAACGTCACGCGGGGAATCGGGGGAACGCCCGGGAATTCCGCGAAACCGCATGTCGGGGCCCCTCGGAAACCGACATTTCGTGCGACCGTCATCACAGTTCTGAGTTTTTGGGCGGCGGATTTCAAGCAAGCATGCTTCAACAGATTCTGGGGATCCGCACGGCGTGCAGCACCAGCATGACCTGAATGGGATCGTTCAGTTTTTAGGAACCAGCGGCCATCCGAGAGTGCAGTATCGGTGGTGGCCAGGGCGCCTGAGTACGCTTCTGTGGCCCTCGTGAAGAATACGACGTCCTTTGGGTCCGTTCCCCTTCCTCGTGATGCCGTGTGCAGTGCCTCCAGGTCTGGGCCGCGATGCCCGCGCGGTGCCATGCGCATGCCGCGCTGCCGCGCGGTGCCGTGCGACACCACGTGTTTGGTGCCTTCCTGTGCCTGGTCGCGCGGCGCCGCGTTCCCAACGCACCGATCCGTCGCCCGTGTGCCGCGTTGTGCTTGTGCCCGTTTTGGTGCCAAGGGGTGCTGTTTTGCGGGCCTTCGCGGAGCTGTGCCGCGCGCGGTGCCGCGTGGTGCCGTGCAGGTCCTTGTCGCGTGTCCACGAGCTGCTCTGCCCGTGTGGCACCACGCGGGGTTGGTCAGTGGCTGACCGGTCGCGGACCAGTTGCACGCATGGTGCCATGTTCGGGTGTTGCTAGAAGTGCCCCTGGCCCAAGGTGCCCCCAGGATTGCCATGGAGGCCCCCACGACCTCCAGAGCACCACCCACGAGGTCCAGAGGGCCCCAGGGGCTCCAGAATTGAGCGAAAAGCTGGGGGCACCTCGGGCCAGGGGCACCTTTAGCAACCCCCGACATGTGAGCGACGCAAGAAGATACGGGGCCGGTTGCGCCGGCATTGGCGCGTCAGTTGACCGCGTAGAGTCGCGCGTAAGTGCCCCCGTCTCAAATGCAGCGTGGCACGCCGGCGGCTCTCGGAAGCCGCCGCGTCAGGTCGCCACGTCACTTCGCGTAAGACCCGTTTTTGATCGTCGCTCATGTGGTGTTCAGGTTCTTCATGGCAGGGTTTGATCCCAGGAGGCCGCGACGCGAAGAGGATCTGGTGCCGTTTTGACGACGGTCTTCGCCAGAGAGCGAGGGCGAGGCGAAGCGCCCGCAGTGACCCTTCCCAGCCCTCACCCGTGGAAGGCCTCCAGATCTTCTGCGAGGCTAGAGAGCTTCTGATTCCCACTGCGAGCCCGCCGGAAGGGTTGGCGGCGCGCCTCCAGCCTCGCCCGAACGGCCCCTCTCCAGCGCAAGAGCGCCATCGACAGCGCCACGCAGGCCAAGATCTCCCGCGGCGAGGAGACTGTCCGGAAGGCCCTTCTTGCTCGGGGGAGTCGCGCCCGCGCGGCGCCGCGAGTGATTCTCGGTGGGCGACGACGACGACGACGACGAAGACGACGACGACGACGACTCCGCCTCCGTTTTATTCCTGGTCCCTCGTGGGGCCCTAGATTCTTCTCTCGGGTCGATCGAAGTGGACTCGTAAAAAAAGGTACAAAGACCAACGTCAGTTCTTGTTTATTCTGAGCAGGATTCGCTGTCCGCGCCGCCGCGGGCGTTGCCCACTGAAGACAAAGCCGCCCACCCAACAGCGGCCGCGATCGGTTTCGGACAACATCTGCTGTTGGGCATCGTGCCCATTTTTGTCCGTACTCGTTTCGGCGTCCAAGGTCTCACAGCAGGACCCGAGTGCAGGATCAACTGAGTGAAGCTATCAGCGTGCAGCCGCGAGTGCACAGTGTCAGTCGGGATGCAGTGCTAGCGGAGGCGACCCCCTCGCTGAGCCCTCGCTGGGGAACAAGACCGACGGGACAGGTCGCGAGTGTTTCCGTGGGTTCGGGAGGTCTGAACAGCAGGGGCGTGGACGTCGCCTCCCATGGCCGTTCCATGGTTGACCTCACCTTCATGCCTGAGATGAACTGCGTGCGTTGGGAAGTCGATGTTTTTTGAAGCAGGTTCGACTTCCCGTTCGCTCGTGCTCACCACGCGCAAGCAGCAGGCCCCACGTGCCGATACCACGAGGAGGTCAATTCGGCGCGGCAGGCGGAGCTAGAGGGCCCCCTTTGGACACGACTGGCATCGTACAAAAACAAGTTGTAGCATCGGGCAAAAATTCGACCAGAGCCCCCTGGACCCCATCATCATCAGAATCATTATCATCAGCAGCATCATCATCATGTTCATCATCATCATTATCATAATCACCATCATCATCACCATCATCATCATCAGCAGCATCATCATCATGAACTCGATCATCATCATGAACTCGACATGCGGTGGTCCATGAAAGAATCGTAGTGAGCACACGATGCACTATGATTTTATCACTTCGTGCTCGACTGACCGGTGGCAGCACCAAACGCACACGTCTGCATCAGGTGCAGTTTGAGTACAGCGCTGCCCAGCGCTGATGCTATGATATGTCAGGTACCCTCGGACCCAGTTACAAGGTCGAGGTCGGTTCGGGCAGAGTAACCTAGTGATGTTCGTGCTTGCCGTGTGGTATGTTTCGTCTTGGGGGAGGGCACCCTCGAGTGATCTTATGGTTTGGGGTGGTTTCGCCGGCGAATGGTTTCATGTTCGTGAAGGATGTTGTTATGTCTTTGGTCCGGCTGTAGTGTTAGTCGTTCTAGGCGGTGTGGCTCACATGGTGTACGTAACATTGGTAGAGCCACAGCTTAGTAGGAACACGACGACGCAACCTTTTGCATGCCCATGTTGTGAGCGGGGGCGTGTCTGAACAGATTCGGCAGAAAGAGCTACTGTTCCCCCGCATGCAAGAAAGTGATCTGCATCTCCCTTTACTCCACATGGTCTCGTTCCAGCAGTTCCGTGTCCCCCAGTGTGTCATACAGCGCATGTTCGATTGAGGCCAAGCAGATCTATGAGAAGGACGGCCAGCTCAAGGTGGCGTACGAAAAGTACTGCGAAGGCGTGCGAGCCAAGATTTCGCTTCTGCTCCCGATCCGCATGCCAATGCCGGTCGGCACCGACCCGCCGTTGAGTCATGCATGCATCTGTGGCCGACCAACCTCACGGCAGAAGTTAGCGCACAGCTTGTGAATGTGCCGTATCCGCGTCCGCGATTGAGGCGCTAGTCTATAAATATAATGGTCACGCTTCGCGTATCCCCACCAGCCTATCCCAAAACGGCTACTTATTGCGAAGCCCATTGCTAGTCGAGATTCGTCGGCTAGCATTCTCTGGGAGCGTCTGGGATGCCTCCTGGGACCGTCGTGGGGTCATCTTGAAGGCCTCTTGAAGCCCTCTTGGGGCCGTCTTGGGCACTCCTGGGGCTGTCTTGGGCCCCTCTTGAGCATCTCTTCTGGCTCTCTTCGGCCATCTCGAGGCCTCAGGAGCCCAGTGGAAGCGAAACGGCGAGAAGGCAAACAGCACGATGTGTTCTTATGTTTGGGACGGACTTGGGCCTCCGAGGGACCTCCATGGGAGGCGCGGCGAGCACTTGGAGTCGTCCTGGGGCGGTCGTCCTGGGGCGGTGTAGGGTGCTCTTGGAAGCATGTTGGAAGCTGCCTTGGGCCATCCTGGGCTGTCGCGAGCGCTCTTGGACGCCACCTTGAGCTCCCTGGGGCCCCCTTGGACCATGTTGGGAGCCCCAGGGCCTCGCGGAGGAGTGCCCCCTCCAGGCCCAGGGGGAGAAGTTTGGGGGAGGAGGACCCCCCCTCCCCGAAGGAGGGGCGGGGTTAGCAGAACGAGCTCCCTGGGCCACTCACGCCCAGAAGGCTGGTGGGATTGTTACAGCGCCTGGACTCCCGCCTGGCCCGCCCCCCCCCCCCCAGACTTGCTCGTCTCGCGAGTCCGTGGCATTCCCCGTTGCCCTCCTCGAGGGTGGCACGACCTCGGGCCGGCCTGCGCAGGGAGTTTGGTCCGCACACGTTGATCCAGATTCGTTGGTGCTCGGCGCCGGTTTTTTTTTCCGCGCAGCGAATGGCCAGAAAATGTTGCATGCCTGAAGTGATCAGCTCTTTTTGGCGGAGGCTCCTCCTTGCAGAGCCTCTTGGGGCCTTACCTATCATTGATTCCCTACCGTGGGACAGCTGCTGGCCGAGGTCCCCGAGTTCAGAGGTCTCCGAGTTTGTCCTGGTCCGATTTTGACCAGGTCATTGCTTCGTCCGACCTTTCTAGGAGGCGCACGGGATGCCAAGGGGACATTGGGCATTATCAGTGGACGCCAAGGTGGGTTAAACCTGGCCTAACCTAGCTAATGCGTCGGCTACAGATGCCCACCTTCTGTTCCTTCTCCCTGTTCCTCCTTCATGATCCTCCTCCTCCTCCTCCTCCTCCTCATCATCCTCTCCGTTCCTTTTCTGCTTGTGAGAAAGAGACAGGACTTCCTTTGCCCTGCGGTGTTTTGCGGTTTCGCTTCCAACTTCAGAGCACGCCGAAGGACCACGAGCGGCCAGTGCGCCGCCTGGCGCACGGCGAGGAGCGCGTGGGGCGAGTGAGATGCCCCAACCGGCTTAGAGAGGATCCTTGGACCCCGTCTACATGGGCTCCATCTGGAGGAGTAGGAGGAGGAGGAGGAGGAGGAGGAGGAGGAGGAGGAAGAGGAGGAGGACGAGGAGGAGGGTCAGATCACTCCGCAGTGTGGGCGGGGCCCACTGCGCCTGGATCGTTGGCCCCCCAAGCCGTTCGGGGCCTGTGCAGCCCGCTTTTGGGGCTGGGGCAGGCCAGACATAACCCATCATGCCCCCGCCGCGTGGCCGATGGTCGCGGGCCAAACCCGACCATCGGCCAAACCCGATGGCGGTCGAGGATCAGCAAACAAAAATACATAACCCATCATGCCATCCGATAACCCATCAGGCCAGACATAGCCCATATCCCCTCAGCAGCCCCCGCGCCGATGCCAACTGGGGCGCCCGAGTGCGCCGAGGCCAACCGCCGAGTCCTTGGGTTTCCCCAGCTCCAGCGCCTTCCGGCACGCTCTCAGAGCGCCCCAGGGCGCTCTGGAGCGCCAGGGCCACCGGATCTCAGAGGTCCTGAGGTCCCCGACCTGGTCCTGGTCCGATTGCGAAGGCCATATCCCTTGAGAAGCGTCCCTTGGGTCCGGTTTTTTTGAAGGCGCCCTTTTTGGAAGCGGGGGGATCCAGTTTATGAGGGCGGTTTCCTGGAACCGAAGACGAGAGTGGTCTGGAACTTGAACGCCCCCCGTTGACAGGGGGGTCCGGAAAATTAGGTTGCCGTTGAAGGGGGGGGTCCGGTGTTTAAGGGGGGGGTCGATTATCAAGGGATTTCGACTACGGCCATTGCCGCCGACCCTGAAGGGGAATGACGACAATGGCGGCGGCGGCGACGACGACGCTGACGTGGGTCAGAATGCTCATGGATGCTTCTTGGGGTCTATTCGAAGCGCTCTCCGGGGCCTCTGGGGAACAAATTAGGTCCCCGATTTGGTCCCGGTCCGATTCTGCCGCGGTCTTGGCCTCGTCCTGCCTTCTGGGGGCGCCCAGGCTCGCCGAGGTCGGCGCTCGAGTCGCCCTGGTCGCCGGTCCGATTTTGCCCCGCGGTTTTTGTCTTCGTGCTGCCCTTGGGGGTCCGATTCTGCCGCGGTCTTGGCCTCGTCCTGCCTTCTGCGGCCTCGGCATCGCTCGGACGTGTGCATTTTTCCTTCGGCGAGGACCATCGAGGAGCATCCTTGATCATTTGGCGAGAAAAACCACGCTCGAAACCAACAAAAAGCACAGGGGGTGGACGTCCGAGCGATGCCCAGTTGGGGGTCCGATTCTGCTGTGGGCTTGGCCTCGTCCTGCCTTCTGGGGGCGCCCAGGCTCGCCGAGGTCGGCGCTCGAGTCGCCGAGGGGTCGCCGCAGCCCCGCGGGGCGCGGCCGACGGGGGCCGATGGCCCTCGCGGGGTGCTGCGCCGCCCCGGGCGCGGCGCCGGCGGGGGTGGCCGCGCCCGCGGGCGCGTGCGGCGGGAGGGGGAGAGCTGCTCGGCCCGACGCCTCGTATCCGGAGGGGAAAAGACACACAGACACAATCAGTCGTCGACTCCCAGGAAAATATGTGAGAATATGGGAAGTGGGGGGGAAGACGACAGCGCAGAAAATATGGGAAAATATTGGGAATCTTGTTATTTGTGTCTATCTATCTGTGCGTCCCAGGGCCCCTTCATCCTGCGTCGTCGTCGGCGTCGGCGTCGGCGTCGGCGTCGGCGTCGCCCTCGCCGCGAGGGTCCAGGCCTCCCAAATGGGGTCGGAGCAGATGGGGTCGGAGGATCGCGCCACATCGTCGATGCATCGCTGATGCGGCTCGGTGCGGAGCTCGATTTTCTCCACGCCGGCATCGCCGATGCACCTCCGACGTCGGCGATGCATCGCCGGTGCATCGCCGGTGCATCGCCGATGCATCGTCGATGCATCGTCGATGTATCGTCGATGCGGCGCGATCCTCCGACACCTGCTCTCGGCGGCGAGCGAGGGGGGGAGTTGAGAAGGAGAAGGCCTTCTCAGAAGGCGGCGGGACTTCTCAGGAGCCATCGCGCCCTCTGAGGAGGTTCCTGCGTCTCCGGGGAAGGCTTAGGAAGCCTCTCAGAAGGGCGGTGGGTTTCGTGTCTTCTGTGAAGGCCTGCTCCTTTTCACTTCCCCCCCTCGCTCGGCGCAGATGCTCGGCGGGGCCACGGAGCCCGATGCTGGGGTCGGCGGTGGCGCCAGGCTCCGACGGCCACGATCCCCTGTAACAGATGCGCTACGGTGCACATCTGCCAGGAGGGGAAAAAACACACAGACACAATCCATCGTCGATTCCAAGGAAAAGATGCAAACATATGGGAAGTGGGGGGAAGACGAAAACCCCGAAAGTGTTGGAAAATATGGGGGAATATTTTTATTTGTGTGTCTATTTGTGTGTGTGTGTGTGTCCCAGGGCCCCTTCAATCTGGCCGTGCTCTCGCCCCTGTCCCCCACAGCCGCGACCTCTTACTCCTCGATCCGCCTCTTCACCTCTGCTGCTATGATGGTGCTCTGCTGGGGCAGCTCTCCTCGGGTGCAGCCAGGACCCCGGGCAAGGGGACCCGAATAGTGGTAGGGCCCCGGAGCCCCTAAATTGGCCAGAATCCCCAGACATCGGGCGTCTCGAAAAAATCGCGACAGAGGTTTTTCATAGTTTTTGGCCTCTCGGGGCCCTCGCCGGGCCTCGGGGCCGTCAAAAAACGGCTCGGGATGAAAAACCGGTCCCAGGTAAGGGGACCCAGTTCGTGGTCGGGTCAGAGGTGGATATACCTCCTACCCTGACACGTCGATTGAGGAACTGGCCGTTTTCGGTTCGCGAGAGGGCGCCGCGGCTGTCATTTTTGCGGTTCCAGGTCCGTCGGTTTCGGTCCCAGGCCGTTTTCACTAAGGGGAGGTTTACTAAAGGGAGGTTTGTCCACCGCCGATAGGGCCCCGGAGCCCCTTAACTGGCCAGAATCACTAAACAACAGGTCTGCCGTAGCTGGTGTTTGTTCGGGTGACGGCAGTTCCGGTTCGTGGAACGGGGCGGGGGGGGCGTCCCCCAGTACACGTCATTGAACCAGGTCCCACGAGACCCAGTTCTGCCAACGCCCGATCTGCCTTCATCGGAGCAAGCAGTGACAGAAGCATGAACTTTCGGAGGGCCGCGGGGACCTCCGAGAGTTCCTGCTTGTGTCACTGCTTGTTCCCGGCTCACCCCATCTTGATCCTGTTCACGCACAGGCGGGGCCCTTGTGCAGCTTTGCCTTTGCGTCCGGGGCCGATGCTGACGCAGCGAGCGAGCCTTCCAGCGAGCCCGGTGTGGAATTGCCCCCTGGGTCCTTGGCATCGCTCGGACGTGTGCATCTTTCCTTCGGCGAGGGCCATCGAGGAGCATCCTTGATCACTGGGCGAAAAAAAAACACGCACGAAACCGAAACAAAAACACAGGGAATGGACGTCCGAGCGATGGCGAGGGTCTGGGCGGCCGAACGCTCTCCCTCGCAGCGGACTCGGCCCTGGGGCCCGCTGCTGGGGGCGGCGGCGGCGCCGGGCCTCGCGGGCGTGCTGCGGCGCCTCGGAGCGCCGCGGCGGGCTGCGCGGGGCCGGGCTGCACGGCCGAGCGGCCGCTGCGCCGTCGGCAGGCTCGCGGCGGCGGGTGCAGCAGCGCTGGCCGACGAGCCTGCGGCAGTCAGGGAAGGAACAGCGGCATACGTCAGAGGATCGCTCTCTTGTTCCTTGTTGAGAATTTCTGCGCGGGCCCTCCTCCCCCCCATCCCCCCACATGGAGTAGTTTCGAGCAGGCGGGGTCTCCCCCATGGGCCGCACTGATGCAGACAGTGGCATGAAGCAGAGGACCAGAACCAGGCCCCCCCCTCGCCCCCCCTTCTGCTCAATGACGAAACGCCGAATAAAAAAACGTTCACGGGAGATACAGTCGGACCGAGGTGTAAGATCGAGGTCGGTTCGGGGAGGATACCTTGGTGTTCTTCGTGTCTATTGGATGCTCTTGTGCGTCCTGCGGAGGGTACCCTGGAAATTCTTGTTAGTTTTGCTGACGGAGGGATGGCTGTGATTCTGGCCTAGGTCCGACAGTACCGATGCCACTCATTGCCCTTGCCTCGTTTTCGCTTTCATGGGCCGCCTGGGAGGCCCTCGTCGCCACGGCAGGATTCGCTTCGAAGTCCCAGCAAGAACGCATTACGGGAGAGATCTGGGGCGGAGCGATATCTGTAATTTTTGCTTCCGCCATGTATGTTGATCTTCGGAGCTCCGCGCAGGCTTCTTGGATCGGCGCTAGGCCCCCCTGCCTGGCGCGCAGAGCGCGCCAGGAGCAGCGCCGAAGGCGCCGCCAGGGGGGACCCAGCGCAGATCCGGGAAGTCCACGCGGAGCTCCGAAGGTTTGCGTGTGTGCCGTTTTTCCTTCCTCCGAGCAGAGATCATCGATGGCAAAGCAGTCGCTGCCAAGATTCAGCAGGAGCTGACGGAGGAGGTGCGTGCCCTTCGCGAGCTGCACGGCGTGACCCCGGGCCTCGCCGTGCTTCTCGTCGGCGCGCGTCCCGACTCCGCGGTGTATGTCAGAATGAAGTCCAGAGCCGCCGAGAAGGTCGGCATCCAGATTTTCGACTACACGTTCCCCGAGGGCGTCGAGGAGGAGGAGCTGCTGGGCCGCATCGCTGCTCTGAACGCCGACGACCAGGTCCACGGCGTCCTCGTCCAGCTGCCTCTGCCCGCTGGCCTGGACGAGCGTAGGATCCTGGACGCCATCAGCATTGAGAAGGACGTGGACGGCCTGTCGGCCCACAACCTCGGCTGCCTGGCGCAGCCCGACGGCTGCGCCACCGCCGTGCCGTGCACGCCGGCGGGCTGCATGGAGCTGCTGCGGCGCAGCGGCGTGAGCTTGGCCGGCAAGGAGTGCCTGGTGCTCGGCCGCTCGCGCATCGTGGGAGTGCCGATGGCGATGCTGCTGTTGCGCGCTGACGCGACGGTAACGGTGTGCCACAGCCGCTCGCTGGACGTGCCAGCCAAATGCGCTCGGGCCGACGTTGTCGTCGCCGCCATCGGGCGCGCGGGCTTCGTGAAGGGCGAGTGGCTCAAGGACGGCTGCGTTGTCATAGACGTGGGCATCAACCGAGTGGAAGACTCGTCCGCAAAGCGAGGCTACAGGCTGGTCGGGGACGTGGATTTCGCGAGCGCCAGCGTGAAGGCGTCGCAGATCACCCCGGTCCCTGGAGGCGTCGGGCCGATGACGGTGACCATGTTGTTGCGCAACACGGTCGAGCTTGCGCGGCGAACTGCGAGCAAGAGTGGAGCGTGAGCGCGCCGGCAAAAGAGAGTGCCGGCCCTGCCATCGCTCTTCCTCGGTACGGCTCGGGGGGCTGCCAGTGGAGCTGGGCGGGCTGCCTGCAGTAGCGCCCCTGACCCGTGCCGCCGACTCCCGACTTGAAACCAGAGGCGACCTTTTGCGGTTTCGAGAGTGCCTTTTCTGTCCGCTCGGCTTTTCGTTGTGTTCTCTGCGCTCGTTTTCTCCCCCGTTTGCGTTTCTCGATTCCTGGAAGAGCCTGGCGCCTTTTCAGATGTTCTCGTGGTTGAGGTCCGACTGCAGGGGTCGTCTTGCATTTGACTCTAAGAAGGAAAAGGAGGAGGAGGAGGAGGAAGAAGAGGAGGAGCAGGAGGAGCAGGAGGAGCAGGAGGAGGAGGAGCAGGAGGCCCGATAAGGAGATTGCATGCTCTATGAGCTGAGCACACCTGACAACACGAGGGCAACCCCGAGCCTCCTGCGAGACCCTGAGGCAGGGCCTAGAAAGATCACCGCGCACCATTGTGAACGCTCATCTCTTGCACTAGAGCCAGCGCCCGATGCCCAGGCCTGCCCCCAGACTCCGCCTCCAGCCGTCGTGCCAAGCGCTGCACATGTGAGCATCAGCCGTCCATCTGTACACACTGGAACGAATGTTTACCAGTTCCAAGTTCAAATTCTTCGGCGATTACGCTGTCTGAGTAGTCACCGGTTGTGTCAATCGCGTCGACGTCCAAATTCGTCTTGCAGCAGAACGATGTTTTCCGTAGTCCGGGTCGCGTTCATTACATTGTCATAGCCGCATGGCGTAAGTGTTGGACAAGCTTTGCGCGCACATCTTGTCTGGCATTAGCAATTGAACAAATAGATGGTTGTTTTGATTTGATCGTTTCGGATCATCAATGTTTAAAAGTGGATGAACGAACATAGGTGTTTGAAACACCATGTGTTGTTGAAGAATGTTGACGTGCGCGCGCGGCTGCATATTCCCCGTAACGCACCTGTCCCAACGGATTCTGACGCGAAAAACACGTATTCGATCAACGCAGGTGCATCCCATTATTTTTGTTGCAGGAGAAGGCGGTGGGGGGAGGTTGGTATCGACTTGGCTGGCATGCTATTAATTGATATTTAGGTGGACGACCGTGCAGAGTATTCAGGAAATACAGTACCCCGCGGGGGATCGCTAACCCCAGCCCTGTAATATTCATAGACATAGGAATCTATGTGGTGCATGCGACTGCCGCCTTGAAGTCGTCAAACACACTGCTCGTGCAAACATCCCACCTGCCCACCCGCAACTTGTTGGCAAAACCCATTCGGCCACGCTTGCTGGTCCCGATTGGAACTTGCTAGCGCGTCTCTGCGGCCGCGCTGGCGCGAGCGCGCGCGCTCGCGTGCAGTGTGGCCAGCTGGCTTGGTACACGCGATGCGTCCCCGATGCCGGCGATGGCGCTTACCGGTGGGATCTTCATAGCGCGCCCCACAGGGCGCGATGGCACGCGGGCGCTCCAATGTGGGTCGGGGGCCCGAGCTTGCGCGATACCATGATGACGTCGACAACGGCAGCAACGATGATCAGAATGGTTATTTCTGACAGAGTCGGGGCTCTGGGGGAAGGTGACGAGGATGACCGTGATGATGTCTTCCTCCTCCTCCTCCTCCTCCTGCTCCTCCTCCTGCTCCTCCTCCTCCTCCCCTCCTCCTCTTCCTCCTGCTCCTCCTCCCCCTGTTCCTCCCCCTCCTGCTCCTCCTCCTCCTCCACCTCCCCCTCGTCCTCCTCTTCCTCCTTCTCCTCCATGTGCCGGTGATGCAGGTGATTGTGATGATGTTTGTGGCGCCAATGGCGACGATCAGCGACGACAATAAAGGCGGTGATGCGATGGCGTTGGTGAGGGTGATGAGGAAGTGCGCGCGCGCAGGGAGGCAATGACTATGGCAGACATGTTCTTGAAAAACACATGTTGGCATGGCTCAACCCCATTTGGTTCTGTGCTGGTTTCGACACGCGCGCGTGGTGGCGCGGGCATGTGTCCCGCGTTGCTTGATTCGGCACGGATTCGTGTACTGGGCGTGTGCTAGATCAACGCGGATGCACCGCGTGGTGAGATGAGAATGCACGTTTTGGACGATATTGCGAAATCCGGATGGTTCCCCACGCGATCGCATCAAATGTGCGCGGGCAGGGCATCTGCAATCTATGGTGTGTACCTTGAGTTGGGCAGGCTTGATCTGATGTGGACAGGCGCGCCCGCGTGTGGACGTCGTGGTATTTCTGTACGGGGCCAAGGAACATTATTGTTTGAAAGGAGCAAGAGCGCGCGCATGGTATCTCTTGGCAGGGGTGAAGGGTGGTCAATACCGACCTGGCTGGGATGGTAAGGTTTCGGATGTAAATGAACAGTGGGGCCAGTCTATTTGTAAATTCTAGGCGCTTCGCGTACCCCCGCCAGCTTGACCATGCGCTCCTGGCGTGCAGGGGACGACCGAACCGTGCGAAGGAGGAGGAGAAGGAGGAGGCTGGATGTATGGATGAGGGAGTGGGGAGACGGGGGATACATAGGATGAGGACGAGGAGGAAGAGGAGGAGGATGAGGACAAGGAGAAAGAGGAGTAGGAGGAGGAAAGAGGAGCAGGAGGAGGAGGGCAAGCAACAGGGCCAGAGGTCTCTTGGATGCCTCTCGGAGCCTCTTGGGGTATCTCTTGGGCGCTTCTTGGTGGCCTCTCGGGACTTTTTGGGGGTCTCGTTGCGGTCTTGGGGGGCTCTTGGGCGTCTTGGGTGTTTCGGAGGGGCCTCTTGGGGCCGCTTGGGGTCCTCTTGGGGGTCTCCTAGGGGCCTCCTGGGGGCCTCTTGGGGCCATCTTGGGGCATCTTGGGACCTCTTGGGGCCTCCTGGGCGCCTCCTGGGGCCATCTTGGAGGAGATGGATTAAAGCAGAAGGGGAGCCTGTTTTAGGCGATGCCCCCCCCCCCCCCCCCAAGAGGCGCGCTCAAACTACCCGCGACCAGCCCCGTCCAGGTCCAGGGGGGGGTAGGGGGAAGGATCAAGACCCCCTCCCGCCCGCAAGCCGTCTCGCTCACTCCCACCCGCCCTCCCAACACATACGTAGCACCCGAATCTGGCCCGAGCCCCATCATATTCAGCAGTCGTCTTTGGATGGGCAGCTACTGGGGGCCAATCCGCCGCCGTCGCCGCCTCCGCCGCCGCTGCCGCCGCCGCCGCCCGCCCCCGCCGACGCCGCCGCCGCCGCCGCCGCTGCCGCCGCTTCCCGCTGCCAAACCGCCGCCGCAGCTGCTGCCGCCACCGCTACCGCCGCCGCCGCCGCCGCCGCAGCCGCCGCCGCCGCCAAGTGTATGATGTATTGTTTTTTGGCAGGGATGGTGGGGGGGCCCGCATCGGGTTGGCTGCGCATGTTCCGAATTTGGAGGCAGAGTGTATGTTGTATTGTTTTGTGCCAGGGATGGTGGGGGGGTCGTCATGGACTCGGGTTGGCCCCCAGTCGCCTGGGGGAGGGGGTGTTTATTAACAGGGAACAGTGATCAAGACACCCTCCAGATAGCAAGCCGTCTAGCTCACCCCCACCCGCTCTCCCAACACATGAGTAACACCCGGGCCTCAGCATGTTCTGCGGTCGTCTTTTCATGGGCAGCTACTGGGAACCGAAACCGAGCCCATGTGCGCGACACTGAGGTGAGGTGCGCCACGTGCACCAGATGCTCCCTACAGCCGCGCCAGGTGCACCGCGTCCATGGCACGTGCAGAATGCGTCAGGTGCGCCTGCGCATGTGACAGCACACGTCGGGAAACATGCGGCCCCCACCACCCCGGTCGAAAACCAATGCCCATCATTATATTTGGTGGGCCTGCGCACAACAGGCCATGCGCCACCACCCCCGCCGTCCCTGACATAATCCACTTGACAATGATCGCGGGGCGGCCGCGCACTATCCACATTTTGCCGCGAGGTGCATTTTGCATTGTGTGTTTATCAGGGATGGTAGCCTTGCGCGCAGCAGGCAATATGCTGACACCCCCGCCGTTCCTGTCGAACAACAATACAAAGTGCCCGCGGGCCTCACGAAGATAACCCCAGACTTTGCCCCAAAGTGTACTGTGTATTGTTTTTTTTGACTGGTGGGGGGGCCTGCATCGGGTTGGTTGCGCATGCTCCGAATTTGGATGCAGAGTGCGTTTTGTAATGTTTTTTGACAGGGATGGTCGGGGAGGGGCGCCCTCATGTTGTGCTCATGGTTCCGGGTTGGCTGCCGACCGGGTGGGGGAGGGGGTGTTTATTAATAGGGAACAGTGGTAAACCCCTCTCCGACGGGGAAGAGGGAGGGGTGGACGAGGAAACTCCCTAAACCACCTACGCCCAGAGCGAGGTCCGAGGTCGGGAGGGTGATAAAGTCAGTTCGTCAGTTCGTGCTTCGAAGAGGGAACCAGCGTGGTGCAAGCTATGTGGTGCAAGCTACTCCAGGTGTCTTACTCTGTGTCGGGGGCGCGTCGCCCCCGCCGGCAGCCCCGCATCGACCCCCGTCGCGGGCAGCGACCGCGCGCCGAAGGCGCTCCGACCCTTGTGGCGGCGCGACGACGAGGCGAGAGTGACCCCCGTCGGGGGGGACCCGCCCACGTTGTCCAGGGTAGGTGGGCGCCAGGGAGGCGCCCATGGGCGCCCCAGCAGGCGAGAACGTCGAGTCCAGCCACCACGCACGGGGCGCCGAGCAGGCGCCCTCGAGGCGCCCACGGGCCCTCCCGGCGAGGTCCCGATGACCAGCCACCATGCACGGGGGCGCCCACGAGGCGCCCACCGGGCGAAGATGCAGCAACCGGCCACCAGTCGCGGGGCGCTCGCGTGCGCCCGCCTGGCGAAACTCCAGCAAGCAGGTCCGATTCTTCCGATGACGTGTAGGAGGCCTTGAGTGCACGCAGCGCCTGAGGCAATTTCCAAACAGTCTGGCGTGTGCGATGTGTCTCCTTCTCGCCTCGTCCTCCGTCTTCTCCGCAACAGCACTGAACGAATCCAAGCAGTCCGAGCCGTGTCGTCGTATCGCCAAGGTCTCACGAACCCGTCAGGGGCCACGCTGGCGGGAGATTGGCTCAATGGGTGATGCATCGGCCCCCAGTCGTCCATAAATCCCCGATCGGGGCCCCATTGGCCACCCCGCCCAGGAGCGTGGGGTTCTGCCATCGGGGCCTGTTACCGATCTCTCGGCGATGTCTCGCCGATTCAAGTCGGCCACGCGCAGAGAGGGGTAGGGGGAGGGGGGAGGGCGTCTTAGAAGCACCCCTGCTTCTTAGAAGGCGCGGGCCTTCTCTAGACATGTAAGGCCAGCGCCTTCTAATACGCAGCCCCTTTCTAAGAAACCTTCCCCCCTCCCCCTTCCCCCCCCTTCTGCGCGACGCCAATCAAGGTCAACGTTCCCTCCGTGAGCCAGTCCCCATCATCCCTCCCTTGGCGGTGCCATTCAACGGGGAGGAGGCTGCGGGGTGGAATCCTCGGCCGTTGACAGGGGTGGGAGGAGGAGGAGGAGGAGGAGGAGGAGGAGGAGGAAGAGGTGGAGGAGGAGGAGGAGGAGAAAAAGGAGGAGAAAAAAAGGGGAGAAAAAGGAGAAAAAAAAAGGAGGAGAAGAAAGAGGCGGAGGAGGAGAAGGAGGAGGAGGAGGAGGAGGAAGAGGAGGAGGAGGAGGAGGGGGAGGAGGAGGAGGAGGAGGAGGAATAATAATAATATTAATCAGAACAAATAATAATACGAATAATAATACTACTAATAATAAGAATCATACTACTAAGAAGAATACGAATCGTAACAATAATACGAATACTAAGAAGTAGAAGAATAATAATAATAATGGGAATAATAATCAGAAGAAGAATAATAATACTAATAAGAAGAATAATAATAAGAAGAAGACGAAACATAATCATAAGAAGAAGAAGAGGAGAAGGAGGAGGAGGAGGCAGGTAGGAGGAGGAGGAGGCAGGGAGGAGGAGGCAGGGAGGAGGAGGCAGGGAGGAGGAGCAGGGAGGAGGAGCTAGGGAGTGGGGGAGCAGCAGGAAGGAGGAGGGAGGGGAGGGGAGAAGGATGGAGGGGAGGGAGGCGAGGAGGAGCAGGGAGGAGAGGGCGGGAGCGGGCCTGAAACCCCCGGGCGCTGGGTTCGCCAGGCCTGCAGGGCCTCCTCGAGGTGCTGCCCAAGCTGCCCGAGGACGACCCCGGCGCCTCGGATCTGCGGATGCGGGTGGACGGGCGACCTTCCGCTGCGCCCGTCGGCAGAGCGGGAGCGCCCCCGACCGCGCGGTTCCCAGGCCGTCGCCATCTCGAGGGGGGGAGAGAGATCGAAGAGGAGGGGGAAGGAGGAGGACGAGGAGGAGGAGGAGGAGGAGGACAAGGAGGAGGAGTGAAGGAGGAGTAGGGCGAGGAGGACAGGGAGGAGGACCTGTGCAAACCCAAGAGTCACCAACGATGTTGGAATAAACCCTCCCTCCAAGCTCCCTCTTAATGGGCCCCGACAGCGGATCATTTCCATTGAGGGAACTGCTTCGTTGGAAGACAACCGTTTGAAGACCCCGACGCATGCCAAAACATTGTTCTCGGGATGTCGACCCCACGGATCAACTTGATTATTGCGTCTTGACGAGCCTGAACCGCGCAAGAACGCCATCCATGGGACTTCAACGCCACGAATCGACGTAATTGCTCCGCCCTCATAATCCTGAATCGCTTCAACACAAAATTTCTGGTACATGGACCATGGAGATCTGTGGGTCCCGTGCGCATGTTAAGAACAATGTGCGCGGCGCTAAAGTGGGAGCCACATTTTGAATTAAAAGGGGCCGCCCTCAACCTGTGAGGGTTTAGCACATGTTGAGATCGAAACCACGCGCCGCTATGGCGAGAGCCACAGTTTGAAAACGACCCACCCTTAATCCACGAAGCTTTTGCACATGTTCTGAAACGAGTGCACGCGGCGCTAAAGCGAGAGCCACATTCTGAAAACGACCCGCCATCAACCCGTGAAACATTCGCAAAGTTTGAAGACGAATGCACGCGGCGTTACTGCGAGATCCACATGTTGAAAACGACCCGCTCTCCATCTGTGAAACAGTGCCATGCTTTAAGTTCAGGGTCACAAGTGGTGAGGAAGTATCAGGCGAAACGCCCGGCCCGCCGTAAACATTGGGCCCGGGGTGCGACGAGGAGAAGTTGCTCATAAAGGAGAAGGAATGGAGGAGGAGGACAAGCAGCAGGAGAGCAGGAGAGCAGGAGGAGGAGAAAGAGCTCCCTAGCCATGTTCGTTCGAGCCCGTAGTGGCTTGGGTCAGGGCAAAACCTTTTGGCGTCGGGGTTGCGCGCCCCCGCCAGCGAATCTACGGCCACAGTATCGATGGGGCGCCCGAAAGTGTCGCGACCTTGCCCAGCCAGGGGCTTTGCCAGCATTGGTCCAGTCGTTGCAGTATATTGTGGCCCCGTTTTTCCGTGCACTGCTTCAGTATCCCGCGGGTCGACGCTTTGCAGTTGGTTGGGTTATGAGGCGCCGCGCAGGCGCGCGACCCCATCAGTGCGGGATGCAGGCAGAGCGCGGCTGGGTCGCGGACGCACTTGCGGGACACGGTAGACGGCGTACACCGACGACGCTCGCCCCTTAAAAATCATATTGGGTGAATTATTTGGCGCAGTTGAATATTGGGATCCACAGCGGGGGCAGGCCGCGGAGGTAGCTGTCTCCTTGGTAAACGATTTGCAGGCCAAGGAATTGAAGATTTCAATGAAACCAGTTGCCCCCGTCAGCCCACCGCGACTGCGGGCAGACCTTCGACAAAATATTGCGGAGTTGACCCTTCCTGTGGAAGTGAATATTTTTTTTTAACAAAAAAAAGGATTCGGGCATGAGCTTCAGCGGCGGCGTTGGGGCCCAAGGGGCGACTGAGAGAGACAAGTGGAAAAGGCTCCAAGAGAGCCATTCGTTGTTAAGGTAGGTTTGCCAAATAATGCCGAGAAGCTTGATGTGACAGGGCTCGACCCTCAGGTGCCCTCGGGTGCTTCTGCCGTGGGCCTTGCGCCCGCTACCCTGAAATTGATTGCGGCCCACGTTCTATCGACTTGTGGAAGTAAGTGGGCGGGCGCTTGTGCCGTCGTCGCCATCGGGATCAGTTAGGGCAAATTCAGTGATCTACTTGTTTGGGGACCTTTGGAGCCCCCGAAACTTGGCAGGGACACTCGGATACCACCCTGGCGCGGGGCGATCAACGTCGCCCCGCAGGACTTTTTGCAGAAGCTGCAGGCGGCGGAGAACCGCCGGCAACGCGTCCGGGGGCACTTAGCAGAAGAACAGGCCGTTCAATTCTGTGCGAATTGGATTCCAGACTCGCCAGGAGAATGAACCGCACCATGTGGATAATAATCCATATTGAAGGCCCTGAAGATCACTGAAGATCCAGATCTCATAAGATTCGAGGTAGGTTCTCCTGGGGGCACGGCTCACGCGCCCAATCCAGAAAGCACTTCGAGGGATCAGGGTTTGAGTTTGGCGTTGGCCTCGTTGTGACTTGGGCCCATCTCAACAGCTCGCGCTGGAAGCTGTCCCGGATATTCTGGACATTATGCTCAGCAGCTGCCCTGGAAATTCTTAGTCCAGGGGCCTCGTGGCCCGCCAGGCGTAGACAAGAGAATGCGACGCTCGGCAACCCTAGATGTTCCCGGTGTGATCCGTCCGCGGAATCGTTGTTTCAGCTGTTTCTGGAATACCTTTGCAACGCCACCGCCGCTGACCTACGGGGTGATTCTGATTTGTGCGAGCAAGCTAAGATAGGCACGCTGTCGCACCCGTGCTTCTGGCCAGGCGAACTGGCCTCGACCTCCCAGGCCGGCCGCGGCCCACGTGGATCTTCCTTTCCCCAAGGAAGATGCCAAGTTTGAAGGAGCATGGCCCGACGCAGGCGGGCCCCCCCCCCCCCGGGCCAAGTCATAGGACCCGGCGGGCTCAAGCTGCGAGCATTCGATGGGGCGCCCGACTAAGGAGAGTGGGATGTTCGTTCGATTTCTGCGTCGATCAGAAGGTCGCTGCATCTCCGCGAGGAAGCGCTGCGGGCTCGAGGCAAACAGTCCCCAGAGCCGAGCTTGTAGTAGTAGCCAGAGCTGTGCAAAAACACCGCAGGAGATGCGACAGTTGTTGCAGGCGCAATTTATGCCCCCAGAGCATTGGCGCGCCAACCGCGAGGCGGATGCCCCCGGGAAGCTGAGGGCGCAGGAGGCGCCCCCCCCTTCTATCTCTCGTTCGTTTTTCAATATAGGGAAGCGGATGAGCCGGCCTGAAACAGACTCTGCATCGGCCTCTGGGTGGCTTGGCAAGCTAATAGTTTTACGGGGCAAGCCTAGAAAGCGATTTGGCTGCCAGGGCCAAAGTAAATGCCGAGGCCCAGGCCGAAGTTCGGGCCTCGGCGACCAGCGCGACCCCCGATGCTTTGGAGAAGAAGGGTCAAGTCTTGAAGCGCGTAGCCTGCCTGGGACATAGCGCGCAGAGGCAGAGCGGCGCGATTGACATTTATCAGGCCGGGGCGCGAGAAGCGCCCCTTTCAGATGCATGTCCCCCAAAGGGCTTGCAATCTCGCAGGTTCATGGATTTGCGGGGCATGTGCTTCCCAGGGGGCGCCGCTTTTCGCCCGCCTGGCTCGACCGCGCGCCCCTTGACTGACCGAGGAAGAAAGCGCGCGCTGAGCCAGATTGACAAGAGTGGGAAAACCCAGAGCGGCAAAGCAATGGCAAGATGGACGTCGGGCACGACGGCGCCGCCGCCGCCCCCGTCCCCGACGGCCTGGCCGACGACTGTCCGCTGGGATCGTTGGTCGGGCCGCCAGGGGGGGCGGCGTCGCTTCCGAGCTCGCGAGCTGGGCCAACCATGCCCCATTGTTGTATCTCGGCAGTTCCCAGCCAACAGTAAAGATCAGCCCGCGGGGGCGCAGGGGGGGCGATTCGAGGGCCAGGGGTGGGGTGGGGGCGGGGGTGTTGGACTCGTTTGACCGCCCCTCTTGAGTCGAGGGGCGTTGACCATTCGCGCCCGCCTCAGGCCGCGGCGCAGGCGGCGGGGGGGGGGGGGGCGAAAGACAACCAGGATTGGGCTCGACGGAAAGGACATAGGGGAGGAGGGGGGGGCCGAGGAGGAGGAGGAGGAGGAGGAGGAAGAGGACGTGGAGGAGGAGGAAAAGGAGGAGGAAGGGGTGGAGGAGGGGGCGGAGGAGAAGGAGGTCAAGGGATTGAGGAGAAGGACGAGGAGGAGGAGCAGGAAGAGGAGGAGGAAGAGGGGGGGAAGCGTTAGAACATGGCCATGCGAATGGGCGAGCAACGCGGCCTGGGAGCGCCAGCGTTGCACGTTTGCTTCGGGCCGCAACTGTTTGGTTCCAGTGTCACTATGCATTTTCGCGAAAAAATGTTCCTGCCAGATGTTCGTGGAAGTGGGGCCCGTGGATCGCCCCGCGTGTTCCCGCGCAGAGATGGCATCGGCGGCCGCCGGGGCGACCCCCGTGGGCCCCAGTAACATCGGCCCGGGTCGCAATGCACCCGCGCCTGAAGCACGCGAAGACTGCTACAACCTGGGCGCGCACAGGCACGCAAAATGATGTAATGCAGGTCACGGGAAACGGGGTTTTAAGATGGGCGGCCACGGCGCCGCCCTCCAAGCCAAACGCGAAAGAATGAGACGGCTCATCGAGAGTAGCGCCACGCGTGATACCACGACGGTTGATCATTATGATGATGCTGATGGACGATGATAAGGCATTCACGGCGTTGCGGGGGAGTTGCAAGCTGGATGCTCTTCCGATTTCGGTCGTCAACCGAAACTTGCATTGCGGTGAACAGTTCGACAGTCTGAGAGAACGCGCGAGGGCAGATCGCCAACGTCGAGCGATCGCTAGGGTGCACGTTACCGACATCTCCGACGCCATAAAGTCCACCGGATGCACGAGGGTCGGAGGAGGCGGGGGCAAGCCTGCTAGCAAAGTTAAGGCCGCCCAACAGTTCACAGCGTTTTCGGGCGACCAGGCCGCATCTATGAACGGGGCGAACAATTGTTCAGCGGGCTCGCTCAGGCGACGCGTGGTCGGACACATTGGAAGCACGTGAACTATCAGCTCGATGCCATGGATGGTTTTACCGGGCGACGAAGGGGGTGACTCGGCACAAATCACGAGCGGCAGGTTAACGCCAATCGAACGCACCAAGGCGCGTTACATCAAGACGCAAAAAGACGACGCAGCAAGGTGATTCGAGTTTTACTGGATGGAGATGGCGCCAAGTTGGACGAGGACGCGTGGCATTTGTTGAACGATGAGTCAGATGGCACGGCAGCCCGCGAAAGGACTTCAGGCCGCGCGCGAGGGCGACGGCTCAATGGCAAAGCAGCATATTTACAAATGCAAATGGTTCTCGACGCTCACGCGATGAAGTTTTTTGCGAAACTTGAGGGGCCCGAGAAAATGAACGACGTGGCGACCCAAGTTGGACAGTAGAGTGCGTTAGTGGACTTCCTGGAGAAGCACGGGTCCGCGTCGACGGCTGCCATGAGTCTCGCAGGCGACTCGTTCGACGATTGGAAGCAGGATCGCTTCGAGACGCCAGAGTCGTTGAACGCTGACGCGCGCGAGGAATCCCGTGTCAAGCGCGAGGGTGGGGCCGCGAGAAAAGACTTGGCACCGGCGCGGCAAAACAACGACCCCATGGAGATCGGCCAACTTAGCGAGATGGACCTCGGGGGGCGCAGCGCGAAGGGCCTGGAATGGGGAAGCGTGAAGGAAGTCAACGCGGGACAGGCGCGGGCAAAGGGCCAATGCGTTGCAAATGCGGGGGGCGCGGACGCGCTGCCAAAGAATGCGCCGCCATGTGGAACCGCAAAAAGTGAAGGATCTGGCATGTGGGAACGGGGGGATACAAGGGGCCAGACGTTACCAAGGGGCGCAGATAGGGGACGCAAAGGAGGGCATCAGGGCTCCAAGGCTCGTCCGAGGGGCCACGTCAAAGGAGCTTGCACATTGGGCCCCTCAGGAGTTTAGCAAGGATGCCAAAACCCAGGATGGAAGGCAGGAGGAATGCGGATTCGGACCGATCTGCGAGGCGGGGCGCGGCAAATGCGGCGAGAAAAAAGAGTCCCATCGCAGCGCACGGCCACAGCAACGCCGTCGAGGTCGCGCCAGGTCAGGGGGAGGCGTGGGGCGGAGGCGCGCGAGAGCCCGCGCCGATGTTGGGGCGGCCCCTGCCAGGCCCGGGATGCTGCGGCGTCGACATCGGCGAACCCGCTGCCGAGGGTGGAGTCGCCAGTAACGCCGCGGCACCCGAGCCAGTTCAAGCGGCGCAGGGGCGAAGGGCGCAGTGCCGACGAACAGAAGGGAGGAACGGGGAGGCGAGGTCAGGGTTTAAAGAGGGCGCGCGCACCGCAAGGACATCGCGCTAACTGCGGCCACAGCACCAACTGGAGCAACCTGCAGAGGTGCCGGTGAGGGGCCAGGAGAGCGGCATGGAAGCGATAGGTGTTACCGAGTACCGGCTCGGCTTCCGAACGTGGGCCTCCGTGGACTGTGAAGCGGCGCGGAGAGCATGCAATGCGTTTGAGTCTCCGAACGGGGGGGCGCACTTTCCCGCGAAAGTCCCAGAGGGCCCCGGGAGCAGCGAGCATCCCATCGCGGCTAAAGGGTCATCTATCAGGAACCGTGGGCAACGAGTTATTGTGGGCAAGAACAAAAAGTGACCCATGGTGAGCAGGTTCATCCAAGTATTTGATGTTCAAAGGTGCTCGTGTCTGCGCGTAAAACGGTGGAAGCAAGAAGTCGAATGGCGTTTTAGACGGGCGATGGCGAGCGACCTTGCAGTCGCCTCGAGCATGGCGCAAGGGGGCAGAAAACGACGACCCGCGAGTAAAGCGGCAACTTCTAGTGGACCACCCAGGCCGCGAAAGGCGCGGCAGGCCACGGGGGGCGAGGGGCGTCGGAGACGTTCGCGACGAGAGGTGCGAGGGTTCTCCCTCGCAGGGGGCTCTCGTGACGAGCCTGTTCCATTGAGTCCGCGCGGCGCCGCGAGCCCTGGCCGAAATCCAGTCGCCATGAATTCGGGGGAAGACGGGGAGGGCGAGGGCGGGGGCAGCGAGCAAAGCGACGTGGGGGATGCGTTAGTCGGCGAGGAGGCCGCGGCGCCCACGGCGATCACCTACGACATGATATTACGCGCCGCGTCAAAGTCGGCACCCCCGCTGCGAAAGAAGCAGAGCCAGAAGGAGACCCCGCGAGAAGTGTAGACGCCGGAGCGGGGCGCGCCGCTGATTTCAGTTGACGACGAAGAGGAAAGCAGGCGCATCCGGATAATCGCATTGCATTTCCTGGAAACGCTGCTAACCTGAGTTTTTCAATGGTAGCAGACATGGGCCTGCGCTTAGTCAATGCGCCTCGTGATGCGATTCTTTTCACGGGCCGCGTGGGGGTAGTCTTCGAAATCGACTGGGGTGTCACCCATCGAGGCGACCGCGGAAGGTGTCGGAGCCTCATGCGACCTAAACATAGGAGTAGAAGTTGCCATGGTCGGAGACCCCCAAGCTCGCGACAGAGGCGAAAGGGCGCGCATAAGAGTAAAGGCCAATTCACCACGTTTCATCATGTTTAGACGGCGCATATAAGATTGAATCTTGCGAGGAGCATGTCTGTATACTTTGGTTGGTCGTTCAGGCCCCCCCTTCGTCGACGCGTTCACGACGGGCTCCGCTGGCAACGCGCCCTTGCCTGCGGTTGGAGATTGCGTCGTGCGCCTGAAGATTCCGCTTAACAAATCGGACGACTACCTCGAAGCATGGCGGGGGCGTCGCGCAATTTTGGGATTGCATGACACCGGCCAAGAGTTATTGATAGGCGCTTCAGAGGGTTCCATCATTTTTTTTTGTTTTCAGGCGCAGAAGGGGGCGACGAGGATAAGTTGAATTCCGATGCGGGCAACCTGATTAAAGGCTTGCCGTGGCAACCCGAGCTACGCGCGAATGGGGTGGAATGGAATGGAATGGAATGGAAGTCGAAGCCAGAGCGGTTTTTAACCGATGGTGGCGCCCAGCCACGGTCCAGCCGCAGCCGCCCGGCCGTTCGCGGCTCGAGGAACCGCGGTGGAAACGCCGGAGTGCATGGCCGCGGGGCCCACTCCAGGATGTCACGAGTGCAGAGCTACAGCGCGGGGTGATGCCAGCAGCAGACTTCGCGGCGCAGCATGTCGAGAGTGCGCCATCGAGTGGCGCAGAGGACAAGACGGCCTTCACAGCCACTGGAGATTTGCAGCAGCCCAGGCAAGGATGGAGCCCATCGGTTCCCAGCAGGACAAGGACAGGAAGGGCCCGCGCGTAGACGCTCGAGGCAATTCAGGGCGGGCAAGCTATTCGACAGCACCGCGAACTGAGAACCAAACTGCACGCGCCTGGAAACATGGGGGCCGGGGCGCCGAAGCGATCGATCATCGAGGGACGAAGGCGCAGCGTTGGCCAGGAAACTTGCGCACTCGATGATATAACCGGCGATTGGGAAGTCGAAGGTGAGAGGGAGTTTCGAGGACCTTGGACGGGGTGGTTCGATTTCCGCGCCGCCTCGGGGGGCGTCCCAGCCAGCCAGCGTTGCCCCGCCAAGATCAGCATCAGTTTCTTGTTGAAAGAAAGGCAGAGGACACTGGGGGCGGCGAGATGGCCAGAGAAAGTATGAAGGAGACGCTGCGAGGGACCCCTGGAGCCGGGGGAGGCGAGGTGCCCGAAGCAGGGAACATGGCAGTTACTGCGCGAGCAGGAGAGCGAAGAACAGGACAACGTAAACGGTGATGGGGTGGGTACGCAACGAGTTCAACTTGATGGACTTTGGTGCGGATGTGCTGGAGGGGCTGCTCGGCGCCATCCTCGGCGCCATGCGACGAGCGCAGGCAATTTGGAGAACAGCAGGGCAATTCGGCATGGGCCAGCATGTCGCGCAGGCGCAAGCGACTCAGGCTTCCTCGCCAGTCCGAGTTACTGACATGACAGAAATATAAGGGCTCGTAGTTGGGTTAGCCATGGACCTTACTACTTGCGATGAGCATGGACATTCAAAGGGCCTTCGCTACGTGGCGACGCGAGCGAAAGCAAAGCAAATCTGATAGGGTAAATCAGCCTCGCTGTTAACTGCGAGACCAACGCGCGCAGCTTTCAGAAGGCTACGGGCCTTGAAAATGAAAAAGACGTGGGACCGTGAAAATGAGAGGCGCGCTTGCTTCTGGGTTGGGGCTTGCGACTCAGGAAAATATTGGGTCGCAGCTTCTCTTTGAACACGCTGCGGGGGCCTCGGGTTGGACCGCGTCGCCAGCGCGGAACGCGCCGGAGCCCGACGGCGCGCGGACATGCGATAGCGATTGGATCACACGCGGACCCATGGGGCCCAGTGCGACCAGCCCCTGCATCGGAAGAGCCCTCAGAGTGAAACGTCGAGGCCAGCGTCGGCACGCCGCGTTAATTGGAGGAGGCAGGACGAGAAGATCAGCGGTATATCCGGACCTACAGTTGCGAGCTATACAGGGGCCTAGTTGACCAGGTGGCTGCCGTTCACCCGCCCGGATGCTTCTTCAGAGCTTACGACCCTGAGATCAAGCGGGTCAAGTTGGATGGGCCAGGCGCGGGAAAATCACGGAGATCGGTCACGACCCACCCATGTGCGGGAATGGGCCTGCGTTAACTTGGGCCAGCACAGATCATGCCGCGCCGCGTCTCGCGCGCCCAGGAATTACAGGGCGAGCACTGAGCGCGCGCCTGCGCAGATCTGCTGAAGATCTGGACGCTCGCCAGGCGCTGGAGCACATGGATGTCGGGGGGGGTGGAAAGGAAAGAGCGGGCAACATTGTTCACAGGAGGAGTGCGCAACACAGCCACCTAATTGATTTACCGCGTGGCCCAGGACATCCAGCCTCGCCCGTGGACGCGCGGAGAGTGCCAGCACCAGGTGTGTTTGAACATTCCACGGGCGTGCGAGGCATGCGGAGGGGGGGGGGGGGAGAGGTGCGACTGGCTGCTGGAGGTGACGCGCGCGTAGTTCATCGCGAACATGGAAAAACACACGCGCGCGGGATGATGCGCCTGGAAGTGATCTTGACCCAGAACTCACGCTCAAGTCTTGAGAGGAGGAGCTGGAGCAATCTAGGAAGCGCGATATCCACGAGAGAGTGAAGGAGAAGGAATGCTGGAGGTTGCTGGCAAGGCTCCCATTGGCGCGAGGTGGCTCCGCATCATTATGGGAGACGAGGCTAATCTCATGTTCCGGTCCCGGCTGGTGGCGCATCAAATTGAATACAATCGCAGGGAACTCTACTGGGAGCCCCACAAATATTGTTCTCAGTAGTTCTTACCGCGGGAATCTGACAGAACTGCGAGGAGCGTGAAAAATACTCAAGGTAGGATTTGCGAATGTTCGGCGGGCATGTTTTCGTCGCGGCTCTTTCTTTGGAGACGAAAAGGGGCGCGCGCCGAAATCCATTCCAGACGAACTGGATGTTTTTTTTGTTTTCAGCGTGCAGTCGCGCCCTGCCGAGCGGCGGTGCCCAGTCTCACCATGGAGCGCGCTGACGCACAACACGAGGCATTAATTTTGCACGTTGCGCGTGCTACCGCGTGCAAATCACGCATGGCTTGAGCTACTTCGCAGACGCGTTCTGGCGAGGCCCTTCGAGGGCCCTCTCAGGGCCCGCCAGGGCCGCCGAGTGCCGAGAGCTCCCGGCAGCCATCGCCGACAGCTGGCAAAAGCAACGCCGCCGAAAGGGCCGCCGTAAGCGCCGTCAAATTGCCGCCGAAGGGGCCGCCGGACGAGCCGTCGGAAGAGCTGCCAGACTTGCCGCCGACATTGCCTCCGAAATTGCTACCGACATCGCCGCCGAAATCGCCGCCAAAAGCGCCGCCGAAAGCGCCGCCGACATTTCCACCAAAATTCCAGATTGCGCTGCCGAAAAGACGCAGAATTTGACCTTGGCTGTGACTCTATGCCTGTGTCTACGGCGTCATCGTGCTTAATATGACAGCGATTTCGTTTGCGACAGGGCAATGGAAATTTCGGCGGCGCTTTCGGCGGCAAAATTCCGGCAGAGTTCGCAATCATTCCGGCTGCGATTTCGGCCGCAATTTCGGCGGTAAGTTCGGCGGCAAGATCGGCGGCAACTTCGGCGGCAACTTCGACGGCGATTTCGGCGGCAATTTCGGCGGCGATTTCGGCGGCGATTTCGGCGACGATTTCGGCGGCCTTAGCGGCTGCCCTGCTGGCGGCCCTTTCAATGGCCATTTCGGCGGTTTTGCTTTTGACAGCTGTCGACGAAAGCCGCTGGGAGCTCGCGGCGCTCGGCTGCGGCAAAGAGTCGATGTGCGGCCACGCAGGCTGACCTGACCTCAGCCCGACGATGTTTGTAACATTTGTTATCTTGTGGTTTTGGCGGTGGTGATGGCGACGGCCGCGGTGATGTCTGGTCCAAAACGTCGGGGGGCATTGCGGGCTGGCCTGCGCGCCCAGCAGCGCATGCTTTCAAATAATAAAACAATGCCGCGCAACTCCGTCGGGATTCGGCAGCTATCTGGGGGCCATGGCGGCTCCGAAGGATCCCGGTGAAAATTTCTGCGCGGCGAGGCCAAGCGCGACATCTTCGTCAGCTCGCCCGAGGTAGATCGCGAACCAGCCATGCGTAGAACACCGTCAACGTAAAAGCGCGCCACCCTGGGCGCCGCCAGAACTGGGGGGACTGTCGCGGAGGCTTTGCATGCGATATTGGTTGTGACACCGGAAAAAGCACCGCCATGTGCGTTGAAGCACGCAACCAGGCGAATCTGGTCAACAGTGCAAGGGGATGATGTCATTTTAGCGGCAACAGTTTTGACCTGGACTGGTTCGAGGGAGAAAGACGCAGGGAAAGTCGAAGAAAAAAAGCCGAGGCCGCCTCAGACTGAGACTTGAAGATTCGGAGCCGACCGAGATGCTCAACCGACTTGTTGAAAGGGGGCGGGGCGGCGTTTGAGGCGAACTAGACAAGAGACGCGCGGCGATGTTTGCAGGAGAATTGGGCCTGGAGCACAACGGAGTATGATGGGAGATACCGGGGGGGCACATGTGCGAGGGGGAAGATGAGGACCCGCATCCCAACCACGAAGTTAAGACATATCAAGGTTTGGGGGCTCGAATCAATTACCTGGCACCGGGCCGTTCAGATGTGCAGCTTTCATTGCTTAGGAGCTGGCGCGCCACCTGTCAGCTCCAACCCAAAGGGAGAGGAAAGGCCTGCCCAAACTACGCAAGTATTTTTTCAAGAACCACAACATGTGTGGGTATAAGCATTTTATAAACCATGCCCGAAGGAGTGAGCCGAGTGGACTGGCACCGTCCATGCCGGATGTAGGGGGACACGTAAATCCACGGGTGGAGGGGCATTTCTGTAGGGATCAGTTGCGATGAAGTCATGGAGTTCGAATCAGAGCATCGTGGCATTATCTTCCGGAGAAGCGAAGTGTCACGGAATGGTGACAGGTGGAGCAGGAGCGTTTGGGCGACAAGCAGTTCTTCAATGTTCCACCGTTGGTTGCGGCATCGCGTTAAAGAGCGGTGCAGGTGCGTCTGTCGGCATCGCAGGGCGGTGGGGGCCAGGAACAGACAGACACATCGAGATTGGTCAGCTGCTGCTGCAAGCGAAGCTGAGGCGAGGAGACATCACATTCACCAGAATAGGAACACATGAGAATCGGTAATATGCGTTGACCAAGTATGAGAGCAGGAACGACATGGCAGTGCAAATGCAAAGCACATATCAACATATCGCTAGCGGGAGGCACGAGCTGGCACCTGCTACGGAGCGTTCGCCCAACCAGTGTTAAGCTTCTGCGTGCCAGTTGGCCTGTAGACCTTGGGCCCAGGATCAGTTGAGATCCAGCCGCTCGTCTACATTCACTACGGACGGTTCTAATCATTCTGCATATCTTGGTGCGTTGCGACATTCATGAATAGTGAGTGCATCGTGCGTCAGGGGGGGGGGGGCTGCGCATTTACGCCCAAGTCAAAATCACACTTTGCATTCGCCAGCTACGCACCCAATCACTTTAAACAGTTAGGTTCGCCACAAAGCGTCTTTCGGCTTCTGCGCTCACAAGCATAATCGTCTATTCCTTTTTGTTTTGCAAGCGCCTATCGTAAGTCTAGCTCGCCCATGTCCAGGCCGTTTCATATAAGTTCCTCACGCGTCGCCTCATTCGGTCCAGATTGGCCGAGGGGGTGTTCGATTATGGCCGCGCGACTGGGTGCGCAAAGCGGTTTACGAATTCCAGTGGTGCAAGTTCGTTCTGTGCCACAAGTGATTGGCTCAAGTGTTTCTTTGTCTTCTCGTGAAAAAGCTCTTGCCCGACTTTCATGCGGAGGTACAGAATTCGAGAAGAAGGAGGAAGAAGAGCTCGAGCAGGAAGGGCATCGATGGGGGGGAGGCGGAGGAGGAGGAGGAGGATGGGGGGGAGGAGGAGGAGGAGGAGGAGGAGAGGAGGAGGAGGAGGAGGAGAGGATGAGGAGGAGGAGGAGGGAGGAGGAGGAGGAGGAGGAGGAGGAGGAGGAGAGGAGGAGGAGAGGTGGAGGAGGAGGAGGAGGAGGAGCGGAGGAGGAGGGGAGAGGAGGAGGAGGAGGAGGAGGAGGAGGAGGAGGAGGAGGAGGAGCATACGGTAGGATCGTGTCGTGCCGACGCGGCGGCGACCACGCCGCGGGCGTTCAAGGTTGATCGCCGCTGGTGGCCCAGAATCAGCCAGTGTTGGACAATCTGGCGATCGGAAAGCCGCCGATCGTTCAAGGCTGAACGATGCCCGCGGTGTCAGGAACCATCGCGAGGGTCGTCACGACACGAACCTGCCGTATGCCCCGTGTCTCCTTTTCCGAGCTCCTATTATCCACCCATCCCCCGTCTCTTACATCCGGTCCCCCCCTACATCTTCGACGATCCGCAGGGCATGTATTAGGTTACTCCGTTCAGTTCCGCCGAGGGCACGCAGCCTGTGTCGGCCCTCGCTGCACCGCTGCGGCGGACAAACGTAAGTTTTGGTGATCATCGACAATTGCATCACGTGAGTACTATTCTCCAGTATTTCTGTTTGGTGGTGCCGCCATATCTCCCTTGTATTGCTGCTCACACACTAAGTTTCGAATGAGGTTTTCTCGTGCATGTGCGTTCTACCGGAAGGTCCTCCTTCCTCATCGTCGTATTCCTCCTCTCCTTCTTCCTCCTCCTCCCCCTCGTCCTTTCCATTCCTGCTCGATCGCCTTTACTTGTCCAAGGCCCAAAGCCCTAATGTTTGATCACGCATCACACGACGGGGCCGTTTTTGGGATCACCGTGCTCTAGGACCTTAGTCGGCGGACAACAAAGGATCCACTGCAATGCGAAGGGGTGGGTCGGAGGGGTACGGTGTCGGACATGTTGCGAGCGCACCTGGCTTGCCCCGTCCTCCGCTTCGCGCCCTATCCCCTCGGATTGTGTTCTCCTGTGCGCCACTCCTCCAGTCGCCCCCCCCCCCCCCCCCCCCCCCCCCCCTTAGCACTAGACAACGTGCGTGCTACTCTCCTCTCTCCCCTGACACTGGCCTCTTGTTCGCACGGCCTCTCCCACGTATCGTTGTTCCTCGAACATTTCAACATCTGCTCCTTCATGTGTTTCTGCCCAATCCTACAACTCTTTGCTACGCAATCGCTGCAGCGTTGGCCTAGCCCCAGAGACGCAATGGACCTTCGGGGCGTGCTTTTCCAGGCTAGGACCGCAAAAACCGTAACTTCCTAGAACGCCATTCCTGGCAATCTCATCATCGTTTCGTCCTAGCCAGGCTAGGACCGAACAAACCGTAATGTCCCAGAACGCCATTCCTGGCAACCTCATCATCCCTTCGTCCTAGCCAGGCTAGGGCCGAACGCATCGTAACGTCCGAGAAACGGTGGCAGCACTTCAGGATCGGCGCTCTGCTCCCGCGCGGTCGCCCCAGCGCGGGCCACACTTCTGGATCCGATTCGTTTCCCGTCGTTGCCGCCCCCTTCCGATTCCCTCTTCGGCCTTCCCCTGGGTTCCCTGGTGATTCTATTCCTGCTGCTGCTCCTCGTCCTTAGTGGGCCCTGGAAACGACAGGGCCGTTTTTTTACCGGTTCCGTTTTGCCGTTTTTGTTGCCAGTTCCGACGCCGTTCTTTTACCGGTTCCGTCGCCGTTTTTTGACCGGTCCCGGCTCCGGTTCCAATCCTGGAGTAGTTTTTTTGCCGTTTCCGGTCGCCGTTTTTTGGCCGTTTCCATTTTGACATTTTTTGGGAAACGGTGAAAAAATCGGCCCTGCCGTTTCCGGGGCCCACAAAGTCCTCGTCATCTTTCGTCATCTTGCGTGCTCCTCTTCGACACCTTCCTGCTCATCGGCCGTCCCCCCGTCCAATGTGCAGCGCACCCCTTTCCAGATTGCGCATCGCACGACGGGATCAGCTTGGGGATCACGGGCCTCCAGGAAGCACCCCAGCCAGCGGATACGAACGGACCCAGCGCGATGGGAAGGGATGGGTGCGAGAGGTCGGATGTCCGATTCGGCGCGAGCGCATCTAGTTGGCAGTCTGGCCTCTCTTCCCTCTGCCCTCTCTTTCCCGCCCTGCTCCCTCCTCGTCCTCCTCCTCCTCGTCCTCCTCCTCCTCGTCCTCCTCCTCCTCGTCCTTCTCCTCCTCCTCCTCCTCCTCCTCCTCCTCCTCCTCCTCCCATCTCGTCTCCACCGCTCCTCCTTGGAGAGGGGGGCACGCCGGGGGGAGGCTCGTGATCCAGGGCGCGCGCTCTCCCCCTCCCATCGGATGAGGTCCCGTGGGTGTTGTGTGTGGCGGTGGTGTGTCGGGCTTGCGTGCGCGCGCGCATCTCTCGCGGGCTCCGCCTGCGCCACTCGCGGAGCTGCACCGGTTCGCCTCTGCCGCGCCCTGCTGCCGTCGGCCTCCCACCCCGTCTTCCCCCGTCGCGGCGTCGTCGCCGCCCTCGCTGAAGGGCCTGGCCCCCTCGCACGAGGCTCGCCCCCAGGCAGAGGCGGAGTCGACGTCCTCGTCGTCGCCTCGTGCCCTGCAGTGCCCGCCTTCGCCCGCTCGCTGCTCCGAGCGCAGCGGTGTCTGCCGGAGCGCACGAGACCACGAGACTCGCCTCCAGGCAGAGGCGGAGTCGACATCCTCGTCGTCGCCTCGTGCCATGCAGTGCCCGCCTTCGCCCGCTCGCTGCTCCGGGCGCAGCGGCTTCTGCCGGGGCGCAGAGGCGCGCGGCAGACCGTGGCCCGTGGCGCTGCCCCGCTGCGCTGGCCTTGGCATCGCTCGGACGTGTGCCTTTTTTCTCGGCGAGAACCATCGAGGACCATCCTGGACCATCGAGCAAAACAAAAACACGCACGAAACCGAAAAGTGCACGGGAAATGGACGTCCGAGCGACAGCAAGAGAGGTACCTCGCGGAGGCCGAGGGGTTGAAGGCGAAGCTGGACGCGGAGATGCGGATCGGGGCCGGGCGCGAGGTTCGGCTGGAGGACCGCCGCCGCGGACGCCGTCGGGTGGCGCGCCTGCGGGGGCAGCAGGGCCAGGAGGGCGAGGAGGGACGGGAGGGAGGGCGAGGAGGGACGGGGGGGAGGAGGGATGAGGATGGAGGAAGGACAAGGGTGATGGAAGAGGAGGAGGAGGAGGAGGAGGAGGAGGGAGGAGGGGAGAGGATAGAGTAGGGAGGAGGGAGGAGGAGGAGGAGGAGGGATGAGGGGGGGAAGAGGGAGCAAGGCCCATCCATGTGACCCACGAGTGAAGTGGGCAGAGCGTACCCACGTAGGAAGATAAAGGGCGATTGCCCAAATGGTGTTCTCTGCGCTGCGCACACGCGTGCAGACACACGTACACACAGACAGGCAGGCAGGCAGGCAGACAGGCAGACAGGCAGACGGACAGGCAGACAGACAGACGGACGGACAGACAGACAGAGACGACCATATGCCTCCATGCGCACGAGTTTACGCCATGCGTACGTCTACACAGACACGGCCGTCTGTCACACGCCGCACTGGTGTCTCTCTCTCTCTCTGTCGCTCTGGCGCTCTCTCTCTCTCTCTTTCCCTCTCGCTCGCATCATCTCCCCTTCCCCCCCCGACCTCCTCCTCCCCCTCCTCCTCCTTCCCAGCCCTTCCTCCTTCC
>CAUYUJ010021848.1:0-35000 GCA_963575745.1 Prorocentrum cordatum | reverse complement strand
AGACCTATGGCACGCCACGCACCTCCAGCAGCTCCCGTCCCAGACTTGGGTGTGGGGCACCCTCGCAACCGCATTCTGCCCACTGCATGGGGACCGTGGAAGCCCGCTGGAGGGGGCCGAGGAGCTCTCGAGTGGGGGACCACAGCTCAAGTATAGATGACATGGCGCGGGCAACCCCCCAAAACAGGGAAACATCAGCCCTAAAATGTCTCAAACCGTCTTCTGGCCAGCCATTAGACAAGGCCTCCTCCTCCTCCTCCTCCTCCTCCTCCTCCTCCTCCTCCTCCTCTCCTTTGCCTTCTTGTCCTTCTCCTCCTCCTCCTCCTCCTCCTCCTCCTCCTCCCCCTTGTTGTCTTCCTCCTCCTACTCCTCCTCCTCCTCCTCCTCCTCCTCATCATCATCATCATCATCATCGTCATCACCATCATCATCATCATCATCATCATCATCATCATCATCATCATCATCATCATCATCATCATCATCCTCATCATCATCATCATCATCATCATCATCATCCTCATCAGCAGCAGCAGCATCATCAACAGCATCATCAACAACATCATAAGCATCGTCATCATCATTATCATCATCATCACCATCATCATCATCATCATCATCATCAGTATCATCATCATCAGCATCATCATCAACAGCATCATATTCATCATGATCAACATCATCATCCTTAGCATCATCAGTAGCATGATCATCTTGTTCAACATCATCACAATAATCAGCATGTGCATCATCATCATTTGCATAATCTGCATCGTCATCATCATCATCATCAGCAGCAGCATCATCACCACCATCATCAGAATCATCATTCCTCCTGCTACCTCCTCATCACTCCTCCTCCCCCTCCTTCTTTTCATCCTCTTCCTGCTTCTCCTCCTCCTCCTCATCCTGCTCTTCTTCCTCCTCCTCTTCATCATCATCAACAACATCCCTGCTCCCTCCACCCTCCCTCCTCCTCCTCCTCCTCCTCCTCCTCCTCCTCCTCCTTCTCCTTCTCTTCATCCTCTTCCTGCATCTCCTCCTCCTCCTCTTCCTCCTCCTTTTCCTCCTCCTCCTCCTCCTCCTCCTCCTCCTCCTCGTCCTCCTCCTCCTCCCTTCTCATCCCTCCTCCTCCCTCCTGTCCGGGCACGCATCGGAGAGCATTGGGCGAATTCCTCGAGGCGTAGCGCTCGAGGCACGGATCCTCGGACGCCCGCCGCTCGTGCGCCTCTTGCGCCCTGAGCATTTTCCACGGCCCCCCTGCGGGCGAGCAGAAGAACAAATTCTTGGCATCGCTCGGACGTGTGCATTTTTCCTTCGGCGAGGACCACCGAGGAGCATCCTTGATCATGTGGCGAAAAAGCCACGCACGAAACCGAAACAAACACGGGGAATGGACGTCCGAGCGATGGCCAGCCCTGCGGTGAGCAGAAGAACAGAGTGCACAGCTATGAACTGTCGACGCTCCGCGCGGAGTTCTTGGATCGGCGCTGGGACCCCCCTAGGAGGCGCCTCCGGCGCCGCCCCTGGTCCCCTCCGCGCGCCGGGGAGGCGGGGGCCAGCGCCGATCCAAGAGTCCGCGCGGACCTCCAACAGTTTCTGGTTGTGCAGTTTGTGCTTCCTGCCATTGCCGCCCACCAAACCACTCCAACCCACCACGAAGGCCCCGAGTTGCCCCCCATTTCCACTGGGGGGTCGGGGAACATCGAACAAGCACAGATGAAGCCAGCACCCCCCCCCACCCCGAGATTCGGGTCTTCGGGTTGGGCTGGGGTGGTCTGGTAGGTAGTCATCTGGGGTGCTCTCCAGAGTGCCACTTCGAACGACGTCAACGTGGTGCTGCCCAGGGTGCCCCCGGCGCGAGGCGTCCCCAGAGTTCCCAGGGAGGCCCCGGGGGGCCACCCCGCCCCACGAGGCCCAGAGGCCCCCCCCCCCGAGCTCCGGGGCGGCGCGTGGGGCTGGGACTGCCCTTCACCACCCACCACACCACCTCGACCCAGCCCGAAGGGCCCAGATTTGCCCTCCGTTCCCAGTGTGTGTGTGTGTGTGTGTGTGTGTGTGTGTGTGTGTGTGTGTGTGTGTGTGTGTGTGTGTGTGGGTGTGGGTGTGGGTGTGGGTGTGGGTGTGGGTGTGGTGTGTGGTGTGTGGGTGTGGTGTGGTGTGTGGGTGTGGGTGTGTGGGTGTGGGTGTGGGTGTGGGTGTGGGTGTGGGTGTGGGTGTGGGTGTGGGTGTGGGTGTGGGTGTGGGTGTGGGTGTGGGTGTGGGTGTGGGTGTGGGTGTGGGTGTGGGTGTGGGGGGGGGCGGGCGTCGGGGAACATCGGAAGAAGAAAACCATCCCGTACCCCCTCCCCTCACCACGAAATTCGGGTCTTCGGGTCTTCCGGTCGGGTTGGGGTGGTGTGGTAGGCAGTAGACCTTGGGCCAGGACCGCTTCTAGCAACACCAGATGGGCGAACTCGGCCAAACGTGGCCCGACCCAGCACAGCTTAGCTCAGCTCAGCCCGCCTCGTCCTCGTTCGCCCGTCTCTGCTGCTCCTCTCTCTCTCTCTCTCTCTCTTTTTGTTCTCTCTCTCTCTCTCTTGCTATCTCTCTCTCTCTCTCTCTTTCTCTCTCTCTCTGCTCCCCCTCCTGTGCTAGTTGACCCCTGCTGCTGCCGACGTGGTGCCGTTCCCGCTGCTGCCGCTGCTGCTCCTTCCAGGGAGCGAGCTGGGGTGCGTGTGGGCAATCTCGTGGACCGTTTTCTTTATGTTTCCTCTATGCAGCAACGGGAAACATTGTTTTCAGTGGAGGCCCATGCCAAGAAACACCCTGATTGCCTCCAGGGTGCCCTGGGTTTCTTGGGGTTTCATGGTTTCGCGAGGGAAAACGTGACGTTCCCATACCAAAAACCCATAAACGTCCTGGGGTTCCAGGGTAGGGTTTCTTGTGGACGGGCTCCTACTGTAGCTCGAGCTCTGGTCCATTCTCTCCCCCGCAAGCCTCGACAAGGGTCGGGGCGGACAGGACCAGGACACGCTCGACAAGGGCCTGGACCTGACCAGCGAGGGCCGCGCGCGCGCGGCTCAGCGGCGCCGCGTGCTGACAGCAAGGTGGGAATTCGTCGGGTGTGTGTGGGGAGGTGGAAATTCAGGGCTCATTTCAGCTCCTCCGATTCCAACCGATTCGATGTCGATGGCTTCCGATTCCGACTCCGATTGGATTCGATTTCGGATTCCGATTTGGATTCCGATTCCACAATGGAGGCCTACTAGTCTCCCGATTTTTGCCGATTCGACTTTTCCCGGTTCGGCTGCCGATTTCCGCCGATCCGATTCTTGCCGATCGCCGATCCGACTTGTCGATTCGATTCTGGGCTCTCCTGGAAATTCGTCAGGTGTGCGGGGGGAGGGGAGGCATACATGCTCGCGGCAGAAGGAAATCGAGACGAGAGGTGTGTGGCAGCTGTTGGCCCACGGGACCCTCGCCGGGCCCCGGGACCGTCGACGCAGCCCCGTGGAAAGGGTCAGGACTTCGGACCTCGTTTCCGTTACGCTGGGTGGAAATTCGCTTAAGCGCGTCCTGGCTTCATTCGCGCTCGCGACGGTGTCGTCACCACGCCGCTGGAGAAGAGATTGAACGCCGGCGCCCCTTAACAGATTCTATAGGCGTACGCCACATCCGCCGACCCTTTTGTTCGAAAAGCGTTGTGGTTTCTCTGGGGTCACATGCAGTGTCGGCACCATTCTCCTGCAATGTTGCGTGCAGCGTGTGGTCGTGAGGAGTAGGAAGAGGAGAAGGAGAAGAAGTAGGAGGAGGAGGAGGAGGAGGTGATCGCGGGGATCTCTTGGGGGGCTTCTCGCGGGACTCTTGGAGGCAGTTTCGAAGCCTCTTGGGGGCCGTTTTGGGGCCGTTTGGGGCCCTCTGGGGGGCCTTGTGGGGCTTTTTAGGGGCGTCTTGGGGGCCTCTTGGGCGTCTTGGGGCCATCTTGGGCCGTCTTGGGGCGGAAGGCTCGGATTGTCGGTTCGAGCTCCCCCTCTTGGGCCCCTCTTGGGGCCGTCTTGGGGCCCTCTTGGGCCGTCTTGGGGGCCTCTTGGGCCGTCTTGGCGCCCTCTTGGGCCGACTTGGGCGCCTCTTGGGCCGTCTTGGGGCGGTCTTGGGGTGCTCTTGGCCCGTCTTCACCGCCGTAAAGGCCGACAAGTCGTATATGACGAAAATGTACGTTTTCCCATAGGAATGATGATTTTCTTGGTGACGAAAATGATGATTTTCGGCTCTTCGGCCCTTCTGAGGATTGTTCTTGGAGGCCTCGTGGGCCGTCTTGGAGGCCTCTTGGCTCGTCTTGGGGCCATCTTGGGCGTCTTGGAGCGCTCGTTTGGGCCATCTTGGGGCGGAAGGCTCGGATTGTCGGTTCAAGCTCCCCCTCTTGGGCCCTTCTTGTGGCCGTCTTGGGGCCCTCTTGGGCCGTCTTGGGGGCCTCTTGGGCCGTCTTGGCGCCCTCTTGGGCCGACTTGGGCGCCTCTTGGGGGCCTCTTGGGCCGTCTTGGGGCGGTCTTGGGGTGCTCTTGGCCCGTCTTCAACGCCGTAAAGGCCGACAAGTCGTATATGATGAAAATGTACGTTTTCCCATAGGAATGTGATGGTTTTCGGCTCTTCGGACCTTCTGAGGACTGTTCTTGGAGGCCTCTTGGGCCGTCTTGGAGGCCTCTTGGCTCGTCTTGGGGCCATCTTGGGCGTCTTGGAGCGCTCGTTTGGGCCGTCTTGGGGCGGAAGGCTCGGATTGTCGGTTCAAGCTCCCCCTCTTGCCCCTCTTGTGGCCGTCTTGGGGCCCTCTTGGGCCGTCTTGGGGCCCTCTTGGGCCGTCTTGGGGGACTCTTGGGCCGTCTTGGCGCCCTCTTGGGGGCCTCTTGGGCCGTCTTGGGGCGGTCTTGGGGTGCTCTTGGCCCGTCTTCACCGCCGTAAAGGCCGACAAGTCGTATATGACGAAAATGTACGTTTTCCCGTAGGAATTGGATGATTTTCGGCTCTTCGGCCCTTCTGAGGACTGTTCTTGGAGGCCTCTTGGGCCGTCTTGGAGGCCGCTTGGCTCGTCTTGGGGCCATCTTGGGCGTCCTGGAGCGCTCGTTTGGCGTCTCGGGGCCCTCGTGGGCCGTCTGGGAGACGTCTTGGGGCCTTCTTGGCCCGTCTTGAGCCCCATGTGGGCCCAAAAGAAGCCCGTGAGTCGCTCGGCGTCGGCCCGGGGGGGGGGGGTCAAATCGCCGGTTTGGGGTCCCATGGGGGGGGACTATGGGGGGGGAACTATCTCACACGCCTAGAGACCCACAAGGGGTCGGCGGATTTGTTGCGCTTGGTTGGTTCTCTGATCTCCCAGGGGGGGGGGGCGACCGACAGCCAAATGTCCCTGTCCGCTCTGAGCGCGTTTTCGGGCGACTCATGTGCCCACCTCCGCAAGGCCAAGTTGATGTTGGTTGAAGTCTTCAGGTGTCATCCGAGGAGGAGGAGGAGGAGGAGGAGGAGGAGGAGGAGGAGGAGGAGGAGACGCCAAAAAAACGGAGTCGTCTTCACCGACGCTGGCGAGCAAGCTGCCCGTGTGAGGCCGCGCGTCAGCGCCCTCTGCCCCGCGCGGTGTGCCACGCTGGCGGCCCGCGTAAGCCATGGCGTACAGTCGGGTCCCCGAAGAAGGAACCCTGTTCGTTGGGGAGGGGCTCCGCGTTCCTTAAGTGTTTCGCAGCTTGCCCTGGATTTTCCTTGGGCTTTCGATGCGAAATCGAAGTTCAACTTATGGAAATAGGGGCCTCGTTCCTTATTTAGGGTTCCTTAGGTCAACGCCTCGACTGTAAAATCAAATGGCCAACTTGCCTAAGACACGTTTTCTCTCGCCGCTCGTGATTTCTCGTTCGAGCCTGCGCGGCCCTTTCGAGGACGACGGGGCGGGACGGAGGAGAGGAGAGCGGAGCGCCCTGTCTTGGCGTCGCTCGGACCTGTGCATCCTTTCCTCGGCGAGAAGCATCGAGAACCCTCCTGGACCATCGAGCCCAAAAAAAGCACGCACGAAACTGAACCATGCACGGGCAATGGACGTCCGAGCGACGGCGCCCTGCAGTCCATGCCCCCTTGCCTGGGAGCCTCCGGCGCGCCTCGAGCAGAAGAGGCCGCGGCAGCCGGGGCGCACGTGGCCTCCGGGAGCGGGCCTCTCCAGGAGGAGGAAAACACACACACAGAGACACAATGGATCGTCGATTCCCAGGAAAATATGGGAAAACATGGGAAGTGGGGGGAAGACAAGAACCTGGGAAATATGCGAACATATAGTGGGATCCTGTGATTTGTGTGTACTTAGTTGTGTGTCCCAGGGCCCCTTCATTTATGCCCCGTGCTGGCTGACACCATTGAGCCGGGACCTGGAAGCCTCCGCGAAGCGCTGGGCGGCCGTGTTCCCAGAGCTGGCGGTGGCGTCCGTTCAGCCGAATGCGGCATTGGTTCTCCATGCTCGCTCGGCAGAGGTATGTCCTTGTTCTCTCTCTGGGGAGTGCTTCGTGAGTTTGTTTGCCCACGCTCGTGACTTGAGGAAGGCCGTTTCGCGGTACCCTGGCGCTGAGGTGACGAAACGAGCGCACTGACCAGCTGATTGCAGCTTCCGAAGCTGAGAAATCGCGCACCACCCGAGGAGGGGGAGGGAGGAAGGAACATGATGGACGTGGAGAGTGCAATCAGGTGGGACCCAGGCACGAGGATGGGGGGGAGGAAGAGGAGGCGGAGGAGCAGGAGGCAGGGCGCAAGGAAGGGTCGGAGACGGGGGGGGGGGAGGAGGATCATCAGGAAGAGGAGGAGGAGGAGGAGGAGGAGGAGAAGGAAGGAAAGGGAATGGCAGAGGAGCAGGATGATGATGATGACGACAAAGGAGAAAGACGGGGGGGTGGCTTCCGAATCCGCCCCAGTTATTCGCCAAGGCTAGAGGAGAGGGGCCTGTTCAAGGACGCCTACGACAAATATTGCAGGGGCCTGCAGTTTGTCTTGGAAGTCATGCCGAAGGTCAGCAAGGATGGCAACCCTGAGGCGATTAGGGGAGGATCTTGCTTTTTGGGAAATGGGGCCACTGCGGAGGGGAGGAGAGGGAGGTAGAAGGGAAAACGGGTGGGCCAGAGGAGTTGAAACCCGTAGAAAATGATGTCCAGGACGGCCCCAGAAGGCCTCCTGAAAGCGTAGGGATGCCCCATAGCAACGCAAATGGCTCTGAACTGCCCAAGAGGTCCCAAAAGTGTGGAATCATCGCTCGATGGGCCCGTATGATGGAAAGATTGGCATCGGGCAGCAATCCGCACGGAGCAACTGCAAACAACATACATCCGCCATTTGCAACGATATCAGCAGACATTTCCGGCATCAGTGCTTCATGTGGCGCCCCGAAACTATTGAGACGGCTTTACGGCCGTTGCCGCCGACCCCGAACGAGAATGCCCACGACGAAAAGTGATATGTAACATCAGACGCGCTTCCCTAGAGGAATTGCATTGGCGCTTGGAGCACTTGGACTCGGATTGGGGGTTTTGAGAGTGATTGACTGAGGGTTGGTGTTTCGCCTACGGAGCCTGCTGTCCCCATAAAAGGTCGGTCGGATAGGTGGTTCGATGGGGGGCGTGGTTGGCGCTTGCAGCGGACATGCCAGGGTCTCGTAAAACGGACGCGCTGCCCGCGAACAGTGCGAGCGTTTGCCCAGGCCGAGAAGGCGCCGCAAGCCTCGGGGGCGACAGACGGACAGCCCATCGACTGGGCCCGTGGCGTCCAGGAACCCCGCGCGAAGCTCCACGGTGTGTGGAGCAAGGCGGTCTCCAGGCAGGCAAAACAGAGAACGGTTGCTGCGGGAGCTCCCAAAAAACGACCGCCTGGCGCTCGGGGAGCGCGGCGGCGTGGGCGCAGGGGCGCTTCTCCAGCCGCGGCAACCGGGAGACCCTGTGCAGCCAGATGACCAGTTCAGGGTGAGCCTCGTGTGCTGTCTCCGTGCGCTGGTCTGCCCTGCGGGCTCACGCTGCCAACGCCGATGTCGAGACGGCAGGTTTTTGCGGAAAAGGCCCCCGACCCACACGGGCTCCATGCTAAGTCGTGCGAGGTGGGCCAATCCCGCGCTGCTCGGCACGACCGCCTCCGCGACCGACATGCAGCTACGCATCAGGATATCACGGGTCATGCTTCGCCAAAGGAACAACGGGTGCAGGCGTGGGACCGCCGTAAATCCCCGGATTGGGGTCCTTCAGGAGGCAAAGTTGGGCATCCCGACGCACGACCCGAGCACTGGCCAACCCATCTTCGTCGATTGGGCGGTGACTTGCGTACATTCTACCTACGCCCCACGCAGGCACGCCCGAGCGGAACGAGATGGACTCGAAGCAACCCAGATGGTCGAGGACGAACGCGACCGCTCCCCCCCTTGGGAGGGGTTTGATTTAGCCCCGATGGTTTTCGAAACCAGGGGGCGGCCGTCCGACAAGGCAGCGAGCTTCATTCGGGGCTACGGGGCCTCTCGTGACGATACCGACCGCTCTGAGCTCCTGAGTAGGATCTGGCGGGACATCTCACGCACCCTCCAACGCGAGAGCGCGGAGAAGATCCTGAGCGCCCCGGGGCGGTGAGGGACAGCTGGCTGCTTCCGCGGCCCCCGCCACAAGCAGCCCCAGCACGACAACCACGAGCAGCAGTAGCACCACCTCCAGCGCGACTGCAACCATCCCCACCGCCGCCATTGCCACCACGGTCACCAGCACGCCCGCCACGATCACCACTTTCAACCCCGCCGACGCCTGACGCCGACCACCACATCCACCGCAACTACGAACGCCTGGGGCCCAGCAGCTCGACGCGCGCAGCACCGCGACAATCGCCGCGACTGCCGCAGCGCCGGCGGCCACCGCGCCACCGCGCCGCCTCCCACGGCCACCAGGGCGTCGTCCACGACCGCCCTTCGCCCAGCCCCCCTCTTCCTCTTCCTCTCCTGACCCTGCCGCCTCTGCCAGGCCGGGCCCGCGTGCCTTTTTCCGGACGCACTTTAGTTCACTATGTTACACGTTTGATGGCTAGGAACTTGGTGCCATGGCCCCAACGCCCGGTGCCCCACTTGGTGACGGGGGCGGGGCCCACTCGGGCGCCCCCAGATTCTTTGCGCAGGTGAGGAGGGGGGGGTGGGGCAGGGCAAGGGGGGGCGGGGGGAAAGGGCGGGGGGGGACCTTCGGAACACGGGCGTTGAGTGGCGCAGGCGGCGCGGGGGTGCGCGTTAATTTTTGGGCCTGGGTCGCCCCCCATTCAGTTCAGCGATCTGGCCCCCGAGCGTCTGTCTGGCGACTGTGGAGGCGAAGATGATTGAACTGATGGATTTCGGTATGCCAGGACACCGAAATCCGTCAGTTCAGTAAACCTCGCCCCCCCAGTCGCCATGGAGACGCTCCAGGGCCAGATCGCTGAGCTGGAGTGCGTCAGGGGTCACGCCCCAGGACCGCCGGGGCAGTCGCGCGAGGTCAGGCGGGGCGCGAACGGAGTCTGCATGGCTGGGCGCGCGGGGGCGGGGGCGGGGGAGGGGGGGTCCTCGGGAACCTTGGGGTCCACGGGGTGCCGCGCGAGCCCTGCTGCGCGCTGTTGTTTTCAACTGTCTCGCGTGGTTCGGCTTTGTTCAGCACCGCCGAGCAGTGCACGGCCCCCGCGGCCAGCACGGGCATGCCCAGGTCCTCTGGGCCACTTCTCGGGGGTTCAAAGATGGGGTCCTGAAGGATGGGGCCCTGAGGACGAGGTGCCTCAAACGACGCAAATCGCCCCTGTTTGGAAATTGCGCGCTTGTCCACTTCCCAGCGCCCGGGGCCCACGGCGAGTCAGCCTGCCAATCTGTAGCGCCACCTCCGCGCCAGAACTGGAGGCAGGACTTTAGTCCTCCGCTTATTCGCGACTTTAGTCCTCCGCTTATTCGCGCCTCCCTCCGCCCACCCTTCCCCCCGCTCGGTTGCTCCTCCCTCTTCGTCTTTCTCCCTCTCCCGCCGCGACCTCCCCGTTCCCCTTCGCCCCCCCACCTTCCCCAAGTTCAGCCCGACGCGAGGGCTCGAGCGCAAGCCTGGCCGACAAGTGACCGCCTGCGCCGCGCGTCGAGGCGCCGGGGCGACGCGTGGAAGGCTTCGGCGATCTGGAAGCGCGCGCAGAGGCTGAAGTCCGACGCGCTGGAGACGTGCGAGGCCTCGCATCTGGAGCTTGGCATCGCTCGGGCGTGTGCATTTTCTCTCGGCGAGGACCATCGAAGAGCATTTGAGGCCACCTTGCGAAAAAAAGGCGCGCACGAAGCCGACAAATACGCGGGGAAGGGACGTCCGAGCGACGGCGAGGGAGGCGAGGAAGCGAGCGAACGCGTGCGGATGCGTTGAGAGAGGCGCATCTGGAGGGCCAGTTCGATCCGGGGGGCCAAGGGCTCGGGCGCCGCGCGAATCGCAAGACGCTTCGAGTCGAGACACCCCCGCCCTCTCCGCCGCCCCCGCCCCCCCCGCCCGTCGATCCCGATTGGCGTTGGAGCGCGGGGCGCCGGGTAACGCTGCGGGCGCGCGCCGGGGAGGGGGCATTCCTCCGCGCGGCGGTCTCGCCGGAGCAGCCGAGGAACGTCTTGGCATCGCTCGGACGTGTGCATTTTTTTCTCGGCGAGAACCATCGAGGACCATCCTGGACCATCGAGCAACAAAAACACGCACGAAATCGACAAATGCACGGAAAATGGACGTCCGAGCGCCGGCAAGATGTGCAAGCGCATCGGCGAGGAGTGAGCCAGTTCTGCGGCGGCTGTTTTTTTTCAGGGGGCGGGGGGGGGCGCGCGCGGCGGGCCGAGGGGACAGCCCCGCGGGGTCTCGCTGGACTCCTTTATTGTGGGCGCCCCTCGGAACTGCTGGGCATCCGCTGGGGACCCGACAGGCATCTCCCGGGGATGTGTCTGGCACTCTGCAGAGAAGGACTCTTCTTGTCAGACGAATGTTAAGTAATTTGGTTACAGATGCCAGGGTACTTTGCTTATTATTGTCCTCCTCCTCCTCCTCCTCCTCCCCTGTCTCCTCCTCCTCATCGTCCTCCTCACCCTGCCCTCATCTACCCCTCCCTTCCCTTACTTCCCAACCTACCGACCTCTCTGTGGTTGTAGAACATCATCTGTTTCGATGGCGCAGGACAGAAGCATTATTAGAAACGATTCAGTCAGGGGACGAGGAACGGCATGGGCTTTTGAGAGCTTTTGAAACGATGCAGGGGACGAGGAATGGCATGGGCGTTTGGGAATGGCATGGCCTAGCACCCGTTTTCGCCGCTTGATCGCCGTAGTAATCACCATCATCGCGGAGGGGGGGAACCCTTAGGGGCGTCTCGATTCTGGCGTCGTGAGGAAAAGCACGAAAGTCAGAGGTTCAGTTTTTAACCGAATCCTGGAACCTCTGACTTTTTCGGCGGAGGGGGGCCCTTGCAGGCAAGGCCCACCTACCCATCTCAGTTCTTCTCGCTCCTCCTCTCATCACATCTTTCCCCCATTCGTTTCATGCCATGCCTTGCTCTGCCTTGCTCCTCGTCCCCCCCCCTCGTCCTCTTCACCCTCGCCTCGCCCCCCCAACTCCTCGCCCCCCTCACTCAATGGCCCGTTGGCTCAACTACTTATTTGAATACGTGCTTGGCCCAGCTACTCATAATCATGAAAAAAACCCGAAGGGGTCATGCCGGCCGCAGGCGCCAATTCTGCAGCGCCATCTGCATCCTTACTACTACTTTTCCAGGACGTCGCTATCAATACGCAAGCCACGAATGGTCTGAAAACCGTGTTCCTAATTCCATTTCGGGGCGCCCGTGTTTGACCGCCCAGAATGAGGGATGGCAACCAAGTGTAGCATCGTCATCATCGTCACCATCAACATCGCCATCATGCTCGTCATCGTCATCGCCGTCATCATCGTCTTCACCAGTCATGTCCGAACATCGAGACGCTTTATTTTCGATGCGTTTCGCTTGATTCTCGAGGCGCTTGATGTTCGAGACAGTTGTCAAGCATGTTGGTTGAGTTGTTAGGTATTTTGCTTATCCCCCTTGTTGGCTTGTTTCTCCCCTCTCCTCCTTTTCCTCCTCATCCGCAATCCTCCCAGTCAGATGTCCACAAAGAGAGGTTGAAGGGAAAGGGGGAGGGAGGCGAGGGGGGGACCAGGCAGAACAGGCAGGATGGTGGGAGGACCAGGCAGGCATAAACGAGACCAGGCAGGACCAGGACCAGGAAGGTTGACCAGGCATGATGATGACAGACCAGGCAGGGGGGCCATGAAGCACCAGGCCATAGTAGTGGTGGCATCAGCACCCCTTTCAGAAACAAAAAAAACGAGCAGGCTAGAAGAATATTGTGCTCCCGACCGTCTCTTCACTTGAGACGTCGCTTAACCGCTTGCCACTCGGCAGGAGGATGGCGTCTATCCGCGAAGGTGCAGGGCCCAACCTGCTTGCACAGTGTTCTACCAGCAGCATCATGTAGATGTCTGCGATTCTGCAACGCTCGTCCCCACTGAAGGTCAGAAAACAAACGCATTGAACCGCTGACGAGCGTCGCTTGCAGGATGAGCAGCTTTGTCAGCGACGCCGTGGATGTCAGGCCACCGCCCAACAGTGGAATGTCACACTGACCCTCTGCATTGTATCCAAAAACATGAGCGCCACCATTGCTCTTTGACAGGACTGTCTGGTCCAGTCCAGCCAGCGCTGATGTGTAGGCCAGGGCTCCGTCCAAAGCCTGGATGTCGCATTGTCTGCTGTCGTTCGAGCTACAAGCCACAGCGGTACCACCGTTCATGAGCATGACTGCTGCGTGGTGCCCTCCAGCCACAATTTGCGTGTAGGTCAGGCTTCCATCCAACATCGGGATGTCGCATTGTTCGAACTCGTTGTCGCCACAGGCCACAGCAGTACCATTGTTCTTGAGCAGGACCGCGTGGTAAGTCCCAGCGGAGACCTGAGTGTAGGTCAGGACTCCAACCAACGCTGGGATTTCGCAGGCCGGGCTGGCCAATTCGCGCGCCCTAGGCGGCTTTAGGCCATGGGGTACTGCGGCCCCATCGCTCCTCGGCAGCACGATGTGATCGTTGCCCGCAGACAGACGCTGCGACATAGCAGAGGCCTGGGCCCAACTCTGGGACCCACGCTACTTCCACCTCAGGCCTGAACCTGTACTCCCTCAGCGTGCGGACTCACAGGAAACAGCAGCGCCATCGCTCCTGAGCAGCACAGCGTTGCAGCCTCCAGCGGCTATGCGCGTGTAGGTCACACATAGGTCCAGCGCTGGGATGGTGCACTGGCTGCGATTATTTCCGCCGCGCGCCGCCACAGTGCCGTCAGATCTGACGAGCGCTGCGAGGACAGATCCACCCAGCGGCAACCTCCGCGTAGGTGAGGCCGTCCGGCAGCGCTGGGATGTCCAGCACACCATTGTCAGGGCAGCCGCAGCCCACGGCTGTGCCATCGCTCCTGAGGAGCACTGCGAACCCACATCCACAAGACATTGACAGATTGGGCCAAAACGGCTACGAGAAAAGAAAGGGGAGGATGAGAAAGAAATGGTAGCCGACAAGCTGGCGGCCAGCGAGCTGGCCTTCAACCGAGAGAGATGGATGATGATGATAATGATGATGCTGATGATGATGATGAGGAGGAGGAAGAAGGGAGGAGGAGAAGGAGGAGGAGGGGGAGGAGGAGGAGGAGGGGGAGGAGGGGGAGAAGGAAGAAGAGGAGGAGGACATGTGGAACAGCTAGCAGAGGTTTTAGTATGATGATAACGGTGATGATAATGATGATGTTACTTCCTCTCTTGTTCCCTCGTTATTGTACTCCTCATCCCATATTTTCCTGCTCCTCATATCCTCCTGATTTGCCGCCAGCTTGCTGGCCGCCAGCTTGCTGGCCGCCAGCTTGCTGGCCGCCAGCTTGCTTGCATGTCAGCGCTTTCTCTTGTTCTCCTTGATCCTGCCTCCTCGTCGTCGCCCTCCACCTTCTCCCAGCAGCGAGCGGCAGCAAGGAGGAGTCATTGGCAAGGAACAGTAAGGCTTATATGTGTCTGTGTTGCTTTTCAGCAGGGGATCCGGGAACACTCTTACACCCTGGCATGCACGGGCATCTCTACCAACACGATAGATTGGCAAGGGCATTCTAGTTGCAACACCCCGTCACATAACATCTACTGCAACACAAATGCAACGCAGATAGCGATACATTGCAACACAGTGTAGGTGGGGATAACACTTTCAGACAACTTCCATGACTAGACTCTGAACATCACGTGAGCTCCCAAGTCCTGCAGCCTCGACAGTGCGTTACTTCCACTCAGAGTCCTGCAGGCACCCCAGATACATGCCAAACTCGTCTTGCACTGGCCTCTGCAGGCATCGAAAAAATACATGCCAACATCGTCTTGCGCAGGCAAGCTGTCTGCTAAGTGGTTGCTCCAGGGGCGGGTTGGGGGGGGGCATGTGATTGGAGAAGAAGAAGTGGGTGGGGCAACCACATGTCACTTCTAACATCTGCCAGCATGTAATCAAAATCTGATGGATGCCAGCGCACTGGCTTCCACATACTGTCCTGGCCAGCCTCACGCAGCAGTGGCCACCGCTGAGCAGTGGCACGCCTTGCCCGCCCCCAGCGTCACATTTCCCTTGAGGTAGACTGCAGGCTTGATCGGCATCAATCCTTTGGTCGAGTTCCAGCGCACCATCCACATGACTATGGTGCCCTCGTTCATCCACACACTTGGGAGCTCCTTGGATGCGATGTTGGCCGGGGTGACTGCAGCCTGTTCTGAGCTAGTTTCAGCAGCCACGAAAGCAATCTTGTGAGTGAGCTCAGCAGTGAAGCACTTCGGGTCTGCGTCGTTGATCGTGATCTTGTGGTAGGCGAGCTTCGGCACCCCATTGGCAACAGCCTGCATAGCTGCTCCCACAGTTTGCACCACATTGTTCATCACCACCAGCTCCTTCTCGTCCTTGATCTCCCACTGGTGGTGTTTCTTCTTGTCTAGCTCCTCTTGTGTGAGAATCTTAAAGCTTCCCTTCCCGAACTGCGCCAGCATCGTGTGAATTGCAATGATGATATCCTTGGACTCCTTGTTGATGAGGTAGATGTTGTGGTTAGCGCGGATCTGAAGCTGGACTTGGACGCTTGTGTTGACCTTTACCTCCCAGAGGAGCGCATGGGGGATGCTGGAGGCGTCCACCACGCAGACATCAGCAACCTTCTGCTTCTTCGCTGGGGAGGGGATCCCATCGTTACCGTCAGCTGCACGCTTGAGGGGATTGGGGACTCCAGCACCACCAGCACCAGCACCAGGTGCCTTGGTCGTGTCCTCGATGACCCCATGCTTCTTGGTGAACTTGTCCAGCCACTCGCTGAACTGACCCCCGAACTGCGGATGGTTCTGCCACTTCTTCACCACCTCGACCGGGATGAACAATTTGTTCTTGTCTGGTCCGCTAACCACCAGCATATTCATCTTTGGAAGAGCCGGATAAGGTTCCAGGAGGTCGTCGTTGAGTTTGGAGTCCATCTTGAGCCCTGGGACCTCGAGGGAACCGTCCTTGATTTTTTCTTCTGCGAGCTCCTGCATCGAATGGATTACCCACGTGTATTCCAGCATCGTCTCCGCAATCCCCATGTAAAAGAAACTGGTGGAAAGGACGTTGCGCTGGGAGATGAAGGACTCCAGGAATTCGCCGCACTTGATATTGAGGTCCAGAATGAAACACGCCTTGTGCGATCCTAGGTTTGCCCCAGTTGTGAGGCTCTCAAGGAGGCACTTGCTCGCCTCGGGCCCGAACTGGGAGAACTTTGGGGGGCCATGAAGATAGGAGGCTCGGTGGTCAGTACTAGGAGGCAAAGCATCCGCGCTGAGGTCCTGCAGGATCTTAATGGCACAGGGGGTAGGGGGATGGTAAGAGGAGGAGCAGTATTCTTTGAATTCGCCCATAACTTTTCTGAGGTATGGGGTCTCCGAGGAGAGGTCAGTGTTCCAGGAGCTCTTTCTTCGCTCCTGGACGCCGATGGCAGCGGCGCAGCGATGTGAAAGAGGGGGATAGGGGAGGGAATACGCAGGAGGGGGGGGGGGGGAGAGGAGAGGGGGGGGGGGTAAATGCGATGATAAGGATGGGGGGAGAGAAGGAGGAGGAGCAGCAGGAGGATGAGGACTTGGAGGAGGAGGGGGAGGATGAGGAGGAGGTCACAACAGTTGACCGACACATTCATAGGACAATGACTGGCCATATCTATGCATAGAGGACCCCTCCCTGGACTGTCAGGTTTGCCCCCAAGCGACATACTGCACAACAGTAGGGCCCTACCATGAAATATTGACTATTCTAACTCATGCTCCCTTCATAACATATACCAGCTCAGATGCTCATTATATGATACCCCAATGCCAACAAAAAATATGCACTGCACATATAAAACGCACGACACAGGATTAGACATGCATGCATTATTTACATATGTCACCCCTTGCGTTTCCAGAGCTCCTCGATAATCTTCATCTTTTTGCCAGGAATCTGGTTCGCTTCCTTGGTGCGCCCGATGACCCTCAGCTGGCAGGTGAAGAACGGGTGGTCCTTTAGTTCTGAACACCCCGCTGGAAACACCAGCCTCCCAGGGTAGCTCATCGGCCGCCTGTCCCTCGGATCGACTTGGTCTTTGAAGAGCAGGCTGAAGCTGCTGTCCGGGTTGTGCCCAGCATCGCCAATGGCCTTCACTGCTTTCACTTCCTCCATGTACAGCTTCCCGCGGTTGTACGAGTACACCGGGAGAAGCACACAAGCGACGTTCTTGATATTCTCGTGCAGGATCCAGTTGAGAACCTTCGCCTGCTTGTCGAAATCCTCATTGTGAGACGAGCATGGGGTGGTCCAGTTCAGCATGACAAGCGTGGGCAGCCCGTCCATGGAGATTCCAGTCTTCTTCTGGATCGTGTCGCGCTTGAAGGCAATGATGTCTGCAATGCACTCCTCCACCTTGCCCGTCAGGACTGAAATCTTCACGCACGAACTCAGGAACTTCTCGGCTGCTTTCCTACATTGGCCCTTTATCTTCATCTTGTGCTCCTGTCCGAGGCTCAAGAAGCATCAGCCTCTATCTAAACAGCACCACTGCCAAGGATCTCTGAAGGCCTGCCACTGGGCTCCAATTTCCACCAGCATCGACTCCAGAAAACATAGCAGGTCAATGTGTAGGGTATGGTTCTTAACATGTTGCTGCAACTCGATTTCTTGGGCCCCTGGGGCCCCCGAGGCGCCCTGGACTCCTTAGCACTAGAAGATGGCACCCCTAGGCGTCCTGGTATCTCTGGGCCCCCCACGGGCCTTTTCGAAGGTGGAGGCAGGGGAAAAATGTGCAATGCGGATGCTCCCTGCAGGCGGGCTGCTTGGCGCGGTCACAGGCCCACCCCTCGTTGTAATTTGTTGGGTTTCAGGGCTTGGGGCTGGGTTATAAAGGCGTAAGGTGCCCTTCAGGTTTGAGTGGGGCTGCCATGGTAAGGGTGACAGCTTGGGACGACGATGACGACGATACCGCTCCTCCCCCTCCTCTCCTTCGAATTCGTCATGTAAGGGGTCAGCAAGAGAGGGCAGAAGGGGGGCGAGAGAGGGCAGACGAGAGCACCAGAGGGCAGAGGAGGAGGGCAGAGGGTCCACTGCACATTCCAACAGGCAGAGGGCAGAGGAGAAGGAGGAGTAGAAGGGAGGGCAGATGGGGGAAACGGGGGAGGAGGAGGGAGGAGGAGTGGAGATGATGAGGAGGAGGATTAGGGAGTATGTCATATCGCAGGGGTTTCGAGCAGCCAACGCTGTGTTTTTAGATATGTTCGTTTTTTTTCCTCATGATGGCTCCTGCTCTGCATGGTAGCGGGCAGCGACAACATTATCGCACTTCTTCTCCCAGTTTTCGAACACCGTAGTATCGTACTCTAGTTTTTTCATGTCCAGGTTGAATTCGTCCACGTCGAGGGACCGCTTGACCTCTTCTGCAGGCGCCAGGGGGGCCTGGAAAATGTGCTCGTCCAGTAGGCGCTTCATCGTTGATAGGTGTACTGCCGGGTCGAAGCTGTCGCTCTTCTCCATCAGCCCCATCTGGATCTCCGTGTGCACGTGGTCCGAGCCCTCAGCCCATGCTCGCACCCATGATGATTGAAGCTTCGCATCGTCAATCGGCGCGGTCAAGCTGATCTCCTGCGCAATGGCAAGCACAGCAGCTGCGCTCTCAGCCATCATCTCTGCCACATGCGGGGTCATCTTCATGCGCAGCATCTGGTTCTGAGCTTCATGTAGGTTCTGGACCCGCTCGATCATCAAGCAGAGGCTCTCGTCAGTGGTCCTCACTCGTGGGATCCACTTCTTAGATTTGCAAGGGAAGTTGAACTTTGGGTAGATCTTCTTGTTGGACAGCACCTCCTCGGACCACGCGCACTGCTGCCAGCCCAGGTTCCCCACGTGAGCCAAGATGGAATCGAGGGCTTTCTTGGGTGCCACCTCCAGTAGCTGCTTCAAGGCCACAGCCCTCTTCCCAGTGATCTGGAACTGCTTGGAAGACATGTTGTTCCACCTGGCAGAAGAGGGGTCCAGAATGCATCACAAGTTTTGGACACAGGCCTGACCATCACGAGGGGCAGTGCAGGGCCAGCGCGCACACGCTGGCGCACGGCATGACCCCATCCCCTGAACAGCTTTTCACATTAAGAAATTCGGCACAATGAGAACTACTCACAATTGCTTACATATCTACTGACACTCCACACCGAACACTTCGTTTTTAGGTTTTGTTTGTTTGTCCACACCACCGGCGCACGAAGCCAGCTGAGTCGCTCATGCCATAACGGTTCGAGAGGTTCTGCAGCATGAAGACCACTTCCACGATGTTGTTAGCACGCCGGATCGAACCTCTGCACGAGAGCTTCATGTTCAGAAGGGCCTCTTCTTCTTTGGAGTTCACTTTCATGGAATGCACATAGATGGCGAGGATGCTCTCATAAAGCTTCAGATGCACCACTTTGAGGTCGTACTCATTCTTCATGAAGTAGAGCAGGATGGATAAGATGGCCACAGCGCGGGCTTGACCCTTGGCATAGCCAAGATAGAAGCCACGCGCATCGTCATCCTCGCTAAGACTTGCAAGCTCAGCTGGTTGAGTAACCAACAAAGGGTCCGAAGCCGTTACGAAGCCGTCCTGGAATATCTCACCGACCAATTGATCTGTGACGTCGCAGCCTGGCGGAGGCTTGAGGCTGCATGCAGGCAGGAAGCTCAGCGCTGAGACATGCACACATTGAGGCAAAGACCCTGCCCTATCCATCTCCAGGATCGGGTCCAACACGCCATGCTCGTAGTGAACGTCGTCTTTCTCGGGGAACACTCGCTTGAGGTACTCAAGGAACTCCTTCTTCGCAGTGAAGCTGTCCAACTCCTTGTTGAGGTAGGTCTTGAGGCTGCCATGCTGGATGCTGAGCGTGTGCATCGCTCGAATGGTCTCCCCAATGATGTTGGCCTCGCGGGTCTCCGTAGACTGGTCCTCTTGCACATCACCCAAACCAATTTGATGATCCACGCTTGTGCAGGCCATGGGGCTGGTCGGGCTGGGCAGCGCATGCGTCGCCAGGGGGGGGATTGGCGTTGCAGAGGCGGCCCCTCCTGCTGGTGGAGTGGAGCATCCCCCTGCTGCATCCACAGGGGAGCCTTCCCCCATGTTCCAAGACATCCTGATGCCAGGAAGCTCAGGCGCAGGAAAAAAATGCATCCCCTCAGGCAGAGCCAGAACAGCTATGTACTTCTTATGGGAGACTGCCCCCACAGACAGAGCAGATTCACCATGCACTCACAGCTGTTTAGAGCGCACCCCCATCACAAATCTCGTGTTGTGACACAGCGGCAGCCCCCTAGACATACCCAAAAACGCTCAACACAACCACGAGACCATAACACATTTCGGCCCCACTACTACGCACTGATCTGTACCAAACTCGCCACCACTACCAGTATCATCGTCGTGTCGCACTCGTCATTTGCATCGTCGTCCATATCTGGAGGAGGAGGGGGGGAGGGGGAGCAATCGATGCACCATGGCTGCCAGCAAGCTGGCTACCATGAGTAGCAGTAGGGGCATGGTTGCCAGCAAGCTGGCTACCATGAGTTCGCACAACTAGCGGCAGGAGGGGTAAGATGTACAGTCTGCGAGTTGTAGCAGGGCTGCCACCATGTGGCTACCCTTTAGCACCTCCTTGCGAAGTCGCTCGACTCACCCCCCCTGCTTGCTTTTTCCAAGGCGCACTCGGACACTCACTCACAATGCATGTAGGCTAGCGAGAACGCAACCCGCTTACCTGTATATCATAATACAATGCAGTGCATGCAGCGTGTTGCGAATTATGCTGACACTGCTGCGCCTGCGAAAACTACACATGAGGATGCTTGCTATATTGCGATTGCTGATGCTGCTGCTGTGCCTCGAGCGTTTGTTTTTCGGCCCGTCTTTTAGCTTTGCGAACTGCCTCACGCGCATTCTTCTTGTCCCGCAAACGTCGGAGTTCTTGCCCAGCCATGTCACTAGGTTCTGGAATGAACTTCTTGTGCCGCGCACGCAGGCCAGGCGGTGGCGTTGGCAATGTCAATCCCTCTATGTCCACCAAGGTCCGTGAATTTACCTTGCTCTCAACGTCTGCGGTCGACATGCGTTCGAACTCGTCGTCCATGACGTTGAGCTGCGCACGCAAGCCAGGCGGCGTTGGCAATGTCAACCCCTCTATGTCCACCAACGTCCGTGAATTGACCTTGCTCTCAACGTCTGCGGCCGCCATGCGTTCGAACTCGTCGTCAATGAGCGGAGCACTCTGAGCGGCCATCTGAGCAGCCTGGTCAGCTTGAGCAGCGACTTCTTCTTCTGCACGATACCAGGCTGCGTAGTCCCAGGCCGGGTGACCCAAGTCAGAATCATGATCATGATCACCAGGTATTTGACAGTGCGCCATGTCATCAAACCCACCAGCAGGAGCCCCATTGTTCCACCACCAGGTATCACCACTTGAAACTCCACCAGGACCCCAGGCACTTTGGTTTCCAGGATAAGTAGGATCGCAAGTCCACCAAGAAGCAGCGTCGCCTTGCCATCCATCGTCTAGCCATCCTGATGACCACTTGGACGATGTGGGTATGTTGTCGTCAGCCATCGCAAACCGTGCTTGAATGCAAAGCTAATGACAACTACATTGATGTGTCCGCGTGGCACAGGAACCTGTTTGGGCCATCATAGCCATGGAGTTCTCTTCATGGGCAATGCTATCAACAGTTAGGTAGGGGGGGATGTACATCAGGAGAGTCCCCAGAGATCCTGCACAACTCGAGGGCCCCCAGGAGAGGGTGGACTTGCGCGGGCTTCCGAGGAAGCCCGCGCAAGTCGTGCTACCCAGCGGGGGCCCGCACAAGTGGGGGGGGGGTCCACGGGGGGGGGGACTTGCGCGGGGCCGCCGCTGCCCTCAGGACTTGCGCGGGCTTCCGGGGAAGCCCGCGCATCTCGCACCTTGGATCCAGGGGCCCGACTTGCGCGGCCCCCCCTTGGTGCGCGGTCCGTTTGCTCCATCAAGATATGCAACCAAGATCCTGATTTTTTTTGGCCCTGATGCTGACAGGCGCCGAGATGCGCCGGATTCCGGGGAATCCCGCGCATCTCAGCATCAGCTCCAAAAAAAGTCTGCTCCACACGGACTCCAAGAGTGCTTTGGCCCCCAACAAATGATGAGGAAGAGGACAGACAGGAGGAAGAGGAGGACAATAGGAGGAGGAAGAGGGCAGGAGGAAGGAGGAGGAAGGAGGAGGAGGGAGGGAGGAGGAGGGGGAGGAGGAGGAGGGGGGGTAGGAGGGGGAGGAGGAGGAGGAGGAGGAGGAGGAGGAGGAGGAGGAGGAGACATGGAAGAGGAGAGGAGGACCAGCACATCTGACCGTGTTTGACTGCATATTGATTGCCTTTCATGGCGGAACCAGTGCTTGCGCCAGTGAGAATACATTACAATATGAGTGCAAGGCGCACTGCACACTGCTATTTTGGGGGCACGGTAGCAAGCATGCAAAACATTATTATCTGATAAACTCTGATGCCTCTGCTATCTATTATTTCGTGCCATAGCAGATGTAGACGAAGGAGAAACTCCAGGGGCGGACCTGCAGCCCCCGGGCGTCTGACGCTTTGTTAGTCAGACGCCCAGGTGCAACCCTCTGCCCTTGCTTGATAGCTTCACTTTCCATGAGACGGGTCTCATGATCACGCCAGCATCCCAGCACCAGCAGGTGGCGCCATTGCAAGTGGTGGCCAGGAAAGAACTCCCTTTCACTATGATGATGGCTGTGGCGGCGGCCGCCTCGATCGCCAGGAGATGGTAGATAATATCCGCCGCGCCACCGCCACCCAGGGTCAGAAGTCGAGCCTATGTAGGCTCGACCTCCGCCCTGGGTGACCCGCGCTGTCTCCATGGCCACACGTTGCAGCAGCACTTCCATGGGAACCTCCATGATTGGCTGCGCCACCGCTTCCACATCAGGGCCATGCCGCTCGAGAGCAGCGGTGATCAACTCCTCGGCCTCCTCCTTCCCACGCTCCCAGCGGGCCTGACGGGCGCGCTCCACCTCTGTGTCGTTCTTTGGCGCGAATCGAAGAAAGTAGAACGTGTCGAGGGGCGGCGCAGCAGCATCATGAGCCCGGGCGTTGTCAGCAGCAGCTGGACACGAGGGGCCAGCAATATCATGGGTTCTGGCATCGTCAACAACAGGGGTTCCTCCTTGCTGCGCACTCGCGCGGCCTTCTCCACTACTGCCACCAACGTGTGTTGTTGGTGATGGATGTCCCAGGCTCCGCACGACGATGCTCCGGCAACACCTCGACTGGCGGTGCTGCCCCCTCGGCTCTGGCAGCGGCCCTGCTGCTGCCTCCAGCTGGCCCTCTCCACTGGCGCCTGGTCCATCGGCTCTGGCAACGACCCTGCTGCCTCCAGCTGGCCGCGACATGTGGGCACCAGCTCCACCTAGGCGCGCGCTCTCCTGGTGAACTCCACCAGCTAATAATGATGGTGGACAGGTCTGCTCCACCACGTGGGCCACAGGCGCCGCGCTCCCAACGCGCTGCCTGACTGCCCTAGCTACTGCGCGCTGCTCCTCTACTCGGGCCGCAGGCGCGCCACTGCGGCCGCGGGCATTGCTGCTACTAGCAACATCTACGCGCTGCCTGGCCATCCTGGTTGCACCGGCAGCGCCTGCTCCACAGCCTCTGCCAGGAGGGCTGTCCAGCAGATGATTCAACAAGTCTTCTGCCCGATCATCATAGTGGCTGCGGCGCGGGGGCGTCCCCGTCAACACATCGGCCAACCAGTGCATCGACCCAATGGCCAACGAGCGCCTGAACGAACAGCTTGATTGAGCCAAAATGGCTAGTGCGAAATCCGATTACAAATCCAACATTAGATTGCAATGCCCGCCCTTCACGGGCCCTCGCGGCCCTAAACGGAACATAGCGTTGTTGGTTGTTTGTTATGTGTGTTGTTCCCATGTGTTGTTGTTCTTTGCTTGTTTTGTTTATGGTTGGCCGCGCTCGTTGAATCCCCCTCATCTTCGTCTTGGGGCTTTCTTGGGCTGTCTTGCGCGCGTCGTGGGCTGTCTCGGGCTCCGAAAGGGCCTCGGGAAAAAAGCCTTGAATCAGGGGGGGACAAAACAAAATCCGTTCTTGAGGCCCTCTGAGGGCCCTTGAGACCGCCCTTAGAGCCCCGATACGGCTCCCAGAGGGCCCCTAGATGTTTCCAGGAGGGCTCCAAGATGGCCCATCGGAAGGGGCAAACCTAGGACGCAAGGTTCGCATCCAAGGTCTGGGGCCCATCAGAGCCCAAGAGCCCCTCTTGGGGCCTTCTGAGGGCCCCTGAGACCGCCCCTAAAGGTCCGACACAGCTCCCAGAGGGCACCAGGATGGCTCCAAGAGGGCCCCAAGAGGCGCCGTTCTGCGTCACGCAGACCAGGGATGGACATCTCAAGTAGCAGCAGCAGCAGCAGCAACAGCAGCAGCAGCAGCAGAGCTGTCCCCTCCTCCTCCTCCTCCTCCTCCTCCTCCTCATCCTCCCTCCTCCTTCCTCCTCCTTCCTGTGCCCCCTCCTCCTCCCTGCTCTCCTCGTCCCTCTTCCTCTTCGTTTCAGCCAGCAGAAGCAATGTTTCTCTGTGTGATGCGATTCGTCGGTGCCCCTCCCTTGCCATCTTGATTTCTTCGTCGAAGGCCAGCTAGCTGGCCGCCAGCAAGCTGGCTATCACGTTTGTGTGTGCGTAAGCATCCTAATTATCTTGCCTGCCCTTCTCTTGTTTCTCATCCTGCTCCTCATCACCCTCCCATCCTCTGCGAACTTCTCCTCATCCACGTTCCAAAGCTGGACCAAGCCTCCCCCTTAGACCTCCTCCCATATTTTTTGCGCGCACGACCGGGAGATCCTGGCTGCCAGAAAACTGGCGCCAGGCGATGTATATTGTAGCAATCATGGCGGCTCCCGCCAAGATTCACCGCAGTCGAAGTATAACGGAGGCTCACTTTAAATCGGCCTCTCTGTCCCAAGCAAGCTTGCCATCACACTCGCAGTGATGCATCTGAAGCAAAACATATCATGAACAGCCATGCTGGTGGCACAGCAGTGCCAGTAGTGGTGGTAGTAGTGGCTGCAGGCTGTTCATTCGAAACATCATGCACTTCAAGTGCGTATCTTGCGAGATGGCAGGAAGGAGTTCTCCTATCTATGCTGGGCCCCTCATCACTGTCTCACCGTCTGGGCCATAGTAGTAGCCCCTGTGCCCACTCTGGGCCCACGCGCGGCACCCGCCGCACCCCTTCCTCACCCAGCGGCATTTGCTGCACCCAGTCGTGCGGTCGGCCCCAGCAGGCGGCCGAGGCGGACCGGGTGGGGGCGCAGGCGGCACTGGGGGCGCCCCGTCCTCGTTGTCGCCCTGCTCGTCGTCGAACATGTCCTCGTCCTCTGGGGGCCCATCCTCGTCGCCGTTGTCCCCGGGCAAGCCTCCCTCCTCAGGCTCCTCGTCCTCGTCCACCTCGGCCTCCCCGTCGTCCTGGGGAGGCTCCTCAGCGGGAGCTGCTGCCGCTGCTGGTCGTTTCTGGATCTTCGCTGCACTTGGGCGTTTGAGTGGTCCTGCAGGGCGTTTCATGGCAGCAGCAGCTGGCCTTCTCATGATTCTCTTCACCTGCAACTCCACCACGCGCGGCTCACCGACCTCAGAGCCGTCGAAGACCAGTCCTGGCAACAGCGGGTCACTGGAGCCAAGTGGCTTCATGGTGTACTCGAAGACGAAGCGCAACTCAGGTGGCGCAGGCACTGTCCGTGCCAAGTTGGCATCGCATAAGTCATTCAGGTATTTGTGAGCCTTGGCGAGATCCCAAGGATGCTTCTGGACCACTGATGCGGTGTTCTTGAACTCCTTGATGGTCCTCTCCGACAGGGCATTGAGCTCGAGGGGCTTCAGGTCCTCCTGTGAGCCCGACTGAAGGCATCTAGGTTGGTACTCATGCAGCGCCCCCCCACCAAGGAGCAGGACGAGGAGGAGAGAGGAGGAGAGAGGAGGAGAGAAAAGGACGAGGAGGAGGAGGAGGAGGAGGAGGAGGAGGACATGGAGGGGGACTTTCAGGAGGAGGTGGCGCCAGGGTTATTGGAGTCACCCTTAGGGGGAAGGCCCCTGAAGGCCCTCTCCACATTCCCTGAAGGCCCCTGAAGGCCCCTCCTGAAGGCCCTTGTTGGGAAATTCCTAAGGGCGTCTTGGCTGGGTTGTCTTGTGGCCCTCTTGGGCCGGCACGCCTGGGCCGTTTTCGGGGGGTGGGCGATCTCTGGGGTGTCTTGGGCCGTCCTGTCTGGCTAGAATGGTTTGGCCAGCCCCCAACAACCCTGATCCTTCTGCAGGTTCTTGGCCAGCGCCTCTGGCAACAGGAGCAAGGGGGCCTGGCTGTAAACAGAGCTACTCATGAAGTGTTTCAGCAGGAGGATGCTGTCATGCCCCCCGGGGGCCATGTCCTTCCATTCATCAGGGCACTCGATGGCCCCATCCTCGAAACCAGCGGACTTCAGGAGCTCCCGTGACATGATTCTCCACACATGCGTCACCTCAGGGTCGTGCATCTGATGCGTGGCAGCCAAGCCGGACAGCTTGATGTTCAGCTGCTGAACCCACTCCTTGAAATCGCAGGTTCCGCCGAGAACCTCTGCAAGGATCTCCCTATCTGCAACTTTCGGCACTGACTCCTTGATGAAGTCGCAGAACTCCTGCGGGTCCTGGAGCACACTCGCAGTGCCCAGCTTGCTTGCCACAGTCGAAAACCGTTGGTCCTGGGGAGGCTGACCCAACGATGAACCGCGATGGCCATCATTGTCCTGCTCCCCCTCATCCTCCCCATCCCTTGCAAGAGGTTGACCTGGAAGTTCCTCCTCCACCTCCCCCTCCCCATTCCTCTCCGTCAGTTCCTCCTGATGCTCCTCCGCGCCATCCCTCTCCTCCCTTCCTTGTCCCTCCTCCACCATCATTCTCATCCTCCCTCCTCCACCTCATCGAAGGGGTCCTGTTCGTTGTGGCTGTGGCCACTCTGCATGTACTGGACCTCGATGGTGTCGAACTTTTTGGTGCTCTTGAGCCACCCCAGGAAAGTCATAAAGTACTGGTTTTTGCTCTCCCTGCATGTGTTGTCAACGCCCAGGATCAGCGTGCGCGGCATGCAGGTGCCTCGACTATCGCACATCGAAGATACTACATCCAGCGTCCTCGAGAGGACAGTTGCCTGCATGTTCGAATCTTTTTTCTGGTCAGAGTTCATGACAAAGAAGCCATCGAGGTACCCCCACACCGTCACCCCTGTCATGTGCAGCGCTGGGCGCCACAAGTCGCTCATCTCGGCCGTATTTGTCTGGAGAACATGTTTCATCAGTGGGGGCCATGACATGACACGCGCGCACAGTCGTGCATATGGGGCCGATCGGTACCAGGGCTAAGGCAAACATAATTGGGGGATCTTGCTTTGTTTTGTTGGGCCGTGGCGAGCAAGCCCTACCATTGCCCTAGCATAATACTTACATCGCCCTAGCATAATACTCACATTGCCCTAGCATAATACCTACATTGCCCTAGCATAATACTTGCATTGCCACTGACACGATTTACATAGCATGTGTTTGTGGACCCCAGGGGCCGTCAGTCTCGGGCACTTGAACTTGGCTTGGTCCATCCCGTCGATGTGTATTTTGAGTATTTGCCCTGCCCCATCTGGACTGGCAGGGCCAACCGCATCTGCCTGGGCCTTCATGTTTCCGCGAACGTTCAGAGAGCGGTCTGCTTTGACGCAATCGATGTGGACTTTCTTCTCTTTGACCAGCTAAATGGGGATTACTAATGATCGGCTGCGTTTGCTTATGCAGCTGCCTGCCCAGCCTCTCCGGGCCACCCCGGCAACGTACCAGGAGGGCCAGGGTTGCGCTCGGACGACCAGGAGCTGAAGGCAGGGCACACTACACAGCAAACACCATTCGCAATCCCCAGGCACCTCCGCACGCTCAGCATCTGTAGCAGCACACACACGTTTAGCGTCTAAACTGGCGCAGGTCTTGCAGCGCTTGCCCTGCCCCATGTTCCTGAACATGATGTAGCGCTTCCAATTGTCGTTCCATGCCTTCATAGACCCCCTCCTCCCATTATCCCTCCCTCCCCCCTCCCTCCTCCTCTTCATGCGTAGGATTATGCGATCCCTCCTCCTCCTCCTCCTCTTCCGCCCTCTTCCTCCTCCTCCTCCTCCTCCTCCTCCTCCTCCTCCTCCTCCCTTGTCCTCGTTATCCTCATCAGGCGCCTTTTCTTCCTATTCCTTGTGCCCCCCCCTCCTCATCCTCCTCTCCCCTCTCGTACTCCTCCTCCTCGCCCTTGCCCCCTGCCCCCCCCCTGGCCCCTCGGGCAGTCGACAGAGATGGAGCGGGCGGGCAGGGGGGGAATGGCGAAGGAGAGAGGGGGGGGAGGGCGATGTAAGAGGATAAGGAGCAGGAGGAGCAGGAGGGCAGGGCGAGAAAGCTTTGGGACATAGCCAGCAAGCTGGCCCCCGATGGATTTCTGAGGGGTGGGGGGGTGGTGGAGGATGAGGAGGTTTGCTTTGGATGCCCATGCAGCCTTGTAAAGAGTACTCTTTGAAACCTGCTGCTCGTTGTTGACTTCGGCCTGGTACTGGGACCAGATGGTCTCGAAGTTCCCTGGGTTCAGAAACCTGATGGGCACGTAGCGCTTCTCCGGCGCAGCTGTGTCGCTGTCGAGGGCGGCGCCCAAGATCCACAACGGGTGTGAGGGCGCTTCGATGAGCTCGTGTGATTCTTCCACTTTCACTTCCTCGGCATTCTCAGTGGGGTACGGCTCGGCTAACGAATCGTAGAGGGCAAGGAACCACGTGTCGGCCTTCATGCTTTGTGTGTTGGCCCTGGGCCCAGGCATCTTTGGAAGGTTCAATGGAGGCTCCGTCCCGCCTGCATTCACATGCTTCCTGTACAGATCGACTGTGACTGAGCTTGTGCTGTTGATGAAGGCCCAGAACTGGCGGCACACATCTTTGCCTTTGTGGGTCCATTTGATCTTCTTGGAGGCCTGATTGGCCGCTGATTTCACTTCTAACGTGACAGCTTGGAACAGTTTCTTCTTCCTCTCGGTCTCGTTCTCGATGCATGCCCACGCCTGCTTAGATTCAACGATTTCCTTGCTAGAAAACTGCTTGTAGCATTTGGATTTGCAGTTGCAAGACTTCGAGTATACTGTATCATCTTCCTCCTCGTCGACGCTTTCTGGCAGCTCGACCTCCGTCTCCTCACGAACCGGGCCAACCTCTTCAATCTCAGAGACCACCGAGTCTGGCAAAGAGCAGGGGATGTCGTCACCATCAGCCATCGCCAGATTCAAAAGAATGGGGAGGTTGAGCCAGGACGATCTCCTCACCTGCTTGGGAAAAACAGCTGTTGTTGCATGCGTGCGCGCGCGCTCGAAGCCTGGTGATTCCTGCTGGGGTCCAGAGGGGCTCTATGGGGGCTTTTCGTACGTGTACATTGGTGGTAGATAATGTACGTGATCCTTGTATATAATGCACGAACCCACTGTATACAATGTACGTGCTCATTTTCGGCGATGGTATACAGTGTACGTGCCCATTGTATATACTGTACATGCAAATCGTGTATATAATGTACGTGCCCATTATATATATAGTGTACATTCGTATGGGCAGAGTGCCTCGCAAACGGTGGCTTATCGCATGTTCGATTGGCTCCAACTACAAAGTAGTCTACAGGCTGTTCGATTCAACTTGAATCGTGCACGCACGCGACTAGGCAGCTTCAACACCACAAGGCTGTTTTTTTTTTACACTGGTGCATATCACCCAGGCATCTGAATATCCTACCTACATTGCACCTGTGAAATACTATCTGCGTGTCTCCCTGCACTCGAGGGCGCATTGCGCAAGCACCCTACAGAAGGCAACCGGGTAGATTTGCGCCCACACGCTGCGACGCACTCCGCCCTCCATGCCTTCCACCACTTGGTGCCCGTGCGATCTATCGCACAAGCACCCTTGCAAGGCTTTTACAACAGGTGGGGCATTCGTGAGAATGTACGTGCGTTTCCGCATTGGCTTCCTGGCAATTTTAGAAACAAGGCCAAACCTACACATATCGATTAGCACTCTATGCACACCTGGCAATGCCATGACCTCTTGTACACAGGCCTGTCCCCAACTGCTTGCTCCAGCAGGGTGTTCAAACACAAAAAATCGACCGTCCAGGGCTTGTTTCTTTGCGCACGCCATTGCATGTTCGAGGTAGTGCATGCCCTGGGCCCATTTGGCCTGGACACGCGCCATGGGCAACTTTTTGAAATTCCACAGCTTCTGAACAACGCTGAAGGCAGTGCATGGGGGGCACAGGACAACGAAAGCAACGAGGGTTAACAACTTGATAGAAAGCTCAACCAACCTAATATCATTAAAATTCCACCCTGAGAGGATGTCCAAACTGAGGTTCCCTCTCAAGCCGAGTGCCCTACCATGTGGTGCAACACGCGGAGGCGCATAGAATTCAGCGATGTCTTGTGGTGCGCAAATATGTTGAGCAACGCCAGGTAGAGGAACATCATATATCTTCTCATGTCCAATGGTATTATCCAGTCTCATTATCTCATCCCCAATGTGCTGCAATTGATGGGTTTCATCTTCGTCCTCAATGGGTTCAGGGTCTTCGTCAAAGGCATTCAACTCGCTCAAATCCACAGACATCTCCTCCTCCTCCTGCACATCAACAGGCTGATCGTCTTCTTCTGAGACGACGCTCGGTGGCAGCAGCGAGTCGTCTTCTTCTGAGACGACAACAGGCATGGCCTCAGACACGCTTGAAGGCAGAGAAACCATGATGAAAACAAGCCCAAAGAACAACGTTCGATACAACATGCTTGAGCTGTGAATGATTACAGAGGGGTCGCTGATGACACCACAACTATGGCACCCAACCCTGGTCTACAGCATTTCGGTTTCATGTGGAAAAAGGGAGAAGGGGAAGGAGGGGTGAGGGGAGGAGGAGTGCGAAGGACGATGGTGGTGCTAATGAGGCAAAGGAGGAGGAGAAAAAGGAGGAGGAGAACGACGACAAGGAGGAAAAGCGGCCGATGTGGTGTGCCTCATGGTCCCTACCTTGGCGATTCCCGCCCAGCAGGGGGAGGGGGGATAAGCACCTACCACCTACGCCCATGTAGGGGGGAGGGGGGATAGGCACAATACCTAACAAGTATAACCAAAATGCCTCGTCGAAGCCAACCGTCTCGAAAATCCAGCGCCTCGAACATCGAGCGAAGCGTTTCGATTCGCCCTTATACATGGGACCAAGAAAACGAGACACCCGCATTCAGATGCGATCAGAACAATGAAACCAGAGTCGAACAACGATGGTCATCCATTGCATTCGGACATGATTGATGATGACGATGATGACGGCGATGACGGTGACGAGCATGATGGCGATGTCGATGGTGACGATGGTGACGATGATATACTTGGTGTTCCTACTTCTGGGCGGCCAAACAATGGGCGTTCCTGATTGGAATTTGAAACATGGTTTTCAGACCATTCCTGGCTTGAGCGTGTATAGCGGCGTCCTGGAAAGTAGGGAGGTTGCGGATGACGTTGCAGGATTTGCGCCTGCGGCCGTTCAGCATGACCCCTTTTGCGCGTTTTCTGGGTTACTCATATGAGTAGCTGGGCCAAGTACGTATTCAATGAGGAGTTGGGGGGGCGAGGCGAGGGTGAAGAGGACGAGGGGGGGGGGACGAGGAGCAAGGCAGAGCAAGGCATGGCATGAAACGAATGGGGGAAAGATGTGATGAGAGGAGGAGCGAGAAGAACTGAGATGGGTAGGTGGGCCTTGCCTGCAAGGGCCCCCCTCCGCCGAAAAAGTCAGAGGTTCCAGGATTCGGTTAAAAACTGAACCTCTGACTTTCGTGCTTTTCCTCACGACGCCAGAATCGAGACGCCCCTAAGGGTTCCCCCCCTCCGCGATGATGGTGATTACTACGGCGATCAAGCGGCGAAAACGGGTGCTAGGCCATGCCATTCCCAAACGCCCATGCCATTCCTCGTCCCCTGCATCGTTTCAAAAGCTCTCAAAAGCCCATGCCGTTCCTCGTCCCCTGACTGAATCGTTTCTAATAATGCTTCTGTTCTGCGCCATCGAAACAGATGATGTTCTACAACCACAGAGAGGTCGGTAGGTTGGGAAGTAAGGGAAGGGAGGGGTAGATGAGGGCAGGGTGAGGAGGACGATGAGGAGGAGGAGACAGGGGAGGAGGAGGAGGAGGACAATAATAAGCAAAGTACCCTGGCATCTGTAACCAAATTACTTAACATTCGTCTGAGAAGAAGAGTCCTTAGAGATCTCTCGGAGACCGCACGAATCTCAATCTCTATAGGATGCCCCCTCTGGATCTTTGGGAGCCCCCGGGGGCCCGACGGAGCCCCGGGGAACCCGTCGGGAATCTTCCGGCGCCCTTCAAAGCCCCATTGAGGCATGCGCTGCCCCCCCCCCCCTTTTAGCCGGCCCCTCCCGTTGCCATTCGTTATCATCCTCTTCGTCTGCCTTCCTCTTTCGCCCCCTTCTTTGGCCGCGCCCGCCGCCGGGCGGCGTTGTTGCTGCTGTTCGCGCCGGAAGCGGCCGCGCCTGAAGATCCCCGGTGGGCCCCCGAAGAATAATTTCGGACAGCGGGTGCTATATGACGCTGTCAGCGCGCTGGGGGCGATGTTCCCAGGGGCGGGCGGGGGGGGGGTGCTGGGGCAGCCTGGGAATCTGGGGGCGCCGCGGGGGGCAATTAAATAATTCGAGTTCGTCGCCGGAAATGGGGGGGGGGACGCGGTGGGCCGAGGAGGAATCCTCGCGCATTCTTCAAGACTCTCGCAAAACAAATTGTATTTATCCACTGGTCGGTTGCACGTAAGAGTGACCCTTCGCCGGAGTTTTTTTTCGCGCTGGCCCCACAGTGGTCGGGTTTTCTTGGTTTTGAGATGAATTTGACCTCGCGTCGGCACCCGCATCGCGCGATTGCGCTCGCATCTGAGCGTGCCAGGTTTGTCCCCCCCCCCCTTCAATCGACAGCAACGCATACGCGGCGCACGCTACAGTGCGCATTGGTTTCCCGAGGGGGCCAGTCGACCAGACGGCACGTTTTCCACCCCAGGACCAGTCCTGACGCCCGGCCCAAATCCCACATCGTTTGGTTTATGTGTCTGAATATGTTGGAATATGTTCGAACGTTTTTAAAGAAGCGACGGCGATCTGTAAGATTGCAACTTACCCACGGACATTTTGACATATTCCAGGCCCGCGGACGGGGCCGGCTTTGGCCATGACAAGAGACCTGGTCAGACGTCATCGCGATGCGGCCCGATAGTGCCAGACCTCATCTCGGTGCCCCCCCGGCGGCGTGTGTTTTCGCAGCCCCTTCGAAGTGCCATTCGGGGCGTTCGAATCCATCTGGCGGAATTCCGCGGTTGCCCGCTGGCGCAAACAATCGTTGATCCCACGGTTGCTCGCTGCCCTGGCTGCCCGCGGTTGCCAATGGCATCCCGCCGATCGTTGATGCCGTGCGGCCGTAGTGGCTTTCGCGGTTGCGTTGGGCCCCCGCCAGCGCCCCTGAAGCCGCGCATTAAAGGTCATTCTAGCCTAGGGTCATTCTCCTGCGTGTGGCCGAACTGGACCACGAGGAATCCGCGAAAATCCCCGCAGGAATCCTTCAGGAATGTTTTGGGGATCCTGCATGAATCCCGTGGACTCTGGAACCCGCGGGAATCTTTAGGATTCGCACAGGAACGTGTGAGAACCTTCAGGAACCCTGAAGTAACCGACGGATACCCCAGGAACTCGCCAGAAATCTTTCGGTGATCCTCAGGACCTTCCGAAGGATATGTTGTTTTCGTCCCTCCTCCTTATCCTGGCTCGTCCCTTTTCCATTCCTTTTCCTCCTCTTCGTCTGCCTTCCTCCTCCGCCCCCCTCCCTGGGCGCGTTCGCCTCCAGGCGCTGCTGGTGCCGCCGTTCGTGCTTGCAGCGGTCACGCCTGAAAATTCCCCACGTTCCCGGGGATTCCACCAGGTTCCTTGGAATTCTTGTCGATTCCGAGGATTTGTCCGGATAGTGGGGAGTGTCGCAGATCCCCGGCAACTCAAGTGAGATTCCTGAAGGGCCCCAGAGGATTTCTGCACGTTTTCTGGAGGGTCTGTGAAGATTCCTGAGAATGCTTCAAGATTTTCCAAGGATTCCAGAAGGATTCCTGCAGGCTCCTGGGGATTCGCGCGGGTCCCTGAAAGTTCCCTGGAGATGCTTCTAAGCACTCCAGAGGATAATTCGTCGTGGGGATCCCTGGAAATTCCCGGGGATGCCAGAAGGATTCGCGCAGGATGCACGGCCCCGGGACCCTCGCAGATCGATCGGGCTGGAAAAATGACGCAGGAAGATGGTGCATAGGGCTCCAGGCGTGATGTTTTACGATGTGGCCATTTTTTCGCCACGTCGAGGATGCCGGGGATGCCAGAAGGATTCCCGGGGAAATTCCTGGGGGTTCCCGATGGATCCATGAAGGGTCTCGCGGTGTCTGGCGCCAGTGGAAGGGGGGGGGGGGTCGGACCAGTGCGCGGCCGCGGCACGGCGCCAAGAAACGGCACGGTCCTCCTCCTCCTCCTCCTCCTCCTCCTCCTCCTCCTCCTCCCCCTCCTCCTCCTCCTCCTCCTCCTGCTCCTCCTCCTCCTCCCCCTCCTCCTCCTCCTCCTCCTCCTCCTCCTCCTCCTCCTCCTCCTCCTCCTCCTCCTCCCGCAGGATAGTCGCGTCCTCTCGGTCCTCCTCACAAGCACAGGGCGGCGGGAGAGCTTGGAGGGGAGAGGAGGATCATCGAGAACAACAGAACGCCTAAACCCCATTGGTGCAGTGAAGACGTGGCCTCACGGAGGTCCCCGTCCTTGCATCAGGGGTAATGCATCTGGGCGGTCTGGTTCGACACATCTGCAGAGAAGAGCCGCTCTCCCCGATGTTTCTGGCCCTCCTGGCTGAGCTCCCCTCCAAAAGGGTCAGGGGTCGTTGTTTGGTTAATCTTACCAGCCTGGAACATATCCCTATCCCTATGCCGGGCATCTCCTCATCACGATGCCAATCTTTTTTGAGGGCGCATCCCCAAGAAGATTGTCATCGCCTTTGGGCGTGCCAATCTTAGGGGTAGGGATCAGTTCGAGGCTGGTAGTAATCGCAGGAGGCAGGAGGTCGGGAGGAGGCGAAGGCGGAGGCGGAGCTGCGGGCGCAGGCGGGGCCCCGGAGCCGCCCCGGGCCGGCCGCGGGGCAGGTGGTGGCGGAGCTGCGGCAGAAGGTCAGCGCCTGCCTGGAACGCGCGGAGCACCTCAAGGAGCGCGGGGCCCCGCGCCG
>CAUYUJ010021847.1:106854-132456 GCA_963575745.1 Prorocentrum cordatum | reverse complement strand
CTCCTCCTCCTGGTGGTCCTCGTTCTCCTTTTCCTGGTGCTCTCCCCCCCCTCCTCCTCCTCGTCCTCCTCCTCCTCCTCCTCCTCCTCCTCGTCCTCCTCCTCCTCTTCCTCCTCCTCCTCCTCCTCCTCCTCCTCCTCCTCCTCCTGGTAGTCCTCCCCCTCCCCTCCTCCTCCTCCTCCTCCTCCTCCTCCTGGCGAAACGAGCAGAAGGAGGAGGAGAGGCGTACGAGTACTACTACGACTAAACGGGAAGTAGTAGCAGTAAAAGTAGTACTGATGGTAGTAGTGGTAACAGTGAAGTAGTAGTTGTATTTGGCGGGAGTGAACGAGTGAAGTGTAGTTGAAGTGGGTGTGGTGGTAACAGCGAAGTGAAGTATAGTTGTAGTGGGTGGGTGGCAGTAGTGGTAACAGTGAAGTGTAGTTGCAGTGGGTGTAGTGGTAACAATCAAATACGGCGGATGCCTTGGAGAAGGAATCAGGGGGTCGGCCGTGGGTATGGCCGCCGCTGGCTATTCAAAATGTGGCCCGGGAATGGAGTTCTGGGAACTCGAAGGGCACGAAGTGGCCTACAGTTGGCTCCGGGCATCCAAAATGTGGCCCGGGAATGGAGTTCTGAGAACTCGAAGAGCACGAAGTGTGTGACTGTTGCATCCGGCCCTCCAGAATGTGGCCCGGGAATTGCGTTCTGGGATGTCGAAGAGCACGAAGTGTGTGACTGTTGCATATGGTTATTCTAAATGTGGCCCGGGAATGGCGTTCTGGGATGTCGAAGAACACGAAGTGTGTGACTGTTGCATCCGGGTATTCAGAATGTGGCCTGGGAATGGAGTTCTGGGAAGTCGAAGAGCACGAAGTGTGTGACTGTTGGTGAAAAACGAGCCCGGCACCTGCCGCCCGGCAACTCCCAACACCTGCCCGGACCCCCCTGTGGAGTGATCTGTGAGCTCTTTTGATCCCACTAGAAACCTATCAGTCTTCGCTGTTAGGTAATTATCCCGGCAAAGCAACCTAACAGCGATGTGTAGGAGCATATCTGGAAGCATTCCCCTTAAGATTCAAATGAGAATCCAGTTGTAGAGTTCTGCTGTTCTCGCAGTCGTAGTCGCATTCGCGATGACAGTCGCAGCGGCAACGGCAGTCGCAGTCACAGCCTCAGCCTCAGCCTGCCTCCTCCTGCTCCTCCTCCTCTTTCTCCTGCTCCTCCTCCTCCTCCTCCTCCTCCTCTTCCTCCTGCTCGTCCTCGTTCTCGTCCTCCTCGTCTTGCTCGTCCTCCTCCTCCTGGTGCTCTCTCCTCCTCCTCCTCCTCCTCCTCCTCCTCCACCTCCTCCTCCTCCTCCTCCTCCTCCTGGTGGTCCTCGTTCTCCTCCTCCTGGTGCTCTCCCCCCCCTCTCCTCCTCGTCCTCCTCCTCCTCCTCCTCCTCGTCCTCTCTTCCTCCTCCTCTCCTCCTCCTCCTCCTTCCTCCTTTCTCCTCCTCCTCCTCCTCCCCCCTCCTCCTCCTCCTGGTTAGTCCTCCCCCTCCCTCCTCCTCCTCCTCCTCCCCCCTCTCTTTCCTGGTCGTCCCTCGGTGCTTGTAGGTCGTGACGTCTTGTAGTCCTCCTCCTCCCTGTTTGGTGTTCTCCTCTCCTCCTCCTCATCCTCCTCTCCTCCTCCTCCTCCTCCTCCTGTGGTCTCGTTATCCTCCTCATGGTACTCTCCCCCCCCTCCTCCTCCTCCTCCTCCTCGTCCTCGTCCTCCTCCTCCTCCTCCTCCTCCTCCTCCTCCTCTTCCTCCTCCTCCTCCTCCTCCTCCTCCTCCTCCTCCTCCTGGTAGTCCTCCCCCTCCCCTCCTCCTCCTCCTCCTCCTCCTCTTCCTGGTCGTCCTCCTCCTCCTGGTCGTCCTCCTCCTCCTGCTCGTCCTCCTCCTCCTCCTGCTCGTCCTTCTTCTCCTGCTCCTTCTGCTCCTCGTCCTGCTCCTGCTCGTCCTCGTCCTCCTGGTCTTGCTCGTCCTCCTCCTCGTCGTGCTCTTGCCCCTGCTGAAAATGTGGCCCAGGAATGAAAGTTCTGGGAAGTCGAAGAGCACGAAGTTGCCTACAGTTGGCTACGGGCATTCAAAATGTGGCCCGGAAATGGAGTTCTGGGAACTCGAAGAGCACGAAGTGGCCTACAGTTGGCTCCGGGCATTCAAAATGTGGCCCGGGAATGGAGTTCTGGGAACTCGAAGAGCACGAAGTGGCCTACAGTTGGCTCCGGGCATTCAAAATCATGCCCAGGAATGGAGTTCTGGGAACTCGAAGACCACGAAGTGGCCTACAGTTGGCTCCGGGTATTCAAAATGTGGCCCGGGAATGGAGTTCTGGGAACTCGAAGAGCACGAAGTGGCCTACAGTTGGCTCCGGGCATCCAAAATGTGGCCCGGGAATGGAGTTCTGGGAAATGGAAGAGCACGAAGTGGCCTACAGTTGCATCCGGGTATTGAGAATGTGGCCTGGGAATGGAGTTCTGGGAAGTCGAAGAGCACGAAGTGTGTGACTGTTGGTGAAAAACGAGCCCGGCTCACTGCCGCCCGGCAACTCCCAACACCTGCCCGGACCCCCCTGTGGAGTGATCTGCTGCTCTCTTTTGATCCCACTAGAAACCTATCAGTCTTCGCTGTTAGGTAACAAACAACAACACGAGGTGCACACGCGCGCGTCGTCGCGCGTGCATGTTGGAATCTTTCGAAAACCTTCGGTTTCGGAGAGATGTCAAAATCTAGTGTCCAACAAACGTATAATCACACAAGGTTGGGGAACACTTTTTTGTGTTATATATACATATACATATACATATACATATATATATATATATATATATATATATAGTAGAAGAAAAACATGCGCGCTCTTGCGAATCCTTAAACACAAGCCACAGGTTTTCAACATTTTCAGAACCTGCTGCCAATAAATGCTGCCAGATGGGCTTTGTGCGCGCATGCCGAAATCGTTCGAACGCCCTTGCGCGCGTGCCGTTGCGAGAATCCCCTGCAACCAATGAAGCGGAGTGCACGCGCGCGTGGCGTCGCGCGCGCATGCCGCAATCCTTCAAAAACCTTAGGTTTCGGAAGGGTTTCAAATTCGAGTGTCCAAAACAAATACAAAACACATGGTTTCGCAACGTGGATGTTGAACAAAAGCGTGCGCGCGTTCTTGCGAGTTCTGAAAGGCAACCATGCGAACGTTCACGTTTTCATAACATGCGACCAAACGGGCTTCGCGCGCGCATGTCGAAATCGTTCGAGCGCCCCTGCGCGCGTGCTGGAGTGGCGCGACCCGTGTCAAATCTTACTATGCGAGTCACTCTCGCGCGTCTGCCGCGAACGCTTTTCTAATTCCTTCGAAAACCTTCACCACCGACGCGAAGACGCCGTCATCGTCGTCGGCGTGATCGGCATTGGCGCCGTCACTGGCCGTGCCGTCGTCGCTGTCAGCATCGCCGCCAACATCGCTACTGCCATCATCATGGTGTCTATGATTGCCGACATTGCCATCATACCGCGCCCGCCCAAGTCGCCGACTCGCACTCAAGTGCCCGCTGGGATGTGCCGAGCGGTCAGCACCACCGCGGCCGCGTCGGTCGCGCCAAACTACCTGGCCGCTGCGCGCTCGCCCATGCGCGGGCTGGCGCGGCCGCTAAGATGCACCAGCCAGCGCCAAGCACTCATCGTAATCGCTGCCACATGAGGTTTGCAAACCAAGTCGCAGGTGGGTGGGTGGGATGTCTGCGCGAGCAGTGGAGTGGACAACTCGCTGCGATCATACATTAATTCACCTTTCCAAAAAGAGAATAAACTCTAACCCCCCCCGGCGTTATCCCCTCCCCTTTCGGGTCTGCAAATCATATATGATTCTGACCACATGTCCATCCGAAGTATGAATTTACACTATCCCAGGGGGGGCGGTATCGCCCCCTCTGAGGTTCCCTTGTGAAAAAAAACAATACACGCGGGGACATCCTTGTTCCTAACATGAGACTTTTTCGCGAATCCCTTGCAACAAAAGGGGCGAAATGCACGCACGCGCGTCGTCGCGCGCGCATGCCGAAATCCTTCAAAAACCTTCGGTGCCGGAGGGATTTCGAAATCGAGTTCCCAAAAAGCATGCAGAACACATGGATTCGCAACACTGATTTGCTAAAAAAGCTTACGCGCGAGCTCTTGCGAAATCTTAAGATAACCATTGGTTTTTCAAGGTTTTCACAACGTGCTACCAAACGAGCTTCGCGCGCGCGCATGTCGAAATCTGTCGAACGCCCTTGCGAGTGTGCCGTCGCGAGAACCCTCTGCAAAAAATGAAACGAAGTGCAGACGCGCGCGTCGTCGCGCGCGTATGCCGAAATCCTTCAAAACCCATCGGTGTCGGAAGGATTTCAAAATCGCGAGTCCCCCCCAAAAACGGCAAAAACACAAGGTGTCGCAACACGGGTTTTCAGCAAAAGCGTGCGCGCGCGCTCTTGCGTCGTCGTCGTCGTCGTCGTCGTCGTCGTCGTCGCCGTCCTCCCTCCTCCCGCGTCGTCGTCGTCGTCGTCGTCGCCTACGTCGTCCTCTGTCTTTCCTCGTGTTCGTCGTCGTCGTCCTCTTTGGCGTCGTGGTCGTTTCCGTCGTCGTTGTCGCCGTGGTCGTCCTTTCTCCTCCTCCCTCGTCGTCGTCGTCGTCCGTCGTCGGCGTCTCGTCGTCGTCCCTCCTATTTCGTCGCCGTCGTCGTCGTCGTTGTCGTCGTCGTCTCGTCGTCGTCTTCCCTCCTCCCTCGACGTTGTCGTCGTCGGCGTCGCCGTCCTTCCTCCTTCTTCGTCGTTCGCGTCGTCGCCGTCCTCCCTCCTCCCTCGTCGTTGTCGTCGTTGTCGTCGTTGTCGCCGTCGTCGTCCCCCCTCCTCCCTCGTCGTCGTCTTCGTTGGCGACGTCGTCGTCGTCTTCGTCGTCGTCGGCGTCGGCGTCGTCTTCGTCGCCGTCGCCGTCGACGTCGGCATCGTCGTCGTCGCCGCCGTCGTCGTCGTGGTCGTCGTCGGCGTCGTTGACGTCGTCGTCGTCGTCGGTGTCGTCGTTGTCGTCGTCGTCGGCGCCGTCATCGTCGACGTCGCTGTCATCGTCGTCGTCGTCGGCGTCGTCGTCGTCGTCGGTGTCGTCGTCGACATCTTCGTTGTCGGCGTCGTCGAAGTCGTTGGAGACGTCGTCGTTGCCGTCGTAGTCGTTGTCGGCGGCGTCGTCGTCGTCGTTGTCGCTGTCGTCGTCGGCGTCGCTGTCGTTGCCAAGTGCCATTTGGTGCCCACCGTCACGGTCTTAAGAGAATTTGCAAACCAAGTTGCGGGTGGATGGGTGGGGTGATTGCGCGAGCAGTGGAGTTGACAACTTCAAGTTCGGCAGGTGAATTGCACGCCGTAGATTGCACCGCGTGGATGGCACGTCCTAGGCTGCACCGCGTAGCTTGCACACCATTGGTTGAATCATATACTTTGCACCACATGTGTTGCGCAACATATGATGCACCACCTGGGGTGCATAACATCTATTGCACCACACAGGCTGCGCTACATATATCACCCCACATAGGTTGCACACCATATACGACTAAATGTACACTATTTGGGGTCCACGCTGGCTAACAGGCAGATGTATGCACATACAGGTCCATACGTGTATATGTACTGAGGTAGAAGTACACGTCGGTCGGAAGAAGTAGGTAAAAACATGAAGTAGGAAGGCGGAAGAAGTAGATTGCGTTCGAGGCCGCCCAAAAAATATCAACAACAATTGCAAGAAATAGATTGCAAATCTTCCGGGCCCTGTCTCAGCGGCACGCAATTGCCCTGGGTCGATCGGACCCTCGACCAAGGAGTGGCTGGGCCGAGGGCAGAGCGACCGAACAGGCAGCTGAGGGGCCAGGCAACAGAAACCAACGAAAAACAGCAAAAACAGCTAAGGAGTGGCGGGGCCGACGGGCAACATAAAATAACCCAAAACAGCCGAAAACAGCCGAGGAGTGGCTGGGCCGACGGCAGAGCGACCGATGAGGCAGCCGAGGGGCCAGGCGCGGCTCTCGGTCGCTCGGCCCCTGGGGCGCCCCTTCCCTGTCTGGTTTTGGTTGTGTTCGGTTGTCTGTCGGTTGTTTCGGTCGCTCCTGGCCCCTGGGCTGGCTCTCGGTCGCTCGGCCCTTGGGGGGCCCCTTCCCTGTCTGGATTTGGTTGTTTTCGGTTGTCCGTCTGGTTTTCTGGTCGCCCGTGGCCCTTGGGCTGGCTCTCGGTCGCTCGGCCCCTGGGGTGCCCCTTCCCTGTCTGGTTTTGGTTGTTTTCGGTTGTCTGTCGGTTGTTCTGGTCGTACCTGGCCCCTGGGCTGGCTCTCGGTCGCTCGGCCCCTGGGGGCGCCCATTCCCTGTTTGGTTGTGGTTGTTTTCGGTTGTCCGTCGGGTTGTTCTGGTCGTCCCTGAGTCCTGGGCTGGCTCTCGGCCGCTCGGCCCCTGGGGGTGCCCCTTCCTTGTCTGGTGTTGGTTGTTTTCGGTTGCCTGTCGGTTGTTTCGGTCGCTCCTGGACCCTGGGCTGGCTCTCGGTCGCTCGGCCCTTGGGGTGCCCCTTCCGTGTTTGGTTTTTGTTGTTTTCGGTTGGCCGTCGGTTGTTCTGGTCGTCCCTGGCTCCTGGGCTGGTTCTCGGTCGCTCGGCCCCTGGGGCGCCCCGTCCCTGTTTGGTGTTGGTTGTTTTCGGTTCTCCGTCGGTTGTTCTGGTCGCTGCTGGCCCCTGGGTCGCTCTCGGTCGCTCGGCCCCTGGGGGTGCCCCTTCCCTGTCTGGTGTTGGTTGTTTTCGATTGTCTGTCGGTTGTTCTGGTCGTCCCTGGCTCCTGGGCTGACTCTCGGTCGCTCGGCCCCTGGGGGTGTCCCTTCCTTGTTTTGTTTTGGTTGTTTTCAGTTGTCTGTCAGTTGTTTCGGTCGCTCCTGGCCCCTGGGCTGGCTCTCGGTCGCTCGGCCCCTGGGGGTGCCCCTTCCTTGTCTGGTGTTTGTTGTTTTCGGTTGCCTGTCGGTTGTTTCGGTCGCTCCTGGCCCCTGGGCTGGCTCTCGGTCGCTCGGCCCTTGGGGTGTCCCTTCCGTGTTTGGTTTTTGTTGTTTTCGGTTGACCGTCGGTTGTTCTGGTCGTCCCTGGCTCCTGGGCTGGCTCTCGGTCGCTCGGCCCCTGGGGGTCCCTGCGTGTTTGTTTTTGTTGTTTCGGTTGCACCGTCGGTTGTTCTGGTCGTCACTGGCCTCCTTTGGGCTGGCTCTCCCGGTCCGCTCGGCCCTGGGGCGCCCCTTCCATGCATGGGTTTTGGCTGTTTTCGGTTCTACGTCGGTTGTTCTGGTTGTACGTCGGTTGTTCTGTCGCTGCTGGCCCCCTGGGTGGCTCTCGTCGCTACGCCCTTGGGGGGCCCCTTTCCCTGTTTGGTTTGGTTGTTTCGGGTGTCTGGTGGGTTGTTCGGTCGCTCCTGGCCCCTGGGCCTGGTCCCTCGGTCGCTCGGCCCCTGGGGGTGCCAATTCCTTTGGTTGGTTTTGGATTGTTTCTGTTGTCAGTCGGTTGTTCTGGTCGCTCCTGGCCCCTGGGTTGGCTCTCGGTCGCTCGGCCCCTTGGGGTGCCCCTTCCCTGTCTGGTTTTGGTTGTTTTCGGTTGCCTGTCGGTTGTTCTGGTCAGCCCTGGCTCCTGGGTTGGCTCTCGGTCGCTCGGCCCCTGGGGCGCCCCTTCCCTGTCTGGTTTTGGTTGTTTTCGGTTGTCCGTCGGTTGATCTGGTCGCTCCTGGCCCTTGGGCTGGCTCTCGGTCGCTCGGCCCCTGGGGGTGCCCCTTCCTTGTTTGGTTTTGGTTGTGTTCGGTTGTCTGTCGGTTGTTTCGGTCGCCCGTGGCCCCTGGGCTGGCTCTCGGTCGCTCGGCCCCTGGGGTGCCCCTTCCTTGTCTGGTTGTGGTGTATGGTTGTCGGTCGCTCGGCCCCTTGGGGCGCCCCTTCCCTGTCTGGTTTTGGTTGTTTTCGGTTGTCCGTGGGTTGTTCTGGTTGTTCCTGGCTCCTGGGCTGGCTCTCGGTCGCTCGGCCCCTGGGGGTGCCCCTTCCTTGTCTGGTGTTTGTTGTTTTCGGTTGCCTGTCGGTTGTTTCGGTCGCTCCTGGCCCCTGGGCTGGCTCTCGGTCGCTCGGCCCTTGGGGTGTCCCTTCCGTGTTTGGTTTTTGTTGGTTTCGGTTGACCGTCGGTTGTTCTGGTCGTCCCTGGCTCCTGGGCTGGCTCTCGGTCGCTCGGCCCCTGGGGCGCCCCTTCCCTGTCTGGTTTTGGCTGTTTTCGGTTCTCCGTCGGTTGTTCTGGTCGCTGCTGGCCCCTGGGCTGGCTCTCGGTCGCTCGGCCCCTGGGGTTGCCCCTTCCTTGTCTGGTTTTTGTTGTTTCGGTTATCTGTCGGTTGTTTCGGTCGCCTTTGGCCCCTGGGCTGGCTCTCGGTCGCTCGGCCCCTGGGGGTGCCCCTTCCCTGCCTGGTGTTGGTTGTTTTCGGTTGTCTGTCGGTTGTTCTGGTCGTACTTGGCCCCTGGGCTGGCTCTCGGTCGCTCGGCCCATGGGGGTGCCCCTTCCTTGTCTGGTTCGGGTTGTTTTCGGTTGTCCGTCGGTTGTTTCGGTCGCCCGTGGCCCCTGGGCGGGCTCTCGGTCGCTCGGCCCCTGGGTTGCCCATTCTCTGTCTGGTTTGGGTTGTTTTCGGTTGTGTGTCGGTTGTTCTGGTCGCTGCTGGCCCCTGGGCTGTCTGGCTCTCGGTCGCTCGGCCCATGGTGCCCCTTCCTTGTCTGGTTTTGGTTGTTTTCGGTGGTCGTCGGTTGTTTGGTCGTGCCTGGCTCTGGGCTGGCCCTCGTCGCTCGGCCCCGGGGGCCCCCCTTCCCTGGTCTGGTTTTGGATGTTTCGGTTGTCCGTCGGTTGTTGCGGTCCTCCTGGCCCCTGGGTGGCTCTCGGTCCTCGGCCATGGGGTGCCCCTTCTTGTGGTTTTGGTTGTTTTCGGTTGTCCGCTCGGTTTGTTTCCCCCGGTTCGCCCGTGGGCGACCTGGGCTGGGCCTCTCGGTCGCCTCGGCCCCTAGGGTGCCTTTTCTGTCGGTTTTGGTTGTTTTCGGTTGTCCGTGGGTTCTTCTGGTCGTCCTTGGCTCCTGGGCTGGCTCTCGGTCGCTCGGCCCCTGTGGCGCCCTTTCCTTGTGCGGTTTTGGTTGTTTTTGGTTGCCCGTCGGTTGTTCTGGTCGCTCCTGTCCCCTGGGTTGTCTCTCGGTCCCTCGGCCCCTGGGGGTGCCCCTTCCTCGTTTGGTTTTCGTTGTTTTCGGTTGTCCGTCGGTTGTTTCGGTCGCTCCTGGCCCCTGGGCTGGCCCTCGGTCGCTCGGCCCCTGGGGGTGCGCCTTCCTTGTCTGGTTTTGGTTGGTTTCGGTTGTCTGTCGGTTGTTCTGGTCGCCCGTGGCTCCTGTGCTGGCTCTCGGTCGCTCGGCCCCTCGGGTGTCCCTTCCCTGTCTGGTTTTGGTTGTTTTCGGTTGTCTGTCGGTTGTTCTGGTCGCTCCTGGCCCCTGGGGGGGGCCCAGGGGCCGAACGACCGAGAGCCAGCCGAGGGGCTACGGGCGACCGAGAGCCAGCCGACAGACAACCGAACAAGGAAGGGGCACCCCCAGGGGCCGAGCGACCGAGAGCCAGCCCAAGGGCCAGGCGCGACCAGATCAACCGACGGACAACCGAAAACAACCAAAACCAGACAGGGAAGGTGCGCCCCAGGGGCCGAGCGACCGAGAGCCAACCCAGGAGCCAGGGCCGACCAGAACAACCCACGGACAACCGAAAACAACCAAAACCAGACAGGGAAGGGGCACCCCAATGGGCCGAGCGACCGAGAGCCAACCCAGGGGCCAGGAACGACCAGAACAACCGACGGACAACCGAAAACAACCAAAACCAAACAAGGAAGGGGCACCCCCAGGGGCCGAGCGACCGAGAGTCAGCCCAAGGGCCAGGAGCGACCGAAACAACCGACAGACAACCGAAAACAACCAAAACCAGATAGGGAAGGGGCGCCCCAGGGGCCGAGCGACCGAGAGCCAGCCCAGGAGCGAGGGACGACCAGAACAACCGACAGACAACCGAAAACAACCAACACCAAACAGGGAAGGGGCCCCCCAAGGGCCGAGCGACCGAGAGCCAGCCCAGGGGCCAGGAGCGACCGAAACGACCGACAGACAACCGAAAACAACCAACACCAGATAGGGAAGGGGCGCCCCAGGGGCCGAGCGACCGAGAGCCAACCCAGGGGCCAGGAGCGACCAGAACAACCGACAGACAACCGAAAACAACCAACACCAGACAAGGAAGGGGCGCCCCAGGGGCCGAGCGGCCGAGAGCCAGCCCAGGAGCCAGGGACGACCAGAACAACCCGCGGACAACCGAAAACAACCAAAACCAGACAGGGAAGGGGCGCCCCCAGGGGCCGAGCGACCGAGAGCCAGCCCAGGGGCCAGGAGCGACCGAAACAACCGACAGACAACTGAAAACAACCAAAACAAAACAAGGAAGGGACACCCCCAGGGGCCGAGCGACCGAGAGCCAGCCCAGGAACCAGGGACGACCAGAACAACCGACAGACAATCGAAAGCAACCAACACCAGACAGGGAAGGGGCACCCCCAGGGGCCGAGGGACCGAGAGACAGCCCAGGGGCCACGGGCGACCGAAACAACCGACAGACAACCGAAAACAACAAAAAACAGACAGGGAAGGGGCACCCCAAGGGGCCGAACGACCGAGAGCCAACCCAGGGGCCAGCAGCGACCAGAACAACCGACGGAAAACCGAAAACAGCCAAAACCAAACAGGGACGGGGCGCCCCAGGGGCCGAGCGACCGAGAGCCAGCCCAGCAGCCAGGGACGACCAGAACAACCGACGGCCAACCGAAAACAACAAAAACCAAACACGGAAGGGACACCCCAAGGGCCGAGCGACCGAGAGCCAGCCAGCCCAGGGTCCAGGAGCGACCGAAACAACCGACAGACAACCGAAAACAACCAACACCAGACAGGGAAGGGGCACCCCCAGGGGCCGAGCGGCCGAGAGCCAGCCCAGGACTCAGGGACGACCAGAACAACCGACGGACAACCGAAAACAACCCGAACCAAACAAGGAAGGGGCGCCCCCCGGGGCCGAGCGACCGAGAGCCAGCCCAGGGGCCAGGTACGACCAGAACAACCGACAGACAACCGAAAACAACAAACACCAGACAAGGAAGGGGCACCCCAGGGGCCGAGCGACCGAGAGCCAGCCCAAGGGCCACGGGCGACCAGAAAACCAGACGGACAACCGAAAACAACCAAATCCAGACAGGGAAGGGGCCCCCCAAGGGCCGAGCGACCGAGAGCCAGCCCAGGGGCCAGGAGCGACCGAACCAACCGACAGACTACCGAAAACAACCAAAACCAGACAGGGAAGGGGCGCCCCAAAGGCCGAGCGACCGAGAGCCAGCCCAGGAGCGAGGGACGACCAGAACAACCGACAGAAAACCGAAAACAACCAAAACCAGACAGGGAAGGGGCACCCCAGGGGCCGAGCGACCGAGAGCAAGCCCAGGGGCCAGGAGCGACCGAAACAACTGACAGACGCCCGAAAACAACCAAAACCAGACAAGGAAGGGGAACCCCAAGGGGCCGAGCGACCGAGAGCCAGCCCAGGGCCCAGGAGCGACCAGAACAACCGACAGACAACCGAAAACAACCAAAACCAGGCCGAAGGGAAAACGAAAAAACGAACAACCAACAACCAACAACACTCATTTAAAAAAACAACATAAACACCAACGAAAACCAACCAAAGACAATCAACAACAACAACAACAACGAAACACAACCAAAACAACCAAAGAAGTAGATTAGATTTGCGCCCGCCCCCAAACAAACTAAAAATATCAATTCTTGAAGTAGGAAGGCGCTTAAAGTAGATTGGGATCTGGGAATCCAGAAATACCTACTTTCAACGACCGACGTGTAGTGTGCACACGACATAGTTGCTTATGCATGCGCGCACGTTCTTTGCTTATCAATGTGTACATCTGTAGCTGAGTATAATGGGAAATCGTATATTCATGGAGCAGAGAAGCACACGCCGCATGGAGACAGGCTGTGCGTGTTTTCATATGTAAGGATTCGTCCTCGATGCTGCAGCTTCCTTATCATGCACAGTATGTTAAGCATGTCTTTTTTTGCAGCCATCCAGCAACATCGATATTCTGAGCCCATGCCAATGCGTGCGGATGCGGGTGCGACGCGCGTGATGGACTCATCATGTATGTACGCGAACGTGTATCGTCCCGCGTGTACGCAACGTCGATCGCAACTGCGAAAACTAACGGCTTGAACGGAAGCGTCCAGCCCAACGTGCTCGTTTGGGTGGGAATGCCGCGGCCACCCTTGATACCAACACCAAGCCCAAACACATAACCGTCTGCATCGAACATGGGGCCATACTTTCCTCGGCGGTGTCCGCACGATGGCGGCCACTTGGGAAACGTGGTGGAAGCGTTTCCGTACTTATCAGGTCCGTGAATGCAACCTGGCAACACCCCTCTTGTTATGCTCGGCGTGTACGTCCACCACCATGGTGATCGGGGGGGGGTTCCACCACCATGGTGATCCCACATTGATAAAACAATTGTCGGTCGGTTATGAGTTTGTGCTCCGCGAGAAACCACTTGTGCCACAGGAGGGGTGGTACCCTGATGGAATCCAGGAGGCCCTCACTTGTAGCTCTACGCCATTGGGTATTGCACACATGCCACTTTGTATCGTCTCTGGTGAATCCCCGCCCAAACCGACTGATAGCGCCGTAAAGAAGATGTTTGGGATTGGCAGACGGACACGGGATACGAGGAGGAGGAGGAGAAGGAACGTGAGGAGGTGGATAAAGAGAAAACGGGGTGCTGAGGAGGCCCTGCAGCGTCCTCCGAATCTGAGAGGCCGCTGTACTGCATGAGCATGGGTGCCATCGAAAACGCGTTGTTCGCGAACTGCGACAATATGCACTGCGGGTTGGGCGGCGCGGAAAGTCCCACATATCCTCCCCCTCCCGCCCCTCCTGCGAGCGACGACATGGCCACGCGCCGCCCACAGCCACCCACTGATGGTAAAAGGGCAATTCGACTACGAAATCGGAGAGCGTGGGCACGAACTGTCAGCGCCACCCCCCCCTCCTCCTCATGCACCCCCCCCCCGTTCGGCTCGATGAGTTGCCACCAGGATGGGGCGGGCGGCGGGGCGGACCGCGCGAACAGCCCCCTTTCCCCCTCCCTCCCTCCCTCCTCCCCCTCCCTTCCTTTCCTCCTCCCCCTCCTCCTCGTGGCTCGTGGCTGCGACCCTTGTGCTTTCAAAGTGGCCAACCCTGCCACCCCAGCGGCCTTCGCCGCCATGGGGGGGTGGGGAAGGAGGATGGGGCTGGCGGAAGAAGCAGTAGGGTCCGGTTCGGAGAGACGACAACCCGGCGGAGCGGCGGAGAGCCTGTGACGAGAGCCCACGAAGAGGTCTATTTGCCGCGGGCTTTGCACCAGGCGTGCTCTGACAGTGAGGTCTCACGAGGCCTGCCTGGATACCGACAAGTATCGAAAGCCTGCAACTCCAGAAATATGAGGAGGGAGCAGCAGGGGAGGAGGCGGCGGCCTCCTTGGAGGGAAGGAGGGAGGAAGGGATGCTGTTGGCTGCAGCCCACGCGTTGCTGGCCGCTCTTGGTCCGCGGCTGCCCCTGGCCACCGCCAGGGGCGGCCTGCGTGGTGGTGGCCCCGTGCTGGTCTGCAACGCCATGACCGCCTACGTCTTCTCCACTCGCTTCCCCCCGTGTGGCGGCGCGTGGCGGGCGTAGACGCTTGGGGGGGGAGGTGTGTGCAGCTCGAGCTGAAGAAATGGCGTGGATCAAAGGCCGATTGGTGAAAGGCGGCATGCGGCGGGCGCAGACGACCGGGGGGAGGTAGGCGGGGGCAGCCAGGTCGAGTGTGGTGGGGACGAGAGCTGGCGAACAGGGTAAGGTGCCCCACTCCTCATGCCCATCCTCCTTTTGCCCAGCTGACCTCTTGCCTGCCTGCGGAGGAATCGTCCATGGAAGCCCCCACCCCAAAATGGGAAAAACCACCGAACGGGTCCCTCACATCCTCCTCTTACCCGTTGTGCTCCGTCGTCGTCGTCCCGCTTCTCCGGGCGCGCGCGTCGGCCGCACTAGTCTTTCGTCTTTGCCGCGATGCTGCGCAAGCGGCTGCCGCGCAAAAACAGGGGGAGGAGTCGGAGGAGGGGGGGCTCAAGATTTAGTAGTTTTGTTGGCCTCCTTGGGCCTCAAGAAACCAGCTTCAGGCAAGAGGAAAACTAGGCAATAATGACTTTGGGTGCGTGGTTTTAGCTGCAAAATTTTAGGAGGTGGGTACGGGAGGTGTATGAAACGAAAGTGGGCTTACGACGGATGGTCAGCCGAGCGTGCCGGAATGCAAGTCTTGATGTTGCAGGAGGTATGCTCACGGTGACGACAATGCAATCCAGGAGACCTGGCGACGACAGTGGGGCAACGATGAGGATATCCCTACTCCTTTCCTGTCTAGGTTGTCGTGCAGAGCCACCCGTTGGAGTAGCTTTGGGTTTCCGCTCAAGGCACTCCCCCAATTCCAAGTTGAGATCTCCCTCCCTTTCCCCTCCTCCCCTCCTCCTTCCCCCCGCCCCCCCCTCCTCCCTCCCCCTCACTCCTTCCCTCTTGTGCTTTTGGGCGCCGCTCATGGCGCTGCGCAGGGGGCGGGGGATGGGTGGCAGGGAGGAGGCGGAGTGCAGGGGATGGTGAGGTGAGCGCCAGGGGGCGCAAAGGGCTTTGCGGTGATGCATCGTGCAAGCCGCGGGGCAGGTCTAACGGAGACCACGCAGGAGGATACGCGCTGGATGCGCGCACGCACCATCTCCGAGGCCCAGGTCGGGCCCACGGAACGCCGTTCTGCGGAATGGTGAATCGAGGACCCAGTGAATCCGCTACTGCGGATCCCCCGTGGGCGCCCCGCCACTGTGAGGGGAACACGTCCGAGGGCGGAGGAGGCAAGGGAACCTATGCGCTGGATGAAAGCACCGGCCAGAAGCTCTCCATGCGCCGGGTGAGCCCACCATCTTCGAATCCCCAAGTAGCCCCCCGAGGAGCCCACTCTCCCCGAGCAGTTTTCAGGTCCGCGTTGGTAGGGCGTTCCGCAGGGCTTCCCCGCAGCGACGGGTACCCGTTCCCAGACTTGCGAGGGGAGTAGGAGGAGGAGGACGAGGATGAGGACGAGGAGGAGGGGGAGGAGGGGCAGGAGGAGGCGAAGGAGGAGGATGATGAGGAGGGAAGGAGGGGAGAGGTTAGGAAGGGAGGGAAGAGGGATGGGAAGGTCTGAAGACATTCCAGCCGCCATGAGATGAAATATGGAATGAGATGAGGAGGAGGAGGAGGAGGAGGCGCAGGAGGAGGAGGAGGAGGAGGAGGAGGAGGAGGAGGAGAGGAGGAGGAGGAGGAGGAGGAGGAGGAGGCGCAGGAGGAGGGGGAGGAGGAGGAGGAGGAGGCAGGCGGCGGAGGAGGAGGAGGAGGACGGTGAGGCAGAGGAGGAGGAGGAGGGAGAGAAGGAGGAGGAGGAGGAGGAGGAGGAGGAGGAGGAATAGGAGGAAGAGGTGTATGGGGGTGGGAGGAGGGGGAGGAGGGGACGGGGAGGGGGCAGAGAGCGGGGCCGACGGACGTGGAGGGTGGCGGCGGGCGGGGAGTGGCAGGGGTGGGCGGGCGGGGACGTGCAAAGGGAAAGGATTGGAGAGGGGAAGGGTTCGGGGTGATGGGGGGAGGACTCAAGTACACCCCTGCTTACAGTTAAAACAATTTTAAGCTACGAAAGTTGACGTCACTCGAAACACTTTCCTAGAGAGTCGTTAAAATCCAGACAGACGGAAGTTCTACGGAAAGAGGAAACTCCGAGGAAACGCCCAGGGTCCAGTCCAGATTTTTGATTTCCTTCAGCAAATTCTGGAATCCATGGAAGTTCTCGCTTTTCATTAAGATGTCTGCTGAGTGTAGCTTAAGTTCTTGATAAGCATGACATGTTGCCAATCTGCCGCACAGTGCCCGCAAACGCGCACACATGGACACAACGCGGACATTTGTAAGTGCATGTGCGCACGTGTGCAACAACCTCCGTCCAGAGAGCGTATATCACATTATGCCACCGTGTTGCGCCCGTCCCGTCCTCTCTTGATCGCTGGCCCGACTCGATGCGAACGTGGTTTTAGAAATGACGCGGACGATCGATCCCGAACACTAGGCCTAATAGTTTTCCAGCAAGTTGGGAACGCCTGCCCCGAACAGCGCTCGATACACCTGCCGATCTGACCACCGCCCAGGCCCACCACCTCAAGTCTTCCAACATAAAAGGCCGCGGTTATCCCCAATCCCTGCGCGCAGGCCTGTGCTGGGGGGACCCCTGTGGACCCGCGCTAAAGGTGAGGGGCAACGAAGAGGGAGGGATTGGCCAAGGGGGGGAAACATCGACTTGGAATCGGGCATACACTTGCCCCCTGGCTTCTTCCTCCTCCTCCTTCTCCTCCTCCTCCTCCTCCTCCTCCTCCTCCTCCTCTCCTGAACGGGACGTTGGGGGGGACCAGCTCAGAAGGGACACATCGACCTAGAATCGGGCATACACCGCCGATAGATCGGCGATAGGCCATCGATAGCAAATCCGAACGCTCTTGGGCGGGTCGGGCTCCCCTATCGGCGATGAATGGGTGATTCGGGGTCGATGCATCCCCCCCTGAGCCTTCCGCTTGGTAGCTTTCGGGTCATAACTCGGGCCTCCAGCGGCCGTTCGGGACGACTCGGGTACCTCCAGAGCGCTCTCGGCGAGGCGCAGCCGCTGGAAGGCATCCAGGGCCTGGAGAGCCGCCAAGGAGCGACGAAAACGTCAGAAAACCTTGCACCTCGACCTTCGAAGCTTCGCCCTCCTGACGTTGCCACTGGGGGACCCCGGTGGACCCGCCAGAGGTCACTCCAGCGAGCGGTCACTGCTACAGTCAGAATCCGTAGAAAGGATGCAATGCAAGGATGCGAGACCCTTGGAAGTCACATTTGCCATTCAGAGCGCCTTGGACGTCAACACTGGCTCAGGATGTGCCGAAGATCGGGGAGGAAATAATGGCATAAACACAACCTGTTGCACGTCCGCGCTGCTTTCTGGGATCGGGGCTGAACCGGAGAGCACCAGGGGGCGCCAACGCCGATCCGAAAACGCCGCGCGGAGCTCCGAGTGTCTACGCTTTGGCCAGCACGTGTTCCCCGAGGGGAGGCAGGGATGCACATGTGCAGTCAGCGTGCTACCACGAGGAACGCTGAATGGGAAACGGCAAGGTTTTTCAGGCCACGGCGAGCCTCGATCACGAATGGGTTCCCCGACCCCGTAACTAAGGAGCGGCCCGAAAGCCAGAGCCCATCCTGGCCCGGAAATGGTCCTCATTTCCCCGTCATGGCTGTAGCCTTGATGAACCAGCTGCACGCAGGACTGACCCTGGGAAAGAGTGACCTTCGGTGCGCGGCTTCTGGGGGGCCGCGGGGTGACCACACACAGCGCGCAAAACGCTACTGTCGCGTGCGCTCGGCGACGGGGGTGCCCCCGGTGGGCCCGCACCAAAAGGCCACTCCTGCGAAGGGTCCCTCCTACGTGCAGTCGAGTGAAGCACTGCGTCCTTACTCTATATATTTCGGGGATCTTCTAACCCGGGTCAATCCAGACCCGGGTCAGCCAAGCCTTGCAAAATCCTGCAAGACCTGCAGGATCCTGCACCCAAACCCGGGTCAATGCGAAGGATCCTGGAAGATCCTGCAGGATTCTGCACTCAAACCCGGGTCAATGGGAGCCTGGCCCTGCAGGATCCTGCAAGATCTGGCGCTCTGACTGACCCCCGTTTGCATTGACCCCCGTCTCAAGGCTCCCGAATATTTTTCCTGGCGTGTGGAGCCGGCAGAGGGCTCAGCGGGACGGCCCAAGGGCTCGGTGAATGCGCGGCGGACGGCCCGCGCGCGAGGCGCCCCCTCGCCAGAGGCCTTCGGCGCGGGTTTGAGGCCACTGCTCGAAGCTCTCCTTCCTCCCCTTGATCTTCACAGATGGCTCCTCCTCTTCCTCCTCCTCCTCCTCCTCCTCCTGCTCCATCTTTCCTCCTCCCTCTTCTCCCTGTTCTCCCTCCTCCATCCTCCTCCTCCTCCTCCTCCTCCTCCTCCTCCTCCTCCTCCCCCTCCTCCTCTTCCTCCTCCTCCTTCCTCCACTTCATCCTCCTCTTCCTTCTCTTCCTCCTCCGCCTCCAGCTCTTCCGCCTCCTCCCCGCTCTTCGTTCCTCCTTCCGCCTTGCGGATTGGGCCCTTCGGCCAACACTCGTTTGATCGGCACCTCGACCCTTGTAATGCCGAGTCCTGTAGTAGATCCGCCACTGTGCCCTTGAGGCACGAGTTGGAGCGTCCTCAGGCTTTTGCCCGAATCCGAAGCCCCAGATTGCCAAATCTTCCAGGGCCCGTCGCGTGCCCGCTGGGGCCCGTCGCGTGGCGGCGCGTGTCTTCTTTCGGGCCCATAAGGAGGCCCCAAAGTGGGCCAAGAGGAACCCAAGAGCCGGACGGCCCAAGGGGGCCCCGAATCGCCGCACGATCGGCCCAAGACGCCCAAGATGGCCCCCAACGGACCAAGAAGCCTTCGAGGCGCGCCAAGAGAGCCCCAGTAGCCTGCCCAAGAGGGCCCCGAGATGGCAAAATCCTTGATTCCCCTGACGGTTTTCAACGTTTCTGGGGTCCTCGACTTTTCGGGCCTTCGACGCTCCAAAACGGCCCAGGAGGCCCCGAAGACCGCCCCAAAACGGGTCCAGAGGCCCCCACGAGGGCCCCAAGACGGCCCAAGAGGGCTCCAAGACGGCCCCGGAGGTGCCCAAGACGGTCCAAGAGAGCTCACATACAGCCACAAGAAGGGCCCTAGAGGGGGAACACAAACTAAACTTCGGAGCCTTCCCCCCCACCAATGCCACCAGGAGGCCTAAAGGAGGCGCCAAGAGCCCCGAGGAAGCCCCAAAACGGCTTCAAAGCGCCGCCCCAACGGCCCCCGAGATGCCTTCCGCGACACCGTAACGAACATCCTGGAAGCCTATGGCCCACAACCCAAACACGGTGGCGGGATCGGCCGAAAACCACTCGCGAATCACCCCTTGACTTATGGCCGATTCCGGAAAGCCTGCACCCCAAAAGCCTTGCCAGCTCTTGGGAAGCAGATTTTTGCTTCCGTCGCCTTCCGCCGGGGAAGAGATCGCAATTCCTTCGACCCTCGAAGGCGAGGCCCTTTCTGGAGCGCCTCTGATGGGGGCGGTCGTTTTCAAACCAGAGATTCGCTAGGACATCTCGTTGACCTGTATGATCGTACATCTGCGCATCCCTTATTTACTCGATAGAAGAGGAGGAGGAGGAGGAAGAGGAGGAGGAGGAGGAGGAGGAGGAGGAGGAGAGGAGGAGGAGGGAGGAGGAGGAGGCGGGGAGGAGGAGGATCGCAAGCAGCATGAAACGAAGCTGGGTCGAGATCACCTAATGTTGATGGCAGCTCGATCTGCTCTGAGTAAGTTGAGCATGGCCACAGGTGGAACAAGTGGCGGTTCACGCACAATTTTCGAAGGGGCACCTGTGTCACCCTGTGGAGGAGGAGGAGAAGGAGAAGGAGGAGAAGGAGGAGGAGGTGAAGCACGAGGACAAGGATGATGATGAGGAGGAGGAGGGGGAGGAGGAGGAAGAGGAGGAAGCGGAGGAGGAGAAGGAGGAGAAGGAGGAGGAGAAGGAGGATGAGGAGGAGGTGAAGCACGAGGACAAGGGGGATGATGATGGCGCCAATACCCCGGCACAGTACCGTTTGCAGCGTTAGCCTCGGGCGGAGGGGGCGGCGGGCCTGGGACAAGATGACCCAGAAGGAGGCGATCCTCACGAACTCCCCGACGCCAGAGAGCAGGAAATTGCTCTCCGAGTTCGCCCTCGCTTCCGCTGGGGCCGCCACGTCCTAGAGGACGAGGAGAAGGAGAAGGAGAAGGAGAAGGAGAAGGAGAAGGAAAAGAAGGGGAGGAGGAGGGGGAGGAGGAGGAGGGGGAGGAGGAGGACGAGGAGGAGCAGGAGGAGGAGTGGGATGATGATGATGCTGCTGCTGCTGATAATGGTGATGCTGATGTGATGATGATGACGATGAAAGCGAAAGAGGAGGAGGACCAGTGTAAACTGAAGGCGCATCAACGATGTTGGAATAAACCCTCCCTCCAAATTCTCTCTGCGCAAGTCTCTACAAACATGTATGCCCATTTTGGAACATGCAACATTTACAAAGAGAGTCCTCTGCCGTGCTGAAACACAATTTCTCGGACCTCAACGACGCGAGCCAACTTGACTGTTGTGTCCTGACAACCCTAAATCGTGCCATAACAATACTCCTGGGACCTCAGCCCTACGATTTCATGAAACTGCTGCAAACTTTGAGCACGAATGTGCGCGGCGCTAGGACGAGAACCACATTTTGCAAAGGAGCCGGCGTCCATCCTTGAAACTGTTGCACCTTTTTGGACGAGTGTGCGCGGCGCTAAGGCTGGAGCCACACTTTGAAAACGAGCCGGGCTCCATCTTTGAAGCTGTCGCAGATTTCAACCTTCGCCCCGCCCGGCCTACAGAGACGTCTGGGGATGCGACAGGGCGGAGTTATTCATAACGAATAGGTGATGGAGGAGGCGGGGGTGTGGTGGGACGCACGCATGGGCGATGGTGCTGTGTTCGATGATACCACGCCTCTCCACCCCAGAATAGGAGGCAAACAGATAGAAGAGCCGACCTCCTGCGGGAGGCTGAAGGCACTGGCAAAGCTGAGGCGCGTTGCCAAGGCGCACATCGCCGATGATCGGCGGCGCGTTTGGCCTCCCGTCTCAGCCTGGCCTCCCTCGGGTTGGCAGCTATTCGCGCGAGCTGCCCAACAGAGAGGCTGGGGGGGGGGGGGCGGGGAGGGCGGAAGGGGGAAGGTCCTGAGAAGCTGGATGCTTCTAGGTACTCTTGCTCTACCGAAGCCTCTACATCCAGAGATCTCTGGGAGGGGAGATGGGGGCCTTCAGAAGCCGGGGTCGGAGCTGGAGTCGGAGCATGCTCTTCCAAATTTGTCTCGGAAACCTGCGGTGCCTCGTCTTGATCCTTGACAAAACTGTGGAGCTCAGGGCCAACTGTCGGATGCCTTTTGGAGCCTGATCAGGTGGGGGCAAAGTCGGGAGCAGGTTGGAAGTGGCAATCTGTAGCACTCACAGAACAGGCCATTGGAGCTTCCAACAAGCGTCGGGCCTTCTGCATATAACCATGCTCGTAATCACAGTCATTGATGTTTGCATCAATTCTGCCCACCTAGGCCTGCGCAGCCTACGCAAGATGTCGGCACAACTGTGTAGGACACGTTTTTTTTTGATGTGGGTGCGAAATTCACCAGAGTCCTAGTTTTCCGAGCACGGTCAGATGCGTGCCTGGAGGATGGTGACATTTTCCTCGCTCGGTGGTGCTCGTGTGCTCGTGAGGCGCTCTCCGAAGCACGTGATCCTGAGGCCCAGAATGCGCGTGGGAGTTGGGCCTACGGTCGTGGGACAGGCGTCGCGGTGGACACACTGGTGGAAATCCGCTGTAACAGTACAGGGCATCGACAAGAGGGCCTCCGTTAGTTCCCATTGGAAGCTAGAGGGCGCTTTGGGTTGCCAGGTGGCTGGCATCGGATGCTCAATGTGGCCCGAGGTGCCTGCTTTGAGACTGCATCCTTTTAGGTAGGTGAGGCTCCATGGTTGGCTGCCAACATAGATCAGCAAAGGCAGTCGCCTGGTGGCCCACGGCACACCCCAGAACCAATGTTTTGTCCTTAGCGGTGCCCGCCTCCCCCCCGCCCCTCCGTGCCATCTTGCGGCGCTGCGCGTCTCGCAAGCGCCCCCCTCCCAATGTCCCGCGCCCTCTTGGCAAGTGGCCCGCCCGCGTCTGGGTAGCGCTGGCCTGCGCGAGGTGTCCGAGCTGCTCGTGAACCGCAAAACCCACGCTGAGCATGACTGTGTGATGAGCCACTCCATGGCAATCATTCTCCATCCAAGCCTGCATGTTCCCTTCCCGTCGGCGCCCTGAGGATAGTTTGAGTACAAATATCTCACGACGGTGGGTGCGAACTGGGGCCGAGGGGGATCGGGTTGGTCGTCCTGGCCCTGGTCGAAGAGGGCGGCGTAGTAGGCGCACGCCTCTGTGAACATGTCACATGCATATTCACGCAAGATGTATCTTGCCTCCGCGTTTGTGTATTGTGAGAAGACGTGCGCTTAGCTGCCCCGTAACGCAATACGCAATCCGGGGCGTATTGATACGGGGCTCAACACGTAGACCCAATACGTAGATACGGCTGCATACATTCGCCAATACGTAGGCTAACACGTACAACATCCACGCTCGATACGCAATACGTGGGGCGACCTGCGATACGCAGCCCAAAAATCTCAATACGTAGCGGTGGAGATCATCGGGTGGGACTTTGGGCCTGGCTCTGCTGAGCCCAGCCTTGCGCTGCCCTGAGGCCTCGTGCGCCTCCTGTTGTCTCAACTCCTCGGCCTGTTCACCAGAAGCTGCTGCGCCGCTCACGTTGCAGGCACGACAGCGCCTTGGCGCATCGAGCGCGAGGCGGTCTCGCAGCACACGTCTGGCCGAAAAGCCAGTAGAGCAAGCCATGCATATATTGCCCTCCCGCATGAATCGTGATACCGTATGTCCGCTGTAATGTATGCGTACAATGTGCTGTCGTAGCCATTTCTTCCCTTTCCCTTGGTACAAACACCACATGCACTGCGACGCTGGCGTCGGAGTTGGTCGTGGGAAAAGCTGGCGCGCTCGATCTGTGATCGGAACAGGTGCTCCAGCTGGCCTGGCAAAATCGAAACACTTGTCCCTGGCTTGCTTGGCCGGGGCTGCTCTACCTTTGGCTGCTGCATCAGCTTGGAGGGCTGCATTGACAGCTCCTCTCCATTTTGGAAGCGAGGCCTGGATGTGGCCTCTCCGTGCGGCAAGGTCCTGGGCAGGGTAGGGGAGCTTGTGGAGACCGTGGAGCACCTCCCAAATCCACCTTAAGTCCTCCCGGACCCTACGTAACTTGGAGTCCTTGGTAGTGCAGGTGGCCCGAAAAACGTGCGGCCCGAAACACGTGGGCCCGAAGCGCCGCGGTTCGATCTCCCCCCCGCGCTGTAGTAAGAACCAGTGCGTCTGATGCCGCCCGATCGTCTGACTGCTTCAGTCCGCATATCTGTCGGCATTTGTTGATCATCGCGTGCTGAAGATGGGCGTACTGACCAGCTGAGAGACCCGGCTAAATATCTGCGTCGATAAGGAGACCTGAGTGCAAGAGCGTGGCCGCAAAGAGTAGGCACGCTGCCTGTGGGAGACGCTTGGCTGCTGCAAAAATATGTCCGCGGAGGAATTAGCCGGTTTGCTGCGCTGCATTTCCCTGTATCGTAGCTGCGGTCCCATTGATCCCAACTTGTCCAATTGCGTGTCCAAATGTGGGGAATGCCTGACGGCCCTAACTGTGAAATCACCGATCGTGCCAGAGGAAATCATGAAGAGTCCCTTGTCGGAGTCCCAGAGCGATTCTTCTAGCGTGTCGGGGGCCGTTACCGCGGATGTGGAAGAGGATATCTGTCTTGCTGGCGAAAAAGTTCAGGCGTGAGCTTCGTCGAGCAAAGCTATTGGCAACTGCTTCGGCTACCTTCGGCGCTACCTCTAGGATGAGCAAAGCAAGCTCTGGCACGACAAAAGTACTGTCTTCGAAGAAACATACGTCGACGCCAGCCCTCATCGTGTCAGGTTCCACCTGCATAAGCTGGGAAAGGGACATGTGCGTGCGCATGGGGATGCGAATGTCGAGCGCGAGGTCGTGGAGCGCTTGCTGTGCCTCGTGTGCACGTGCTGACGTGACATACTTGAAAATGATATCTCCTAGTTGCTGTCCTGGGACTGCTCCTGCCCGTCTTCTAGAGAACGCTGGACTTGGCTGCTTCGTGGAACTCGAGGTCTTCCACAGCACCATTGGGTGTGCCGGCTGTGGCAAGCATGAGCTGCAACTCCTTGTCGCTGGTACCTGGTCGGAGCACGGGCTCGGGAATGCAGCGGTGGAGCGCAGAGATGGCGTCGGGCATGAAGCAAAGCGCTGGGAGCTTGAGTGCCTGTGCTAGCTCTTGGGGGCTTGGCGAAGGCCGCGAGATCCGTGAGGTGCCTCCGTGCTGACTGTCCCCCGCTAGCCGTGGTAATGCCTTCACCTGTGCCTCTCGTAGTAGCTGTCTGCATTTTTTCCTACCTGGTGGGCAATCATGACGGACCTGCTGTTTTTTTGCGCAGCTGACTTGGCTTTCTCTTTCCCATATGGCCCAACAAATATCTCCTTTCCATTGCGTGGGTTCCCTTGGCCCGAGGCAGGCCTTGACCTTGATGGGGTAGTATAACTCAGCCATATTTGGGGGGGGCTTGGGGCCTGAGGAGGGCCCCAGGGGCCCCGTCGAGGCCTGCAGCGGAGGCCATAGCGGATCTGCATGCCCGTTGGAAAACGGCAAGCTGAGGCATGAAGGTAGTCTGGTCCTGGAGGTCGTGGGTCAAGTCGGTGGGTAGTGGGGGGCACCTGCTGTTGGTGTCGCGTCGCATGCCCCACGGCGGGGATAAGAAGTCCTGCCTCCTCGTCGGCGAAATGGCGTAGCCACCTTTCGGCCCCCTCCTTCTGGTCGGAAACCAGGCTGCTTTCAAGTTCCACTGTATGTAGAGCCCTGGCCCCTACTCGCTTCTGGGTCTCAATTCCCATGGCACGCAGCTTCTGACAAGGCAACGCCGTATGGATGCTGTGACCATGCGCTGGCGACCTCACCTTCCAATTCCTCGTAGTGATTCATGGCGTCCTGTGAGGTGGACTGCCTGCTTAAAGCTGTCATGTGAAAGAAGGAGGCGTTAACGATGCATGTATGCATGGAGCAGACAGAAAATCCAGCAAACCGAGCACATGGGTATGACCTGTCCAGTCTCTCCTCTCCGCAAGATAGGTTCCAGCTGTAACAGGCTGGCAGGGTGGTGGAGGTCGACGCTGGAGAACAACCTAGGTTTACCTAGCTTGCGCCCTCGACGATCCCTGTTATCCCTTTCCCGAGAAGGCACTGTGGCCGTGGCGGGGGGCAACATGGAGACAGACCTCCTGAAGGCTTGGGCCTGAGTGAGGACCAGGGGCGCTCTTGGGTGCTTGCCCAGTAGCCGATCCCCACACCGTCATACTAGAATAATAGCTAGTAGTGTAAGCCTGGAACTCTGCACCCCGTTTCCACGTATGTGCCGTACGTCGAGAGCCAGCTCACTCTGGAGAGAAAAGGGAGGTGATGCTGATCAAATCCTGCCTCGGCTTCCTTCCTGTCGCTGTTTCTCTGATAGGAGATGCAATGTCCATTGCCGGTCGGTCCTGCTGATCGCAAACATACGTGTGATCCGTGGTGTGCACGCTGAACTCAGTAGGCTGCGCATGCTCTAACCATCGGCAGAAAATCGAAGATGCCACTGGGTCCTT
>CAUYUJ010021847.1:42500-101754 GCA_963575745.1 Prorocentrum cordatum | reverse complement strand
GGTGAGGAGGAGGAGGAGGAGGAGGAGGAGGAGGAGGAGGAGGAGGAAAGGAGGAGGAGGAGAAGGAGGAGGCGGATAAGGAGGATGAGGATATCGAGTATGAGGCGGGAGGATGAATGGGAGGATAAGCGTGGCGAGGGCGATGACGATGGTCATGGTGATGGTGGTAGTGGTGGTGATCATGGTGATGATGATGACGATGATGATGGTCCGGACACCACCGGGTGGTCGAGGTCAAACTAAAATCTGCGAGTCGCGCCGGCGGCGGGCTAGCAACCGAGGGCGTCTGCGGCCCACAGCGCGACGACGGTACAGGGGGCGCTCGGCGAACTGTGGCGCCGTGGTCCCGCGGCGGCCGTGATCCCGATGATGATGGCGATGATGTTTATCATGATGATGACGGTGATGATGCTAATGATGGTGATTATGATGCTGATGACGATAATAAATGATGGTGATGCTGGTGATGTTGATGGTGGTGATAAAGATAATGTTGCTGACGATAATGAGGATGATGACGAGGATGATGATGCTGATGATGATGCTGATGACGGTGACGATAATATGAAGATTATGATGATGATGATGATGATGATGATGATGATGATGATGATGTGGGGCTCTCTCGAGGCCATCGGGTACTTTTTGTGCAGAAGGGCGACGGCGCACGAGAGCAACGGCACGCCTCGAAGCACAGACTCGGTCAGGAAAGCACCAAACAGTTAATCTTCGGCTCAAGTTGGGCGGGAGGGCCCAGGGAAGAACTTGAGCAAGGAGGTGCGGCCACGTGCAAACCCACAAGTGCCGACAAGTCGCTGTATGTGGGGCTCTCTCGAGGCCATCGGGTACTTTTTGTGCAGAAGGGCGACGGCGCACGAGAGCAACGGCAAGCCTCGAAGCACAGACTCGGCAACTCACGCTAGTCACAACACATGGCCACAGCCGCAGAACTTCATTGACCAAACATTTTCTTGCATCTAGCGGCGCGAGATAATTGCCGAGCAGCGGCCACTATCATGTCAGCGCCTGCAGTGGCTACCTGAAAGGGAAGCCCACGGGCTGAGCAGCGCGCAGCGGCATCCAGCGCAGGACGCCCTAGGCCGCCAAGGTGGCGGCGGCCAGTACGGTCACGCAGGCCTAGGGTGCAGAGGCAACGGCGCGACAGGCAATTGAGATCTCGGACGCCCCATCCGATCAAAAACAATCTCTGCCGAACCCGACCCGCGCACATGCAGGAGTCGAGAGAGCAAGAAGAGGAGGCAGAGGCGAGGGGCGAGGAGAGGAGCGGATGCCGCCAGATCAGGCTTGATTCTGGGTGCCAGAAAATCACAGGCACCTGCCGAGCCGTGCACTCTCGAATCAACTTAAAGACAGACGCTGCTAGGGCGTTCGCCACGCGAATGGCGCGAATATTGGTGTCGTCACTGTTGACGCCCTTAAGCGGGGCGTCCAGGCGGCGGCGTCGAGCCCCGCTGGAGGGCCAAGTCGTGGGCGGCAAGGACGCCCACAGCCCTGAGACGGCCGATGATCGCACACAGCCTAGCAGCATCTGCACCACGCGAGGATCCGAGGCGTCCTCTGCGCGATGTCTGGCAAGGTTGATGGCCACTGTTCCTAGCCCGCAATCCTCGCAGGCCAATCGGGCGCGAGTCGGCACGCACATGCACAATGTCACGAAGTACGGCAAGACAGAGGCGCGCAAACGGGCACGCCGCCACAACCTATTCAGGCGAACCTCCGTTGATCGGTCAGCGGGGGCGCAGTCCTCTCTGCAGCCGGCGCCGACGCGGGCGCCAGGGGCGGCAGGCGGAGCGGGGAGATGCCCATCCTCGCCGTCACCTCCATCAGCTGAAGCAGCCTGGCCACGCCCTTGTCGCCGAAGTCCTCCAGCGCGGGTGAGAGCGGCAACGGCGGGTCGTTCACAATCGCGCTCTCGTCGGTCACCCCCGTCTTGCCAGGTCTGCCGCTGGCTGCGTCGTTGACCAGGATGGCCCAGAGCTGGTAGCCGCCCTTCCACCCGACACGCGGGGCGATGAGCGAGGCGGCCGTGAGGCGGTAGGCCACGCTCGGGCGGAGGTACGCGTCGAAGGCCAGTCGCGCGAACACCGCGTCGGACAGGCGGCCCTGCGCCAGGAGGACGCCCACTGTCGTGAACATCGCCACCCGAGGCAGCGGAAGGCGCATCTGGGGCGGGACGAGCTTCGCCCACCCCTGCAGCGCCCGAAATGCCCGCGGCAGCGGCCGACTCCCGACCAGCATCGAGGGGAGATGGTGCTTCAGGGCGGCCAGCGTGGTGCGGCCCGTCGCGCTGTCGTACTCGTCCAGGAACAGTCGCGCGAAGTACACCACCAGCACGGTGTCGAGGTCCACGGAGCAGGCGACGTCTCGCGCGGTCCACAGGCACCAGCTCAGAAACTTCAGGGCGCAATCGTGGTAGTTCCTGCCCGTGGAGGCCGAGACGGCTGACGCCTCCAGCACTGAGCGACTCCCTCGCGAGTGACTGGAGGGCCCAGGGTGGGTCTTCCGAGCCTTCGCGGTCATGATCACCTCGTTGTGCCCGACGAGGCCGCCGCGCGACTTGCCCCTCCAGGAAGTCCTCGAAGCTCGGCCCGACGAAGAAGCCCTCCCTCGACGGCTTGTCGGCGCCATTCCGTTCAGAGGGCACCCATCGGACCAGCAGCCGCAGCCCGCATGCCAAGGTGACGCCAGAGAGCCGCCTCAGCGCGCGCACGAGATGCGGGCTCCCCGACCGCCCTTTGCCAACAGCGAGGGCTAGAGTCAAGTTGTCAACGAGGCATAGCATGCGATGATGGTGGACTCCGAGGGTCCTCGAGGCATGGTGAATGCTGAACCCCAAGGCCCCGGCCTCATATCGCAAAATATCACACCCAAACCGCGTGTGCCTGCTCGAGTGGATCGTCTTCCAGCCGTCGAACCCAAAGACAGCCTCGGGAACCTCCAAGAAGTTAGATGTAGTCGACGACGACACAGCAGCAGCAGGCAGCGGCGCGGCAGGAGGAGCACGGTCGGCGGCCTCCTGATGGGGCTCAACGGGGCTGAAGGCGTGGGACCTCGCGAGAGCACTGGAGCCCTGGTGGCACCTCCACTTCTCGGCCACGCGGCCAACCTCTGAGACCAGGTCGGGGGGGATCACCTTGACGCGCACGCCCTTCCCGTACGTCGACGCGTCAGACGCGTAGACCCTAGACGACCACCTGGACCTAGTAGAGGCGCTCCAGAGGGGGATCAAGGCAACAGCGGCGCGAGGTTCCCTAACAACGGAGTCCCAAAGAGGCTCGGGTTGAGCGCCCGCCACGTTGATGAACCTATAGACTGAGTTGAAGATCGCCCAGACATCCCGCCTCAGGATCATACAGTGGCCCACCAGCACGCTGAGAGCCCCCGCAGATGCCCGCCCACGTCGTAAAAGTCCGAGTGTAGCCTGCCGCGTATGCGCGAGGCGATCGGGCCGAACTCGAACGGCACCCGAGAGACCGTCGATCTGCAAGCCCGTGAAGACACCCTTACTGACGGCCTCCGAGAACTCCAGGACAGGCAGACCTCGGGACGTTAGAAGGCCGGCGACCTCACGAGCACGGCGAGTGGCAATCTCATGGCTTTTTGACACAACGCAGAAATTGTCAACGTATCCAGCACATATAGCGTCGGAGTGAGAGATTAGCTTACGGGGGCATCCTCCGTCCACGATCATGTCACCACTGTCGAAACCAGCGTCGGTTAGGACACGAACAAGGGCGCTCTGACAAAAAGTGAAGGGCCCAGCTCCAACCCATGGGAACAACTGTGACCAATGGCTGCACAAAATCGTGGATACCGACGGGCCTCCCATTGATAGGTGTGAGGCCGATGTGACGATTTGAGATCGCGGGCAGCGAGAACAGCGACTCCATCCCTGGGGGCAGGCGCAGGTGGTAGAAGGCACATTGTATATCGCCTTGTGCAAAAACGAAACTGTCGTCGCAATCGACACTGGCCCACGCACTGGGCGTGGGAAGCTTGGTGGCTGGCGGTGTGGCAAAACTGCAGTTGGCCAGCCTAGTGTCGAACACGAGCCTAAGCATGTGGTTAGATTTCTCCACGAAGAAGAAACCGATTGTGTGCGAAGACTGAGAACTGGCGGCCCTCCATGAGATCATGTCGTGGGCCTCCAGCTGCTTCAAAAACTGGGCGTGAGACTTAGGCTGATGGCGAAGCTCGGGATCGACGTGCGGGCGCTGAATGCCCAACGCGTCGCGGGGCTCCGCAGCAACCGACTCGGAATTCAGCATAGTCTGCCTACAACCCTGCAGCACGATGGAGTCGGCATCCGAGACGACGTCGGCGGTGGACACAGCCTTCGTCGACTTGGGCCAGGCCGCGAGAGGCTGGCTGTAGGGGCGGGCCCGACCGCTGTCACCAGCGTAGCCAGGAGCCTGAACGAGCATCTCTACCAGGGATGCTTCGCAGGCGCTGCTCCTCTCCGAGTAGGCGGCAGGCAGCTCGAACTCCCGATGCAGGCTCGAGAGGTAGTCCACCGAGGCAGCCTGAACGGCGGGCGGGTCGCCACCGACCTGCGGGAGGTGCTCCGCGTCGCGGCCACTATGGAGCCACAGTTGAGAGCGGTGAATCCCTCGTTGCACCACTCCCGCCAGCCCGCACCTTTGGCAGCGCGCAGACGAGCAGCGCGACCCAGCGGAAGATGGCGGCGCCCATCCACAGGAAGATGAGGTAGCGGAAAAACGTCACGCTGGCGATCGGCACCACGTATGGGCGCGTCCAGACCAGGCGGAGGCACGAGGGCCTCAGGGCAATCCTGGCCAGGCTCACGAGATACGGGAAACGGCTCGTGAGGCCCCTCCTGACCAGGGCCCTGAGGGGGTGTCATGGCGCCCGCAAGGCTCGCTCCTCACGAGCCTTGCGGCGTTCTTTCGCGACAGCTGCTTCCATCTTCATCTGATCGGCGATCCAATCCATCGCAGCAGGACAGATGCACAGGTTCCCCTTCGTCTCTCCCGTGCCGAGGAAGTGGCCGACCTCGGAGCCGAAGTCCGCAGCCGAGAGCTCCTTGGCCTGAGCCTTGGCCTTCGGCACGGGCTGGCTCCTGCGCGCGCGCTCCTCGAACGCGCGCTCCTCCACCAACTGTAGCTGGCGGGCGAGGTACTCGTAGGGGGCCAGCTCGCATATCGCCAGCTGGTCGTGACAGAGGGCGGTCTCTATCACGCGGCACAAGGTCTCGTGGAGCTTCACGTTCTCGTCGGACTCTCCTAGCTGCATCATCGCAATCCATCGGTTGTGCCATGCCATGGCACCTCCAGCCATGCGTAGCATGAAGCCAAGCACCCAGAGCAGTGTCCGAGGGCCTTTGACGGGCCAGTCGGCCCTCACCGTCTCGGTCTGCAGCTTCACCGCGTCGCTGAAAGTGATGTCCCGAAAGCAGCGGCCGTCGAGCACCAGCGCCATCGCCCGCGGGTCCCCGACGAGAGGCGGCGCAGCGGCGGCGGGCGCGGAACCAGGCACTGGAGCCACGGCGGCGGGCGCTCCAGCTCCTCCGCCCCCGAGGGCGGCCGCCAGGGCGCCGACGCCCCCAACTCCAGCGGGGGGTCCAGCAGCTGCGGGGGCGCCGAGGGCGGGCAGCGGGGCGGCGGCACCTGCAGCCGGCGGGGCGCCCGCCGCGGGGGCGGCGCCGCCTGGCAACCCGGGGGCCCCCGCAGGCGCCAGGGCTCCAGCGCCCGCGCCAGGCGCGACGGCTGCAGGGTCGGGGAGAGGCAGCGTTCCAGCGGCCAATCCCAGCACGTTGGAGGCGCTCAGGTCGATGCAGAACGGCGACGCGGGCGTCGCTCCGAACCCCTGGGCAGACGCGCGGCGGAGCGCCGCCCACACCTCCGCGGCCCGAGGCAGCTGGCGAAACTCATATAGATGCTGAGGAGGTATCCCTGGCAGCCCCTCACCTTGACCACAGAGAATGTGAATCGATCGGATATCGTGATTCGGGACGGCGACCTCGGCATAGTCATCGCCGTCGGGCGTGAGGATGTACCCAGGCAACAGCGTCAGACGCTCGTGGTAGATCGCAGGGCCGCCCACATTGTACCTCACCAGGTGGAGGTGCCCAGCGACGGGCGTCGCCATCACGACTACGCTCTGTGAAAGCGAGCAGCCTGCGCTGCCGCCTCCACGGCCAAGTCGGTCGTGCGCACGTCCGCCTCCAGCGCGACCAGCTTACCCCGAGTCGAGGGTGCCGTGCAGCGCGAGGCCCAGCGGGCGAGCGACCAGCCGCCCAGCGCGCCGAGGAGCAGCGAGGTGCCCAGCGCGGCGCCCGAGAGGGCCGAGGCCTCGGCCGCCGAGGGGGCGGCGGTCACCGCGCCCAAGCCGTCTGGGCAGCGGCACTCCAGCGCGGGGCAATGCAGCGCGGGCGAGCACACGCAATCGCAGGCGGGGCACGGAGGCGAACTGCCGCGGACGATGAGGGCAATGGAGAGGGCACTGGCGAGATCGTGCGTGAGGCGTTCGAACAGTGCCTGCATTCCCTCAAGAACTTGAGCAAGGAGGTGCGGCCACATGCAAACCCACAAATGCCGACAAGTCGCTGTATGATGATGATGATGATGATGATGATGATAATGATGAGGATGGTAGTGATGATAGTGATGTTGATTGTGATAACAGTGATGGTGCATATTAAGGGGAGGAGAAGGAGGAGGAGGAGGAACAGTTGGAATGACAAGGGCGATGGACACAACGAGAAGGCCCAGGAGGACATGAGGATCACGAGGATGACCGAAAGTAGCTAGGAAGCCGACTTTGACTTAAGCCCAAATGGCTACGATGGCAGCTGTGATTATCGTAGTCAGCGGAGATGATCATGGTGACGATGAGGGTACACGTAATGAGGGAAAACATGATGGGGGAAGAACGGGAAGGATAATGAGGAGGAGCACGAGGCTGCACTCATGGTTGTTCCAAACCCTCCTGTGCCGTTGGGCTTCTTTTTCCCACCGCTGCGCCGTGCGTCCCGTCCTTCCCCGCCTTCCTGGCTCTGCGCCGTGCGTCAGAGAGCGCGGCCAGCCTCGTGCAGCACGGCCGCGCTCGACAAGTGCAGCCAACAACGACCCCAACGACATATCGGCCCCCGAAGCCCGACGGAACTGCATGGGGCCGAGTGCTCCGGGAAGGCAGAGTGCAACCTGTGGCGGGCGCGACGGCCAAGCGCACGTGCTCTTTTAGAGCAACAATAACGGCATTATACGTCGGTCGGAAGAAGTAGGTAAAAACATGAAGTAGGAAGGTGGATAAAGTTGATTGGGTCCAGGCCCCCCCAGAGAATAACAACACACAGCAAAAGCGTGTCGGTCCTTGAAGTAGGAAGGCGCTTGAAGTAGATTGGGATCTGGGAAACCAAAAAACACCTACTTTCAACGACCGGCGTGTAAACCAAACATGAACTTTTGAAGATCCGCGCGGATTTCTTGGAACTGCGCTGGGCCCCTCTCACTTTCGTGTGGAGCGCGCCAGCGGCGGCGCCGGCGGCGGCGCCAGGGGGTCCAACACAGATCCGAGAAATCCGCGCAAAATGCCGGGAGTTTCCGTTTATGCAATTTTTCCTCTACTTCTGCGCCTCCGGCTGAGCCGGGCGAGCGGTAACAGCGGAATGCTGGCGCTGGGCGGGCGCTGCCAGGAGATCACTGGCAGCTGGCTGGCCGCGCCAGCGAAGGGGTTTGAGGGAATCTTGCCTGCGCTCGGCGCGACTGGGGACCGGCCAGGCGCCGCTCCAGGAAATGCTCCCGTCGGTCGTCGTCGTCGTCGAATGAAGTCGGAATCGTCGTCGGTCGTCGTCCGTCGTTGGCGGTCGTCGGTGGTCGGTGGTCGGAGGTCGGTGTTCGGACGAGGGCGTCGTCGTCGTCGTCGCCGTCGTCGTCGTCGCCGTCGACGTCGCTGTCGCCGTCGCCATCGCTGTCGCCGTCGCCGTCGCCATCGCCGTCGTAGTCGCCGTCGCCGTAACCGTGGCGATCGCCGGCGCCGTCGCCGTCGCCCTAGCCGTCGTTCGTCGTCGTCGACGTCGTGGTTGTCGTCGTCGTCGTCGTTGTCGTCGTCGTCAGTCGTCGTCGGTCGTCGTCGTCGTCGTCGTCGGAATCGTCGTCGCCGTCGGAATCGTCGTCGTCGTCGACGTCGTCGCCGTCGTCCGTCGTCCATCGTCCGTCGTCGTCGTCGTTGTCGGCGTCGTTGACGTCGTCGTCGTCGTCGTCGGCGTCGTCATCGTCGTCGTGCGTCGTCGTCGGTCGTCGGTTCTCGGTCGTCGGTCGTCGTCGTCGGTCGTCGTCGCCGCCGTCGGAATCGGTCGTCCATCGTCCGTCGTCATCGGTCGTCGACGTCGTCGTCGTCGGCGGCGTGGTCATCGTCGTCGTGCGTCGTCGTCGTCGTCGTCGGTCATCGTCACCGCCGTCGGAATCGCCATCGTCGTCAGCGTCGTGGCCGTCGTCGTTGTCGTCGTCATCGTCGTCCGTCGTGGTCGACGTCGCCGTCGTCGTCGTCGTCGTCGTCGTCGTCGTCGTCGTCGTGGTCCGCCATCGGCGTCGTCGTCGTCGCTGCCGCCGTCGCCCTCGCCGTCGCCGTCGTCCGTCGTCGGCGTCGTCGTCGCCGTCGTCGTCGTCGTCGTCGTCGTCGTCGTCGTCGGTCGTCGTCGTCGTCGCCGTCGCCGTCGTCGTCGTCCATCGTCGTCGGTCGTCGTCGCCGTCGTCGTCGTCATCGTCGTCGTCAACCTCGTCCGTCGTCGTCGTCGTCGTCGTCGCTTCAGTACTCGTCGGTCGTCGTCGTCGTCGTTGCCGTCGCCGCTCGCTCGTCGGTCGTCGTCGTCGTCATTGTCGTCGTCGTCGTCGCCGTCGTCGTCGGTCGTTCGTCGTCCGTCGTCAATCGTCGGTAGTCCGTCGTCGTCGTTGTCGTCCGTCGTCGTCAGTCGTCATCGTCGTCAACGTCGTCGTCGTCGTCGTGGTCCATCGGCGTCGTCGTCGTCGTCGTTGTCGTCGTCAACGTCGTCGTCCGTCCTCGTCGTCGACGTCGTCGTCGTCGGCGTTGTCGTTGTCGTCGTCGGTGTCCGCCGCAATCGTCGTCGGTCGACGTCGTCGTCGTTGTTATCCGTCGTCGTCCGTCGTCCGTCGTCCGTCGTCGTCGTCGTCGTCGTCGTCGTCGTCGTCGTCGTCCGTCGTCCGTCTTTCGTCGTCGTTGTCGTCGTCGTCACTGGCGTCGTCGTTGTTCGTCGTCGTTCGTCGTCGTTGTCGTCCGTCGTCGTCCCTTGGCCTCTACCCTCCTCTTCTTGAGCTTTCTCCTCCGAAAGCCTCCGAAATATGCGAATCTCGTAACATATTGAAAGCTTACGAGAGACTCCTTCCCCTCGTCCTCCTCCTCCCGTTCCTCCACTTATCTTCTCCTCTTCAAATTATATGTTCCTTCCGTTGCCTCCTCTTCCTCCCGTCACTTTCTCTATACTCCCTACCCTCCCTGCCTCTTCTCCATCCATCCCTGCCTCTTCTCCTCTTCCTCCTCCGCTTCTCCTTCCAACTCCTCCTTCTCCCGGCAATCTCCAGAACTTGCACGAATCGCCGGGAACCTGAATCTGTGAACACCCTTGAACAATTCTCAACTGTAGGCGGAAACATCAAGTATCTTACAAATTCTTCCTGATCCTCTTCCTCCTCCTCCTCCTTCTCCTTCTCTTCCTCTGGTTCCCCCCTCACCTTCCCCTTTCCTTCCCCTCCCGCTCCTCATCTTCCTTCTTCTTCCTCCTCCTCCTCCTCCTGCTCCTTCTCCTCCCCCCCTGCACCTTCCCCTTCTTCTTCTCCTCCCATCCCCCTTTTCCTTCCTCTTCCTCCTCCTGCCTCCTCCTGTCCCTCCTCCCTCTCCGTCCCCCCTCCCTTCTTAGGCGTCCCTGGCATCCCCAGGGCTCCCTTGAACCATCCTCCTCCTCCTCCTCCTCCTCCTCCTCCTCCTCCTCCTCCTCCTCTTCGATGGCAACTCATGGGAGCCTCCCATACCATCTTGTCGGCTCTTGCGAATCGACGCTAGTCGACGCCAAATCGACGCTGATCGACGCCAAATACACGCTAATCGACGCTAAGCTTAGCCGACGCTAGAAATCGGGGCTATCTCACCGACTCCCAGACGCTAATCGGCGCTAGTCGACGCTGAAAGCGGAACTGAAAGGCTATACTGCCGAACTCCTCCGCGTGCTCGTTTCTAGTTGTTCCTGGCCCCCTGGTGGCCAGGAAGAGGCCCAGGATAGAACACTTAGGCGTGAAAGGATCTTGGCCCCCAGCAAAGATCACCGGGCTCCCATGCCTGGCTGCCGCACTCCCCCGCGCGCCTGCGGGGGGGCCGCGCCCTCGAAGGCCAGGCACGCCAGGGCGAACGCGACGCTGGCGCCGCCCAGGCCCAGGAGCCCCACGCGCCAGCCCTGCATGCCTCACGCGGGGGGGGGGGGGCGGGCGGGGTCCGGAGAGGGCGAGGGCTGCTTGATAATCGGCCCCCAACCCCAAAAACGTGACTGCCCATGTCGGGCACAAGCTGACAGCTCTTTCTCTCTCTCTCTCTCTGTTGCTGCATGGATGATGATGAGCCGCGCCTGTACCGTAGAGCGGGGGGGGGGGGCGTGGAAGGGGCATGCCGCTCCTTGACGAAAACCTTACACCCCGATTTGTGGCCGCCGCGATCGCCGCGGCAACCTCCAAAACCAACCTGGAGGTCTGGTTCGTGGTCGGATATCGCGCAAGGAGGCGAGCACTCGTTTTGGACGCGGGACTTGCCACTGGTAGGGCATCGGGTTGCGCGCAGACAGTTCCCCCAAGTAATCCCGGCTGGCCTCAACAGGCCCCCGGAGGAATCCCAACCGGCCTCGACAGGCCCCCCGAATAGCCCGGGGCGGTCTCGACACCCCGGCGCCGGGCGCTCCGGGGGCGCTCCGCGCCCCAGGGCTGAAGTGCTGGGACCGCCCTGGGCTTGAGGCCAGCTGGGACTTCTCGGGGGGCCTGTGGAGGCCGGCTGGGACTACACTTCTCTCGCATGTTCAGATATCTCATGACCAGGCATTGAGGTCCAGCTTTCCTGAATTCCGTGAACCTGGTGCGAGGGCCAACTTCCCATCCTGGACTTCTCAACGAATCGGCGATTCACGTGGCGGGTGAAGATTGCGGCGAAGATTGAAGCAAACATCTACATGAATATCCCAATGAAGGATCACATTCATACACGGAATTCGATCAATACGCGGAACAAACAACAACATCAACATTCTATACTGCTGCGTAAAGCTTGCAGCGCGGCGCTTGGGGGGTAACGAACAACATTTGCGGATATTGCAGAAACACTGACGCTTCGACGCGTCATGGAACGAAACAATGCATTTGCTTGCAAGACCATGCGCTACGCAGACGGAATCCAATGGAGATCTAAGGAAAGATCTGGCGAGATCGTCACAACAGACTGGCGGACGATCTGGGGAAAAATCTGGGGGATGATCTCGGGAGGAGGAGCCGGTGAAAGACCTGGGAGGAAAATGTGGAATCTTGAGGGTAACGTGCGCTGAGATGCTGTGAACAGACACCTCACACATCCGGGGGAAAATCTAGGGAAATGTCTGGAGGAATATCTGGGCGAAGATCTGGGGGAAGACATGAGGGAAGATCTGGGAAGAGATCCAGAAGAACATCTGGGAGAATATCTGGGAGAACATCTGGTGGAAGATCTGGGGAAAGATCCGGGGGACGATCTGGGGGACGATCTGGGGGAAGGACGAGGGGAAATCTCACAGAAGATCTTGGGGAAACTCAGGGTGACGATCTGGAGGAAGATATGGTGGAAGATCTGGGGCAAGATCTGGGGGAAGATCTGGGGGAAAGCCTGGGGGTAGATTTTTAGGAAGATCTGGAATCATCTGGAGAAAGAACTGAGGGGACTCTGGGGAGAGATGTAGGGGGGAGATCAAGTAAAAGTCTAGAGGCAGATCTGGGGAAAATCTGGACGAAAAATTAGAGGACAGATCTGAAAGAAGATCTGGAAAACGATTCCGAAAAACATCGGAACGGAACGCGGAAAACATACTTGGCGGAGGATCTGGAGAAATATCTGGCGAATAATGTAATGACCATATCTGGAGAATTATCCAGCCCACGATCTGGAGGAACTTGTGTATAAAGATCTGGAGAATGGTCTCGAGGAATATCGGGAACATGTGTGGACCAAACTCTGGCGGAAGACCTGGTGAAGCTCCGTCGGAATATCAAGTGGCAAATCTAAGAGAACATTTGACGGAACATCAGGAGAAACATCGAGAGGGAAGACATGACGGAAGATCTGGCGGGAGATCTGGCACCATCTCTAGATACAATCAAGAGAAGACCTCGAGGAAGATCTGGAGAAATCGCTGACGGAAGATCAGGAGTCATCTCGTGGAATATCTGGAAACAAATGTGACGGATGATTTGTGGACATATCTGCATCTTGTAAGCGAAACGATTCGGAAGATGCAGAGGAAGAGCCGGAGGACGATCTGGATCATGCTCGGGAGGAATTCATTATCTGACTGGGAAAGATCTTGCCGAATATCCAGAGAAGGATTCAGCGACAGATCTGGGAATGATCTGGAGAAGATCTGGATAATTATCTGGCGCAGTGCGAACCATGATGATTATGTTGACTAGTATAATGCCCCCACCAGGGGGGCCGCCACGGAGAGATCGACAGGGCGAGAGGGGAACGGTCGGGCCACGGCCCGTCGCACCTGGACGATGTATTTTCCACTCTCCAGGCGACCACGTCGCAGGCGACTTGTGTGAGAGAGAGGCTAGCCACTCCGAGGGCCCGCCGGCGTCTGAGGTCCAGCAACGCCGGGGCCGAAAAGGCGTCGGCCAACCAAGTCCAGCAGCTCATTAGCAGAACATTAACAGTACCTATATGCAAAGGGTGGCTCGCGGGCGGGGAGCAAAGAGGGGCTGTAGAGAGTTCTGTTCAGCCGTATCCTGGTACGGCACACGGTGGGGAGGCCCGCTGGACAACACATAGCGCGCGAGCACGTACAATGTTGACTAGTATAATGCCCCCACCAGGGGGGGCCGCCACGGAGAGATCGACAGGGCGAGAGGGGAACGGTCGGGCCACGGCCCGTCGCACCTGGACGATGTATTTTCCACTCTCCAGGCGACCACGTCGCAGGCGACTTGTGTGAGAGAGAGGCTAGCCACTCCGAGGGCCCGCCGGCGTCTGAGGTCCAGCAACGCCGGGGCCGAAAAGGCGTCGGCCAACCAAGTCCCATATCACAAAATGGAGAGCAGCTGGGGAGAAATTCCCATAACACTCCACTGGCCCATGGCCGCAAAGACACTACTCATGCCAGAAAAGAGAGTCCGCGAGCCTCGGCCTTGCAGGCTGCGGCCCGGACAGCAGGCGGAAGCTTGCGGATGGCCGCGAGGAGGCGGCCGGCCTTCTCATATCTCTGCACGCTGCGAAAAGAGGCCCAGCGCCCGCGCGCCTGGATCTCGGGCAGCGTCCTGGCACGGCGAAGGAAGTCCTCGCTGGGCCCCCCGTGCCTGGCAAGGTGAGGCGTGACTTTGAAAGGAATGCCTACGGCCTGGGCGGCCCGCTGCAGCACTTTATTGTACGAGGCATACGTGTGGCTAGGGAGCAGCGTCTGCGAGCGAGCACGGCGGGCCTGGCGGATGAGCGCTGCGAAGGCACCGACAACGCCAGGTCGGCTGGCCTCATCAAGGAGGACGGTGTCGTCCTGCACGCCGGTCTTGCTGGTGCGGATGCCGACGAGCTGGCCGGCCACCTGGCAGGACGGCGCGACAACCATCCCGTACTTGTTGTAGTGAGCCCCAGCGTGCATGCCCGGCGTGAAGCACGCGACCAGGGGCATGAGCACCAGCTCCGAGGGCCGCAGGTAGGTGTCGAACTGCACAACGAGGCCGCGGGCGGCCTCGAGGTCAGACTCGACGCCAGTCCGCGACAGGTGGTACGCCATCAGCACCGCGGCCGACCACGGGAGGGGATCCGAAGTCGAGTCAGGCTCCAGCTTGCCCCAGCCAGCCATGGCAGCGCGTGCGATCGGGAGGACCCCAGGCTGGCGGAGGCTGACGTTGAAGTGGTCGGCGACAGCCGCCAGCGCATACCGAGCATCGCCCCGCGACCGCTCGGCCACGAAGAGCTCCTCGAGGAAGCGGTCGAGGGCAGCGTCGACGGCAGGGAGGTCGCGGGCGGTCCAGCGCGCCGGGTCCAGGCCCATCTGCGCGGCGAACTCGTGCAGGCTGGCGTGGTACCGCACGGCGGTCGTGGCGGTCACCCTCGAGCGCCGGAGGAAGCCAGGGTTGTAGTCAGCGGGCTCCCGTCGGACGCGAGGCCGCCGCGCGGCCACAACAGCGGCGGGGCGTCGGCGCACTGGGCCGCGGCCTTCGGCCGGAGCCTCCTCCAGCGGGGGGCCTCGGGGGCCCCCAGACGCCGCCCCACTGCTCGGCGTCCGACCTCCAGAGCGGGGCCCAGCGCGAGGGACAGGTCGGGCACGGGAGGGCCTGAGGACCGAAGTCGCAGCCCGCCGCCCGGCAGAGGTCAGCCTGCCATCGTTCCTCAAGTAGTGGAGCACCATCTGGCCTCTTGGCGCCGCGCGGCGCCGCCGCTGCCAAGATGCTGGCAGCGAGGTGGCAGGCGCCCGGGGGGTACGCGCCGGCCAACGTGGTCTTCCACTGATACTTGAGCCCTCCCGTGGACGCACGGACACGTACCTTCCCAGACAAGTGCTCGTGCCTGTGGCCCCCCTCGCAGAGCAGGCCGATGTCGTGCAGGGCCCCCAGACTTGAGACGATAGTGGTGGGCTTCTTGTAAGGCGCGCCGAACCGGCAGCAGTGATAGGTAGCCCAGGAGCGTGAGTGCTGGTCCAGGAACTTCCGGAGTGGGGCCCAACGGAAGAGGCCCGAGGACTGAGGGTTCTCCAGAGACCAGTGAATCCCGTAGCGGCTGCAGACCTCCAAGAGACGCACCGTGACGTGAGCACACCGTCGGGCTGCCCTGATGGCGGAGACTTCGCGAGCCCCTCGCCGAGAGATGGACCACGGGGTGCACGGGGTGCCGAAGTGGACGAACCAGACGGCCCGGGAGGTGATCCAGGAACGCACCTGAGACTCGACCTTCGGGTTGAGGAGGTCGCACCAGGGCCCGTGCTTGATGTCCATGGGGGCCGCGACGACGAGGCCCGCCTGGGCCAGGGCACCAGTCCAGCGCCCGCAGCCCGAGAAGACCTCCAAGGCAGCCCGGGGTCGCGGAGCCCGCGCAGCGGTCGGCGTAGTGGATGCAGACGTAGCAGGAGGCCGAGGGGACGGACCGTGATCTGACGTTTCATCCACTCGAATTGGCTGCATCCTGGGCCCGCACCGGCCCAAGCGGCCGGCCGATCCACGACAGGGCGGCGGCCGGCGGCGGGTGGAGCCCGTGCCTGCATCAGCGTGGCCGCCACGCGGCCGCCTCGGCCAAACCACCGAGGGCGCCGGGAGGCCCGGCGGGGGCGCGAGCCAGGCGGGCTTGCGCGGCCCCTGCCGGCCTCGCCGAAGGAGCACGTCACGCGGGGGGGCCGGCACGCGCCTGGGGTGCCTCGGCGGGCCGTCGCAGGGGAGCGGCCGAGGGGTGTGACGGCAGAGGTCTGAATCCTCCCCCCCTCGTCGGCACGCTGTGTCCCCTGCGACGGCGGGCGGCGCCAGGGCGGCGGCGGCCCGAGCGGAGCCCGCAGCGCCGGCAGCCAGCCCCAGGGGCGGCGGCGGGGGCGGAGCCGCACCGGGCCGTCCGGCACCCCCAGCGGCGCCGGCGCCAGGTCCCACGCGACGCTGTCCAGGGCGGTACAGGCCCTGCAGGGCCTTGCGCGAGCCACCGTCGCTGACGTTCCTCTCTGTGTCGATGTAGCGGCGCCGCCAGCGGATGCCGGTGGCCACCTGGATGGCGGCACTGCGCCTGCACACGGAGCCGAGGCCGACGTCGACGGCGCGGCCCTTCTCGGTCGAGAGCACCTCGGCCATGTTGTCCCCGAGGCTGAGGACGCGGCGCCCGTGGCACTCGAGGCTCCTGGAGGCGTGCCGAAGCCCCGCGAGGGCGATCCGGGCCTCCAGGATATGGATGGGCGCCCGCGTCCTCCAAGCACCCTCCACGACCAGCGACCAGGCGTCTGGGGCGACGAGCTCGTCGGGGATGTCCTCGAAGGTCGCCCGCCGCGGTGCCTGGGCAACCCGAGCCCGCACGGTACCGTGGGGGCGCTCGTCGGCCCTCCTCGGCGGCGGGGCCCAGGTCGCGATGCCGCAGCTGGGGCCCCCCTCTCCGAGCACCCCTCCAGCGCCAGGAAGCCAGCCAGGCGTGTAGGTGTCGTCCTCCAGGGCCTCGGGCCGCTTCTCGTCAGGCGTGAAGCGCCAGCGCTCCCGAAGCCGCGCGAGCCGGCGCACCGCCTCGGGGTCGCAGCGCCGGCGGTGCAGGGCGTAGCCCGCCTCGGAGGAGTCGGAGCAGAGCACGATGTCCGACACGGGCGCGGCGAGGTCGACGACCGCCTGGAAGATGAGCCCTCGGAAGACGCGGACCTCCTGCCGAGCGGGACTCGGTAGAGGGGAAGGCGGCCCGAGTCGGCACTCATCCACGTACCTGTAGAGGTGGCGGAAGATGGACATGGCTGGCCGCAAGAGGAGGCAGTGCTGGATGAAGTGCCCGAGGACGACCCGCACCTGCCACGCAGCACGGGGCACGCCCGGGCGCTCCAGCTCCAGGCAGGCGAGGTAGAGCCGCCAGGCCCGCTCGTCGGAATGGCGCAGAGTCCGACGGGCGCCATCATACACCACGCCCACCATACCGAACTCGAGGGACGGCTCGCAGACCTCGTGGTACACGATGCCCCGGCGGTCGAGCTCCTCCATGACGCTGGCCAGGCCCGCCGCGGCATCAGCGACGGAGAGGCCCAGGATCCCCACGTTGTCGACGTAGACGGAGCCGGCGGGCCTGCCCGGTGCCGCCGGGCGCGGCGGCTGACGGTCCAAGACGAGGCTCGCAGGCCCGCCCGAGAGCGCGTGACCCACCCACGAAGTGACCGAGGAGTGAACGACCCAAAGAGCCCAGCTCCAGCCCATGGCGACGCCACGGAAGGCGGGGAACACCACCTCGTCGGCGCCGACGGGGATGAGGCGGCCGTCCTCCCAGACGTGCGTCGCCCCGTACACCGACGCGGGCTCGGGGTAGTCCATGCCGAAGTCCTCCGCGAGGGCGTCCGAGCAGAACTGGTAGAAGCTGTCGGCCAGGTCGAGCGAGGCACCGTAGATGGCGGGCGCCGAGGCCGCGTCGGAGGCTCCCAGGGCGGCGTCCGACCAGTCCTGCTCCGCGAGCGCGGCCGGGGTCCCGAGGGCAGCGTGCGGAGGACTCCAGTGGGTCCGGTTCGTCTCGCGGGCGTCGACCACGAGCCTGATGAACCCACCCTTCTTCTCGACGAAGAAGCAGCCCACGCGAGCACGAATGCGCCGACGGTAGCCGACAAGGCCTCGCTCCGCCAGGCGGCGAACGAATCTGACCCGCGCGTCGGGCGAGCCAGCGAGGTGAGGGTCCCAGTAGGGCACGATGGGGTCGAGCCCCTCCGCATCCGCCAGGAAGACCCTGTCCGGCTTCCGCACGTACCGATCGGGGTCGGCGAAGGCGCGGACGACGAAGTCGGGGCAGATGTCCTCGACGCACTTCGGGACGATCTTCGACTTCCAGAACTTGAGCTTGTCCTCGCAGTAGGGTGCGACCTTGGAGGGCGCCCCGGCGCACAGCGAGTCGGACTTGAGGAGCTCCTGAAGGGCTCCGCGAGGTGTGAGCCCAGGCGGCCGCGGGCCGTGCCGGCCGATGTTGCGACGCAGGTGAGCGAGGCAACTGGCCTGCGTGGCGGAGGGCGCGCCGGGCGTGGTGGAGCCACGGGCTGGCACGCTGCCGAACCCGTGGACCGAGGCTCGGGAGAGGTCGTTGATCGAGCGAACGGCCTCCCGAAGTCGGTGTTCGCGACAGCGACGACGTACGGCACGGAGGGCCAGATACCTCGGCGCGTCAGCCAGGTCCACGAACCCGGAGGGCTGCGGGACCGGAAGGGGCAGAGGCTCACCATGACGGCGATGATCGCGACGAGCCATGCCGAAGAAGCCAAAACTGCGGACGTGGAGGAGCCCACGCCGAGAGGGCCGGCCCAGCGGCGCGGGGCGGTGCACCCGCGGGCTGGGACGGCAGGGTAGGGGGCCCCTCGCCCGCCTACCCACTGCCCTCCTTCTTGGGATGCTTCGGCGGCTTGTCCTTCGAGCCGCCCGCCGAAGTCTCCTCCCGCCACTGCCTCCCCGCCTTCATGATGGCCGCCTCGGACCGCTGCTGCTCGCCGACCCAGGCGTCGAAGGCCGGGAGCACGAAGCCGCCGGACTCGTCGATGGCGGCGTCCAGCACCACGTCGAGCCCGTCGAAGTCGGGCTGCCTCGGGTTCCGCCTGGTGGCGGCCTCGAGCTGCTTCAAGCGGCGCACCATGTACTCCACCCCCGCCACGTTGTAGAGGTCGAGCTGGTCGAACTGCTGCATGATGCGGAGCACCGAGCAGAGCATCCGGTGCTCGCGGGCGGTGTTGCTCTTCTCCGGGATGCCGGACCTCCTGACCCACGTCGTGTGGTGTTCGTCCCAACCCTCCTGTCCGGCATCCCGAAGAGCGAGGCAAGCCTCGCGCGTAGCCCGTTTCCCCTTGAGGGGCCACCCAGGGACGGCCTGCTCGCGCATCTTCGAGACCGAGGTGCGGAAGCTCATGAAGCGGTCCTTCTCCTCGTCCCGCTCGTCGCCGGCAATGCGCGGGTCGCGACCAGGCCCTCCACGAGCCCGAGCCTGCCACTCCTCGAAGGAGCCGCCGGCCTCGACCCGCACCGCTGTCTGCCACACATCGTCGATGAACACAAGGCCCACCTCGCCCCGGCGGATGAGCAGCTCGTCGTTGCCCATGGCGGCCGCGGGCACCTCCTCCCCGTAGTGGAGCGAGGTCGGGTCCGAGACGAACCAGCGCTCGTCCCCGGCGAGGGGGGCGGCCGAGGCAGGGTACCCGAGGATGTCCCCCAGCGCCCGCGCCTCGCGGTAGTACTGATGCATCTCTGCGGCGTCCACGTCGGCATCGTCGAAGACGTACATGTTGCCCCGGTGGCGGTCGGGGAAGGCGCCCCCCCGCTGGAGGGCGCACACGCGCAAGCCACCCAGGTTGGCCGCCGCAATCTCCCCGTCGGGCGTGACCCAGACCCACCATTGGTCCGGCCCTTTGACGAGGAGGACCCTGTGGTGCCACTGGAAGTTCTCGTCGTCGTCGTACCGCACCAGGCACTGGGCGTAGGGCACGTCAAGCGCCCTCGGCATTCACGGCACCAGCCCGCCTCCGCACTCGCTGGAGGGTCGCCGGCGTCGCCGCACCCGCGCGCTCCCCAGCAGGGCCCTCCGCGAGGGCCAGCGGCGGCAGGACGGCGCGAGGCGCCCCCGCCCGAAGCAGCCAGGCGGCCGCAGCGGCCACGCCGGCGGCGAAGCTCGCGAGCCCGACGAGGACCGCGAGCGCCCAGGCCCCGCACGGAGCCGCTGGGGCCGGGCACTGCGGACAGACGCAGGCCGGGCACGCGGGGCAGGCCGCCCCGAGGTGCTCCGGGCCGCAGCGCGAGAGCTGCTCCCGGAGGATGTCCAGCACGCCCGAGCTCGGCTCGTGCCCGCTGAAGACGCAGGTGCAGGACGGGTCCGCGGGCGGCGCCGGCGCGGACCAGCGGGACGCGAGGATCCCAAGAACCCAGCCAGCCGCCGCCTGCATGCACGGGGCGGCGAGACTGGTGCCCAAGAAATCCTTGAGCAAAGAGGGGCTGTAGAGAGTTCTGTTCAGCCGTATCCTGGTACGGCACACGGTGGGGAGGCCCGCTGGACAACACATAGCGCGCGAGCACGTACAATCCCAGTGCGACCCTACCTAGGAGTTGGAGCCCCTAGGAAAGCAGCATTAGTAGTAATTGTAAAGCTAAGCTAAAGCTAAGCTAAAGCTAAACTGAAGCTAAGCTAAAGCTAAGCTAAAGCTAAGCTATAGCTAAGATAAAGCTAAGCTAAAGCTAAGCTGAAGCTAAGCTGAAGCTAAGCTAAAGCTAAGCTAACGTTAAGCTAAAGCTAAGCTAAATCTAGGCTAAAGCTAAGGTAAAGCTAAGGTAAAGCTAAGCTGAAGCTAAACTAACTATACAATAAAGCTAAGCTAAAGCTAAGCTAACGCTAAGCTAAATATAAAATAAAGCTCAGCTAAAGCTAAGCTAAACGCTAAGCGAAAAGCTAAGCGGAAAGCTAAGCTAACGCTAAGCTAACGTTAAGCTACACTTAAGCTAAAGCTAAGCTAAAGCTAAGCAACATCTAAGCTAAAGCTAAAGCTAAAGTTAAAGCTGAAGCTAAGCTACAGCTAAGCTGAAGCTAAGCTAAAGCTAAGACACAGCTAAACTAAATATAAGATAAAGCTAAGCTAAAGCTAAGCTAACGCTAAGCTAACGTTAAGCTACAGTTAAGCTAAATCTAAGCTAAATCTACGCAACATCTAAACTAAAGCTAAGCTAAAGCTAAAGCTAAAGCTAACTATAAGCTACAGCTAAGCTAAAGCTAAGCTAAAGCTAAGCCACAGCTAAGCTAAAGCTAAGCTAAAGCTAAGCTAAAGCTAAGCTGAAGCTCAGCTAAAGCTAAACTAAAGCTAAGCTAAAGCTGAGCAACAGCTAAGCTAAAGCTAAGCTACAGCTAAGCTACAGCGAAGCTAAAGCTAAGCTAAAGCTAAGCTAAAGCTAAGCTAAAGCTAAGCTGAAGCTAAGCTGAAGCTCAGCTAAAGCTAAGCTAAAGCTAAGCTACATCTAAGCTCAAGCTAAGCTAAAGCTAAGCAACAGCTAAGCTAAAGCTAAGCTAACGCTAAGCTAAAGTTAAGCTAAAGCTAAGCTAAAGCTCAGCTAAATATAAGCCACATCTAAGCTAAATCTAAGCTAAAGCTAAGCTAAAGCTAAGCTAAAGCTAAGCTAATTCTAAGCTAAAGCTGAACAACAGCTAAGCTAAATCTAAGCAACAGCTAAGCTAAAGCTAAGCTAAAGCTAAGCTAACTCTAAGCTAAAGCGAAGCTAAAGCTAAGCTAAAGCTAAGCTAAAGCTAAGCTACAGCTACGCTCAAGTTAAGCTAAAGCTAAGCTAAAGCTAAGCTCAAGCTAAGCTAAACGCTAAGCGAAAAGCTAAGCGACAAGCTAAGCGAAACGATAAGCGAAACGCTAAGCTACAGCTAAGCTACAGCTAAGCTAAAGCTAAGCTAAAGCTACAACTAAAGCTAAAGCTAAAGCTCCCAGGGGACTGGGGGGAACCGCTCCCAGGGGACCGGGGGAACCGCCCGGGGCGTGTAGCACTGCCCGGCCCCTTTAAGCTAAGAGAGTAAGAACCCTTCTAGGCAGAGCCTAGGTAGGGAAGAAGCTGGGCCAGTTTCTGCGAGTTCGCTATTGAGATTTTTTTTTACGAACAGGTGAAGTGTACCTGGGAGACCGTCTGTGCACAACCCGAAGCCTTCTCAAGTATAGGAATGCCTTTTTTTGACGAGTGACTTGCCACCGTACGATTACTACGGCATGTCCGTGTCGTGACGACCGGCGCGCTGGCTTGTTTGACACCGCGTGGATCGCTCAACCTTGGATCGGCGGCGGTCCCAGCGGGCAGCCTCAGAAGGCTTGGAAGGCCTCCAGCCTTCTCAGAAGTTTTCTGAGCCCTCTCCGAAGACGTGGGCGGCTCCTCGGAAGGCCGGAGGGCTTCTGCGAAACTCCGTCGCCTTCTGAGAAGGCCCGCCCCTTCTGCCGTCCCCCCCGGGCGTGCCGCCGACTGAAGTGTCGCGGCTTTCTCAATAGCGCGGTTCGTTCAAAATCGGCGGGCTCTGGACCAACGGCAACGATGAACCTTGCAGGCCCGCGCCGGGCTCGCCGCCAGGTTGGCGCGGCGTGAACCTGCTGTACCTGGTGGCAGCCAGCACTCATCGGGTGCCTGGCTACTTCGGGTGGAGGCCCCCCCTTGCACTGGACCGCGAAGAAACCGTTCTTAACTTCTCGGCGGCAGCCCGGGTTCTCGAGAATCATGGACACTATAGCGCCCGGTTCTCCGGGGGTTCTCCGGGGGTTCTCCGGGGGTTCTCCGCGGGTTCTCCGGGGGTTCTCCGGGGGTTCTCCGGGGGTTCTCCGGGGGTTCTCCGCGGGTTCTCCGGGGGTTCTCCGGGGGTTCTCCGGGGGTTCTCCGCGGGTTCTCCGCGGGTTCTCCGGGGGTTCTCCGGGGGTTCTCCGGGGGTTCTCCGGGGGTTCTCCGGGGGTTCTCCGGGGGTTCTCCGGGGGTTCTCCGGGGGTTCTCCGGGGGTTCTCCGGGTTCTCCGGGTTCTCCGGGGGTTCTCTGGAGAACCGGGCGCCATCGTGTCCATGAATGGGGTGCCTCCGGGGGGCGGGGGGGGGGCCGGCCGATAACCCAACCATGTCGCCTGGGGCTCCCCCGCGTGTGCCCGCGCGCAGCAGCTCTGCGACCCCCCCCCCCCTCGGACCTGCGCAACCGACAAGGTCAGGCTATCCGCACGCAGGCTGGGGTGGGTGGGGCGGGCGGGGCCGATAGCCTGGGCTACCGAAAAAAAACACAATCTCGAGAGCGATGCTGGGGGAGGAGAGGCAAGAAGATGGGGATCAGGAGGGGTCCGGCAGCTCTCTGGTGCATCAGTGAACTATGTTGTTTTTTGGGAGGGAAGACGGGGGGATTGAGCGAGGGAGAGAGATAGAGGCAGAGAGGCAGGCAGTGAGTGAGCGGACGGTAGTGGAGAGGGACGGGGGAAAGAAACATATATAACAAAAGGATATATCGAGACGGGGAGGGATAGAAGTACGCACTGGGTGGGGAGAAGACGAGAGAACAGCGCGAAAAGGACTGGGAGGACATACGGGACAAGGAAAGGAAACATAACGGATGGGGTATTCATCCGTTCTACTCGCATGTGCTGTGGGCACATTTTGTGCGCGCGTCTCTTATCGGCTTGCTGCTGCGCGAACTTCTCCCGCGGAGATCATATGCTGATAACGAACTTGTGTTCGTTGTTCTATGGCTACCACAACAGACGGTGTACGGAACATCAGCATTCGTGTCAGACAGAGGGCAGACAACGCACGCACACGCACACGCTTGTTCGTCGGTGGCGAGGCAGAAGAGCTGCACCAACGATCAGCGATCGGGGGCGACCGAAACGCGAACTGGCCAGCACGCAAGAGATGGGGGACTAAACAAACAAGGCGGCCGCGAAGGACACGAGGAGGCGGAGGGCACTCAGACGCGGAATAATGCCATACTGAGCGCGCCGGCGCGGCCAGCGGCGGTAGCGGGGGCCGTGGCAGCAGCCAGGCCGCGGCGTCTGTGCACCCTATGGGCGCTGCCGATGCACAGTACGAGGTAGCACAAATAGAAGCGAAAACGGAGTCCAGGTTTCGGATCGCCAACAACAAAATGATGTTCCCACTCGGTGACACGCTGGGCGGATGCGCCCAAGCGCAGTGTCCTCCCGCTCGGCCACCAGGTTGGCTGCACGCCAGGAGCGGCAGCAAGCGGCGCCATGGCAGGGAGGAGGGGCGCCCCGCCTGCAAGGAATCCCCGACAGGCGGGGCGGCGGCGCCCTGCGGCCCGCAACCCGGCACCGGCGGCGCCCGAGACAGGCACGGGGGGGCCGCCGTCGTGCAGCGACAGCGCGTGGGGCTGCACTTTGGGGCGGCAAAACTGGGGCCGCGAGGCCCGTGGGAGACCAAGTTCCCGCTCACCCAAATTGCCTGCGCCAGGGGCGGGACTGGTCCGGCAGCCGGAAGGAGGGAGGAGGAGGGAGGAGCACCTAATCGGTGCAACACCATGTGGAACCAGGCCACGCATCGCCCGGGGATGACAGCGCGCGGCAGAACTGGGAACACCTAGTCAGTGCATTATCTTGTGGAAAGAGGAGAGGCCACGCACCGCGTGGGGAGGGCAGCGCGCGGCAGAACTGTCCGCGCCTAGTCGGCGCGGTGCAACTCATTGTGGAAACAAGGCTGTGCATCGTCCAGGGGGGACGGCGCGCAGCCTATGGGCCGCGTAACCTGGCAGGGCCACTCGCAGGCCAGGTAGGATCGGCCTGGCGCTTGTCTCCCCGCTGCCAGCCGCTGCCTTTCCTCTTGCCTTGGCTGCCGCTGCCGTTTTTTTTTTTTTTTTTTTTTTTTTTTTTTTTTTTTTTTTGTGTGTTTGTTTTTTTCCCCATATGAGGCCCTCGGGGTCTCTGGTGGTCTCTTTCCCGGGCGGTCGACGCGTTGGCCGAGCAGCAACTGCATCGGCAGGAGAGGGCGAGGGCGGCCCTGTGGATGGAAGCCCCCGCCTGCCGCGCGGGGCGCCGTGCGCCCGCGGCGGCAGCGCACGCGTCCGAGGGGCCCCCAGCCGAACACCCCGCCGAGCAAAGAAAACGCCAGAGGCACACCAGGCAGAAGCAGGCCTCGGGCGTCGACGAGCGGTCACGCGCAACCTCGCCTCAAAGACCAGCGATGGGGGAGTGGCGACCGACAGACGTCTCGCGTTGAGAGCAAAAAAAAGGCATCCATGCAGGCGGCACGCTTTAAAAGAGCGAACATGTCATCACATCCGAGAAGGAGGCACGAGGGAAACCAATGGAGGCTCATCTCACGACGATGCACACGCAGTTCTCTCCCCATCCAACGTTCGAGAAGCGATTCAAGTTGAGGACAATGCGAGTAATGGCGAAGCGAGTCGGAGTCGGGGCAATTCTCATCTTGACAACCGAGTAAATACCCTCTCGGATTTGAGCGGAACCTCCCGGTCGTGCAGATCGATCCCGTCAGCGTCCTCAGCGGGGCAATCCCCAGGTGCGTCGAGGTCGCGTTGCGCGCTCGCCGAATATTCAGGCACATCATCTCAACCTGCTGCATTGAGACCTCGGGGCAGATGTGGTGGGCGCGTCTGAGAAGGGTGTCCCGAACAGGCTCAGAGTCTTTAAGAGATCTGAAGTGGTTATACAGCTTCATCTGGAGCTTCGAGGAATCGGAGGCGAGGCCCATAGGCAACCCAGAGTACCAATCGCGGAGAGAACGATTTTTTCCCGAGAAACTGTGTTCATGCCGCCCGCCCCCTATGCCATTGATATGGGATGTGTTCGAGGTCGTCACGGGCATGATCCAGCTCATCCAAGGCTCCATAAAGGCAACGAGACCGAATCTAGTAGCGCATCGCAGCGGCGCGCGCAACAGCTTGGAGCCCGCCGAAATCAATCGATAATCCAATGGCCTTCAATGTAATCGCGGTGTTATAGGAAATGGCGTTCCTCAGCCCAGAGGTGAGCTTCGTCGCACTCTCGCGGAACAGATGCAAGAGGCGTCGGTCAGGGGGGTGCAGCTGTAAGCGAAAGAACAGCTTAGACGCGCGCATCGCACGGAAGGCGCACGCACTCTGAGCAACGCCGAGGCCGAGCTGTCGGGTCAAAAGAACGCGATACATAAATCCAGGGAGAACGGCAGGCCTGACTTCTTGGGCGGCTAACGGCCCAATGGGAAATCCCGAGTAAACGGCCCAACGGACGACCTTAATGTCGGAAAAAGGGGCCCAAAGCCCCACTGACAGAGCCTCGGTGTCACACTCGGACGTGTCGCAACAAAAAATAAGCTGGCATTGCGCGAAGTTGAGCTGAAGATTCGCGATCGGGGCCAACTCCATCAACATTGAGAGGAGCAGACTCAGATCCTTTCAAACATTCATCGCCCCAAAGCAGAAGTCATCTGCGTAGGCGAGCTGAAGGCCTGGGGGCGGCGAGCGCACGCTCCGAATCCAAGTGGGCAACGGCCCGACGGCAAGCGCAAAGAGGAATATGGAGGCAAGGCACCCTTGTGTCACTCCGGAGTTGACGGCGATCGACTGGAAACGTGGGCCCCCCAACAGTGATGGCGGCAGTGCTGTTCATGTGCATCGTGGCAAAGAAACGGATGATGAACGGAAACCCCCATGACCCTCGAAACGAAGAACATCCAGTCCCGCGCCAGGCTAGGGAACGCAGAGGCAAACCCGGTGTGAAGGATGGCCGCGTGCTTGTCATCATTCATGTGCCTCATCACTCCGCGCGTCTCCGCCCGAACCACTTTCTCGACCGTGTCCCTCCCTCCCGCGCATTTCTGTTCCTGCCCTATCAGCGCAGACGTGTTGTCAACAACTGGAGAGATGCGCGCATTGGCCAGCAACTCAACGTCGGCGTTGCCCAGGATGAGAGGCCTAGTATACGCAGCAGAGCGGGGCAGCGCCTGTCCAGGCGTATCTCGCGGGTCCGCGCCCTTCGGAGGGAACGCCATCAAAGAGCAGCGCATGTCGTCAGGGGGGGAAGGGGTGCGGTCATCGAAGAGGGCGAGGTAGCAAGAATCAATAACACGCGATGCACACGGGTGCTTCCAGACCTCGTAAGGGAGCCCATCAAGCCCAGGAGTACTGCGAGTGCGCCCTAAGATCATCTCGCGCCAGACTGGGCAGGGGAGGATCCACTCGCTGTTGAGGGGCCCCTCGATCTTCGGGATGAGCGGGGCCAAATCAGTCCATTTAGACATATCAACAACAAGGGCCGCACATGCGCGTTCCCAATGGTCACCAAGAAGACGGGCAGCTTCAGCGAGAGACTCCGAAGGGCTCCCATCGGGCCGAACCACAGATGCCAAGACAGCGCGTCTCCTAAATTTCTGCCAAAGAAATTTACGACGACGGATACGGGCGGTCTGAAAACGCTTCGTAGCAGCATCTGCACAAGAACGCTCAACCTCCTGCTCCTCCTCATCAAAAATCTGCCGATACAGTGTGAACACATGCTGTGAAAGCCCATGTATATTGGAACAGGAGAAGTATTCATCGAAGTGACAGGCATTCCGTTGCAATTTTGGTTCAAGTCCGTGGACATCTGTCGAGGTGGCTGAGGGCCGTTTGGGCAGGTCGGAGGCAGCCCTCCACCCGCTCTTGCCTGCCCGTCCAGTCAGCTCCTGTGGGAGCAGCCACTACCGTACCTTTGCTCTTCTCGTTTCCCTCAGAGGGCCGCCATGGGGAGGAAGCGCCGCTCTGAGCGTCGGGAAGGTCATGGTCGCGCCCGCTCGACAGATTCCTCGTCTGCTCGCCGCAGCGCGAGCCGATCGGCCGGCTCTCGGCCCGCTCGCAGTCTTCGCGATGCTGGCCCGTCGCAGCTCGACTCGATCGCCAATGGCATTCAGAGCCTTGGCCAGATGATGGCCCAGAACACCCAAGAGATGGAAGGAGTCCGCGCCGCGGTCCAGACCAGCACCGCTCGTTCTGGATAACTCGCCGACAAACTAACCCTTCTGCACCGTGATGTGTATCAAGAGCATGCCCAGATGGGGGAAGCCCTGAAAGCGGCGGTCGCCGACCAGGACAGGAAGTTGGAACAGCTTCGCTCAGAGATTGGTGGGGGCGCTGGTGGCCCGATGCATGTGGACAATCAGCCCGCTCTAGACGCTAAATGCGATGAAATCGTTCGTCAGCTGCAGGACCTCTCCGACCGCCAACGTATCTCCGAGGGCCAGATCAGCCGCATTCTCTCGACCCCGACACCTCCGTCGTCGCCTTCCTCACCGGCTACTGCAGGCTCCGCAGGCTCGACTGCTGGCTTTTCCATTCGTGGTGGTGCGCTGCGCTCGTCCAGCCAGATTGAGAAGGCCCAGAACGACACGCGCAAGCTGCTGCAGCTAGGGTTTCTGCGGCCTCTCCTCGCGAAAGACCTGAAGCAGGCGGGCTCGGCGTGTGTTGCTGCCTTTGCTCCTGTGAACGATGGCCCCAAGATCATAGCTCGCGCTCTCGATCTCTCGAAGAAAGTGAGCCTGTTTGTTGAGAACCCGCTCGCTGCCAGTAGCTTTCGTGACAATGTTTGCGCACAGGAAACACTTGGAACTACCCCGACCCCTTGCGCCCTGGCTCCTCTCTCGCCCTGCGTGTTCGACGTGACCTCGATTTCGGTGCTCGTCAACTTTTCTTGTCGCTCGGACGTGTGCGTGCTCGTTCGAATGAGATCCTGCTGCCGAAAGGATACGAAGTCGGCAGTGCAAGCTTGAATGGTGCTGCATTTGTTTTGAGGAGCGCGCACGACCCCATTGCCGCGATGCGCGTTTCCGTCAGTGAGGACGGATGTGTCTCCGTTCAATGCGAGAGAGATGTGTTCACAGAGTTCGGCATCACCGAACACATCCCATCCATCGAGCAGGCAGGCGCGGTGGTACTCCGCCGTCCCTTTGCACGCTGATGCGGACTGCTGTGCAGGTCAGGTGCCCTCCCCCTCTTGTGTCTGCTCCCTCTTCCTTCCCTTTTCCCCCTTCTCCCTGTGCACCTGGAACACAGCGGCGCTCTTCGCCTCGGTCAAGAATGATTCACGGAAAGCTTCTACACGATATGCTAAACTCATTGCACTTTGTCAGTCACATGATACAGTCACAGTACAAGAACCACACGGGCATGAAAGGGATATTGTTCTTCTCCAGCATCAACTGCCTGGACATGCGTTCGGGCATTCCTTCTTCGCGGACTCCGTGAGAGAAGGGGGAATGGTAACTGCTGTCTCTGCCAATGTTGCTTCTCGCTTGTCCTCTATCACACATACTACCTTGGTCACGGGGCGTGTTCAGAAAAATATGTTTGTGGGCTCCTCGGGCGACGTGATTGTCTACAATCTCCACATGCCCAACACATCCGATCCGATTGCTCTCTTCTCTGGGGTTTTGAAGGCGGCGCAGCAGGATTTTATTCGCCATTGTAATGGCGGCAGTGAATTCGAGGCTCACGCGATCTTTGTGGGAGATTCGAATTTTATCTTGGAAGATGAGGGAAGGTTTGTTGGGGACGGGAGCGGATTTACAGCAGGCGATGTTGCACAATCGCGCGCTTTTGGTCGCTATTTTCCGCAGTTCACTGAGATATACCAGAGCTTGGACACCCGCAGGGGAAGGAAAGGGAAGGTGGTGGACAAGACCTCTCGGATCGACCGCATCTACTCCTCGTTCCCTCCTGCTCTCCTTCGCGATCTCACGATCACGACGTCGACGATTGGACAATTACATGCCTCGATGCCGAGTGACCACATTCCCGTGAAAGCGGTCTTCGAGTCGTTCCGTCCCGACCCTGGCGCCCCCTGCCTCCCGCCGTGGGTTGCGAAGCTGCCAGAGTTTGAACGGGCATTCGAATGACTCCTTTCCGAGGTCCCTGCCGAATGGGATGTATGGGCGACGCTTTCTGCTACTAAACAGTTCTGCTTCGAGGCTGGGAAGGCCGCGCGTAGTGCTACTCGCGGCCGGGAGGCTCGCACCAAGCATGAACGCCACTACTGGGCATTACATGCGTTGCGTGCTGTGATGAAGGGGGAAGTCTCTCGGATACGTCTCGCGGTGCAATGTACCCCGCTGCCGCTGCCGCGACCTTGAGCCATGGAGTCCCTGTGGCGCGGGCGCTGCCAGACCCAGGCCCAGCCCACGTGAAGCCAGGTAGGACGCCGACCGCGAGAACCAGGTGCATCGCTGACCGTGGCCCACGCGGACGGGCCCCCCTGGAGCGGCGGCGTATGGGTGGCTCACAGCGGCTCGTACTGGTGGAGGAAGCGGCGGAGGAGGGTGGCGTCGTGCTGGCTGGGGCCGCCGGTGCCACCTCCACTCCAACGCACACACACACGCACTCTACCAAACTTAACCGTCCAGACTGAGGAGCGTTTGTGCAGACAGGCCGGTACGAACGTATGCACATCTCGCCCCACGTAGAGATCGGCGGCAAGGTGCTCGAGTATCACACGTACGACGCAGCTAGGATACGAGGTCAAATCATTTGGCCACTGCGAGGCGTGTAAGCGGCCAAACATACTGCATGCGAAATGCTCCCAATGAAACAGATGTGTAATACGTGGTTTACCCGGAAAAAAGGAACCATCGATACCGTAGTCCTCATAGGCTGACCTGCAGTTCAGATGATGGCGATACGAGAGCGAAACTGTTGGATGAGGTCGGGCGAAAATCATACTTACTTTTGGGTAAGCTGATGGGACACCAAGGACTCATACTATGTCGGTGATCTTAAGCATGGAACAGACCACGCATACGCCCCACAGCATGCTGGTTGGGCTGCTGCCAGCACAGGATCGTCGCAACCTAGAGCTGCTGCCCCAATGAACAATCAGCAAGAACGTCTTTCCATAACAAGACAACCGACTGTATGCTGCATGAGTTTGCCAAGCAATCCATCATGACAACACGTATCTCTAGTCCCGTACAAATCTACCCCCTATGTACCGCAACACATGCTGTGTGCCACGTGGTCACGGTATCCTTGTACCCGAGGCAGCACATACCACACACAACAAAGACGCATCTCTCCGTGGACGGAGAAGTATGCCATCACACATAGTCAATGGACGCATTGTGTGTTTTTGCGTGTTAGGGGAGACGCAGTCGGTGTGCCCATGCCAGACCCATGGTCGTGAACCGCCCCCCAGCCGACATGCCAGTGCGCCAAGCGGAAACTCGCAGGAGCAGAGACCCCTTGGTAGATCAGGCGGCGGGCTGGCTTGAGCCAGATGGCGCCTTTCCGACGGAATTAAATTTGCGCCAGGGTCTAGCAATCAGGGAAGGACGCCCTTGTTTGGGAGGGGGAGCGCGCCAATGACAATCAAAGACAGGGCCTATAAGGCCAGCGCGGACGGGCCGGATACCCCAGTGGTTATTGTGGTCGAAGTCTGGTGAAGTTATGGAGGGGAGGACGCACAGGAGAGTGTTCGTGATCGAGCGTCGGTGTCTGAGAGCTTTGGTCGCCCTCTTCCCCCAGTGTGCATGCCATATTATGCACCGCAAGCAGTTGTCGAATGCCCTGAAGGTGAGGTCCCCGTGTGGGAGATGCGGAAACACAGAGATGCACTTGTGTAAACACGTTCGCACGCGCACATGCGCATTCACGTTCATAGCGCACATCTTTCTCATCAATATATGTTTACAGCATATATATATATTAGAATATCTTGCCACGATACTAGTAAGTATATGTATGTGTGTACGCACGTATGTAGGTATGAATGTATGGATGTATGGATGTCTGGATGTATGAATGTATGGACGGATGTACGGGCGTATGTATGCATGTATGTATGTATGTATGTATGTATGTATGTATGCATGTGCGTATGTACGTATGCACGTACGTACATGCATGCATGCAGGTAGGTATGTGCGGATGTACGTATGTATGCATGACTGTATGCACGAACGCATGCATGCATATAGGTAGGTCTGAATGCAAATCTCCCTCTATATAATGTGTGTAGCGAACGAAAGAGAGAGAGAGAGAGAGAGAGAAAGAGAGAGAGAGAGAGAGCAAGAAAGCAAGAGAGAGACAGAGAGAAATAATACAAAGACGCGATCGAGACAGGGGGAGAAAACCGGTGGTGCCGCCTATAATGCGCTCCTCGGAGATAGTAGTGGCCACCTTAGTCCGCCCCCTCGCATTGACGCCGATGTGCAATTTTGTACCCAGCAAGCTTGCTTGTTCGTCTTTTGTGGCAGCGGGAGGAAAGGGTCCCACCGTCTGGAGCTTTACGTCCCAAGCGAACGGGCACATGCGTCTCAGTCTCTGCTGGAGACAAGGTCGCTGGGGCAAGAGGTGCGTTGCTAGCAGGAGCAGCGCACAGCTAGACACAGTGCTGTGAGACTATTGCAACACATATTGTAGCCCTACCAGACAAAGAACATCAGCATTTGCACACGATTGGACACAAGGGTGCGGCTGCGGCGTGCTACCGGCGCGTGTAAGCGAATCGCCACGCATCACTTGGGGAGAGCAAAATCTGCATCAATGACACGCCTCAGCCGGGAACCCGTCAACGTCTCCCTGTTGGAAGAGCGCGCTGCTTTCGGAGCAGCACGCCGACAAGCTCCCGACGGCGGCGTGCCATTGATACTCTCTTTCAGAGGCCTCCTACATGGGGGTCCGAGTAGATGGGGTCGGAGGTTGTCGCCGCATCGCCGATAAATCGTTCAAGCGATGCGGCGCGATTCCCGACCCAGTTTGGGAGGCCTGGATCTTCCCCCCAATCACTAACATCACGAAGGGCCGCCAAGCTTGTGCGCTCGCGCTCCCCCCCTTCCCCCCGAGACGCTCACTCTAAGCCGAAGCCATGCGCCCGGCGACCGCGCGTGGGCAAATGGATTCCTTAAGAATGATAACAGTTCGAACGGGCATCTTGGCCACTCGAAATTTCTAAATAACGAATGCGCGGAACATGTGTGGGAGGACAAATCTGACCAGGCGCTCTTGGCTTACATCGCGGGAGCCGCAGACCCTTCGTAGTTCCCCGAATCTCAGCAAACATCCCCGACGCCTCGAAACCCGAAAAATACATAACAAACAGATCTGGCCGCGAGAAAATCTCCAAACGGATCCCCAATGACATCTCTAGGGGAATCTTGGCTCCTGGAGATGTTCCGGGAAATCTTACAGGAATCTTTGCCTCCCCAATGGGATCTCCCAAGAAAACTAGCTGTCTGGAAATCTTCCCGAACTCTCGCCGGCCAGAAACCTTGCCTCCAGGGAAATCCTGCCGGCCACAAATCTTCCATGACAGATAAAGCATCGATCCCCCATCTTCGAAGTCTGGAGATAACACATAAATCTCAACACCAATATTACAAACATCTACCATCTGTCATACGGGAAATCTAGCCTCTTGGGTATTCCCTGGTGAATCTGGGAAATCTTGCCGCCTGGAAACCTCCAGGGGGATTTCCTTGTCAAACTTGCCCACCGGAAATCTAACAGAAAATCCATGACGGAAAACTTATGTCGAAGGTTCTGACCGATATCTTGCAGGCCTCAGACCTGATGTCTGAGTTCCCAATGCAGATTTTCGCCAGGCTTCTGAGGACGACGAGAAACCACGCGGGTGGTCTGCGCTCCCACGAGCCTACTCTGGGCGCGCCTTGGTGGGCACGCGCCCCTGGAGAAAACGAGCCCTGGCGCGAAGCGGCGCCTGCGCGCCGGCCTGGGACACCTGCCCCGACCCCAGGCTCCTGGCCTGGGGAAGGCGTGTGCCCTGGCGCTCATGGCTGCGCCGCCTCCCAGTCCCAAGACGAGCTGCGGCATGGCCCCCGCGGCTCCCCGGCACCAGCCGCCCACGCCACCGGGGAGGAGACCCTCCGCACCACGACGGGCGAGCACTTCGCCTCGGCCACCCGGCGCCGGCTGCGCCTGCGCTCCAGCGCGAGCCGCGCGCAGACCATGCAGCAGACGGCCGCCGCGGCCAGCCCCACCGTGAGCAGCGCCAGCAGTCTCCAGTCGAGCGACGTGGTGGCGGAGGCGAGCTCGTGTGGTGGCGCCTCCACGGGTGCGGCCCCGTCCGCGCGCCACGAGACATTGTATGCCACGGCCCCGCCGCGCTTCCTGCACCACACGGAGGCGTAGAGGAACTCGCCAGTGGAGCCCTGGACTTGCACCGCGATCTGGTGGCCCCCCGCGCTGGCGGTACTGGTGGCCGTGAAGTTGGCCCCGCCGTCTGCCCAAGTGCCCTCGCCGTCCCAGGCGGCCCCAAGCGAGCCAGCATCGGCGTCCCACAGACGGGGCCCTGCGCGCGCGGACACGAAGATCGCGAGGTCCCCGCCTGCAGAGCCGTCGTGCTCCAACACGATGTCCGCGCCGTCCCCGCCGGGGATGCGCAGGAAGTCCCACTGGAACGGCTGCAGTATCCTGGCAGCTTGGGCCAGTCCGACGAACTGCTGGCTGCAGTGGGGCCCAGCCCAATCCTCCTCACACTGGCACCTCCAAGTGCCCTCTGCCTGCTCCGCGACGCCGTGCCCGCAAGGCGGCGCTGCTGCAGCGGCCAGACAGCCAGGGTCCACAGATGCGTGCCCTGCGACCACCAGCGACAACGTCTGGGACGAGGGGGCCTCTGACGTGCTGCCTGAGTAATGTGCTGCCACGATGCACGAAGCGGACGCAGGCAGCGGTGCGAGCACAACTTTTTCGAGGTTGTTGTTGTGGTCGCCACCAGACTCACCGTTCCCTTGGTGGGGCGCCCACGCGTCCACGTCGCAAGCCACTGTGAGGTCTAGGTCGTTCACAAGCGAGCCGCTCGCCGCAGGTTTGTCTGTCCACGCCAGCACCGCCCGCAGCGGAGCTGGGCCCTGCGCGACAGAGAGGCAGAAAGCCAAGCGTTGGCCCATGCCCAAGCTGGCCTGCACGGTGATGTGGCTTACGGGATAATCCGCAGCTGGTGGGCTCAGCGGCGCCAGCAACTCCGCCAAGTCTGGCAACCCGAAGCCAACGTCGTGGCGCAGCGCTATGTCCGACTCACCACCGTCAACGGAAGCAACGGCGGCGAGCAGTGCCTTCAGCGTGGACGCCCACGGGTGCAGCTGGCGAGCAATCGTTGGCTCTGCGCGCGTCTGCAAGTATTCGCGGGCCAACGCCACAACCCCCGCAGCCATGCCGCAAGCCTGCGAGGTGCCACTGGCGACACGCACGCCGCACTCCTCTCCCGCCGCTGCCGCTTCGATGCTGTCGCCTGGCAGAATGACCTCTGGCTTCACGCGCCCGTCTGGCAGCGGTCCATAGCTGCTGTAGGGGGCTCGGCGTGAAGACGATACGAGGGCCGAGATAATCGGGAATGTGACCACGGCGTCCTCGGACAGCAGCTCGGCAGCATCGGCGTGCGACATCATGACTACAGGGATGGGGATGTCGGACGCCCACGCGTCGTCCATCATGTTCTCCAGGGAATGCAGATCGGTCGACGCTGCGTAGTTCACCACGATGACCCCGACGGCGCCCGCCTGCTGGCAATGGTCGGCCTTGGTGACGAACGTGCAGTCGCCCCGCCGCACGACGCACACCGAGCCCGTGGCGAAACCCACCAGCGGCTCACAGGCCGAGCTCGGCGAGGCCGCCACGGGCGCCACCTCCACCACCGAGGCGAGCGCGGTGGGCGCGAAGGCGCACTCCGGGCACGCCGCGCCCGAGACGAGGCAGCTCAGGCGCCTACTGGCCTCACAGTCCCCGGGCGTCGACGGGGCGGTGGGGCCGAACATGGCGGTGAGGACGGCCGCCTCCCTGGAGGAGCAGGAGGCGTTGCCTGCAGCCCGGGCTCCGCCGCTGAGAGGGAGGCCCGCCTCGCTGGGGCAGGCGGCGCCAAAACTGCGCAGGGCGGTACTCACGAAGGAGGGAGCCGCGAGGTACGCCTCCGCGGGCCCGTACGCCGCGCCGACGCACAGTGAGTTCTTCGCTCGGCAGGGCGCGTGTGGCCCGGAACTTGGGTCGGCCGAGTTGCCGGAGGGGAAGATCGCCAGGAACTCCGGGTGGCTGTGTGCGTACTGGTCCACGCGCAGGCTGATATCGCCCCCGTCCTCCTCGAAGCCCCAAGGGGAGCAGACCACCTGCGCGCCGGCCTTCTCGAAGAGGTCGAAATAGGACGAGCCGAAGTCGAGGCCTGAGGGCACGTTGTACGCACCGCCGCCAGAAGCCCCCACCAAGTCCACCACGGCCAGCTGTGCGGCGGGGGCCACGCCTTCAGCTCCCTGAGCGTTCGACACGGCGATGCCAGCCACGTGCGTGCCGTGCCCGTCGGCGCTGTCTTGCATGTCGCCTGGAGAAACCGAAGTCTACTACCTGGACCCCTCCTGGGGCGCGGTCCGACTAGAATTCCGAAGCGAATCCAGCCTTGGCGACGAGGGCCTCCAAGGAGGCCTCAAAAGAGGCCGAAACGATGGAAGGGCAGCGGTATGGCCACCTTTCCCTCCCCCGATCGCCCAGCCCCGTGAAATAAGCCACGACTTTGGCGCGGCCGTGGTCAACCGTGTCGAATGGCACCGCCGTTGCGCTCGGCTCGGCGAAGGCGCACGCGTCGAGGTTGACGCCCGTGTCTCCGATGCCCACCACCTGCCCTGCGCCGCGGAGCCCCAGGTCGTGTGCGCTCAGCAGGCCTGAGTGCGATTCGCCTCCTCCGCCCCCTTCCCGACCCCTCTGTAAAGGGGAGGGGCGAGGAGGGGGAGGGGCGAGGAGGGGGAGGGGAGGCAAAGAGGAAGGAGAGAGGACGGAGAAGGAGGAGGGCCAGAGCAAACCCAACACGCATAAACCGATGCTGCAGTACATCCCCCCGTCCCAAGACCCCTCCTCATAAGTCCGTACACTTTTTTCCACCGCGGGCGGCCCCCTCCTCGAATGACGAACGCCCGGTAGGTCCGCCAGCCAGACGGAGGCGCCTTTTGTAAACGAGCCCCCCCCCACTTGACGGACACCCAAAGTCGCCCCATCATGAGAAGCACGTGCCCCCCATCCGTCCGTATTGCAAGATGTTTCAAGTCGTGGACGCATGCTCCGCGGAGGTCCCATGCGAGAGCCGTTCGAGGAGGTCCAACATTTTGAGAAGAACGTACTCTTCGTCCGTCTCAACCTTGCAATATGTAAGATCGTGGACGCATGCTTCGCGGAAGTCTCACGCAAAAGGTCTGCTTCGAAAGCAGAATCTCCATCCGTGGATGCTGTTGCACAATATGGAACGCCTGGTCGGAGAGGTCGTAGAAGGATCACGTGCGCGTATATGTAGGGCTTCGTATTCGAATGCCTGCGAAGACGAGGGGGGCCCCGATACGGTGGTGGCGTTCTTTAAGAAATGGGCCCAGGAAGCTACAAATCCTGGGGGGCTTCTCTGATGAGGGCGGTGGACGATTGGAGTTCCACTGGCTTCCAAACCATGGGTTCCTTATTTAAGGATTCCCTGTCCAATGCCCCCACCGTCTTGTAAAAAAAGACTCGCCACCTACTCGCGCAGCTGAAGGCAACTTGGAAGCCGAGTGTGCACGGCGCCGGGGCGAGAGCCCCTTTTTGAAAACGACCCGCCCTCTACCTGTTTCTTGTTGTGTAAAACGATGTTGTCAATCGCCAGCAAAGCGAGAGCCCCATTGTGGAACCCGCTTATAACCGTTTTGTGGTCCACACGCCAACGCGATTTGAATTCATCTGCTCATGAGGCTTCCTGGGGCGACGGGGACGATGAATCTGAGGATGTGGATGCTGCTGCTGCGTGTGGCGCCGGCGAGCCTGTGAGCGCTTGGGGAGGGATTGTGGCGTCTGGGAGCGCGTGGGAACGTCTTGGAGCATCTGTGAACGCATAGGGTGGCTTGGGGAACGCGTGGGTCCCAAATCGGAATCTGCGACGGGTGCCCGAACAGTACCGGTTTATTATGTATTTGCTATCGATGTAATGTGTTTTGTATCCCTGTTGTGCCCAGGGGCTCTTCGGGGCCAGGGGGTGGTCGAAGTTGAAGATCAGCACATGCACACCGACTGCAATGTTTTACGTCGCATGGTGAAGGTTGGGTCGGATGGATGTGCAACGGATTGCATTTTTGTTGCATAGGGTTGGGTAAGATGGATGTGCGCCGAATGATTATTTTCTAGCAGATGATGAAGGATGGGTCGTATCGGTGCGCGCCGAATCATTTATTTGACATTGCATGGTGAGGGTTGGGTCGGATGAAATGTACACCAAATCCGCCACCGTGCTTCTGTCACGAAGTGGAATGCCCCCAGGCTCACAGCTGTGCTGCTGCTGAAGCCAGAATTGTAATTGCTTGAGGGCCCGGGCTAACAATTTCCCGGGCGCTCTCGGGCCCGTCCAGAACGCTCCACGTGAGTTCTGGGGTGCTTCGCGCGGGCCTGCGGGACGGTGACCCGCGCCGAACATGGCCGAAACAAGCCGCATAATTGTCAGAAACGCCCAAGGAGGTTCAAGATTGCCCCGAGACGGCCTCAGACGGCATCTAGATGGCCCCAAACGCCTCCAAAAAAACGCGCCAAGAGGCCTCCAGAAGGCTTCCCGAGAGGGCCCGCCAAAGCAAACATCATGTATTTGTGTCTGCAATTTTGAAAAGTTTTGGCGATATCGCCTTTTCGGCATCCCGATGCTCCAGGACGGCGTCGGAGGCCCCCAAGATAGCCCCAAGACGGCCCAAGAGGCCTCCAAGAGGGCCCCGAGACCGTCCCAGAGGGCCCGAAAACGGCCCGAGAGGCCTCCAAGATGGCCCAAGAGGCTCCAAAAACGGTTCCAAGAGGGGCCCTAGACTGGGACCCGAACGGACATTTCGAGCCCTCGGCCTCGAGAGGTTACCAGGAAGTCCTAGGATGCCCCAGAGAAGCCCCCAGGAAGCCCCGAAAGGCTCCACAGAAGCCCTCAAGAGGCCCCCAAACTGCCCTCAAGAGGCCTGCGAGAGCGCTCCAAAGAGACCCCAAGAAGCATCCTTGAGGACTCTGACTCACAATCCAGGCACGGTGGCCGGATGGGCCGAATGCCATTCGATCCGCCGCCCCCTGTCGCTTTAGCAAAGGGGTGCCCGGCGTGCTGGATCCTATCGGTTTTGGTTTTGGTTCTTCTTCCAAAAGGACACCCCCTGGGGCTTCGGCCCGTCCCGCCGGCGACCCGGGAGATCCCCAATTCTCGACATGTTTCGCTCCAGATGGCCCACGATGGTCTCCAAGATGGCCACGTTGACCCAAGATGGCCTCCAAGATGGTCCAATATGGCCTCCAAGTCCGCCCACGATGGTCCAAGACGACCTCCCATACGGTCCAAGAGAGTCCAAAATACCTCCACGTTCGCCCAAGAGGCCTCCAAGACGGCCAAGAACAACCCAAGAGGCCTCCAAGAGGTCCTCAAGGAGGGCCCGAAGAGGCCAACATTATTGATTTCCCCGAGGGTTTTGAAGGATTTTGAGATTCGCTTCTTCTTGGCATTCCGACGGCTCAAGACGGCCCAAGAGGCCCCCAAGATCGCCCCAAGATCGCCCACGAGGCCTCCAAGATGGCCCCATGACGGCCCAAGAGGCCCCCTAGAAGGCCCCCAGAGGGCCCCAAGACGGGCCAAGAGGCCTCCAAGACGCCCATGATGGCCTCTAAGACGGCCCCGAAGCACCCCACGAAGGCCCCACATCGGCCCAGAGAGGCCCCAAAGACGGCTTCCGACGGCGTCAGACGGGCCAGGAGCCCACCAAGATGACCGAAGTTGGCTCTATGCTAGCCCAAGACGACCCAAGAGGCCTCCAAGAGGCCTCCAAGAGGCCTCCAAGAGGCCTCCAAGAGGGCCCCCAGGAGGGCCAGAAAAAATGCTCAAAACACTGATTCCCCATCGATGTTTGACAGATTTTGATATTTGCTTCGTTTCGGCCTTCCGACGGCTCGATAAGGCCCAAGAGCCCCCAAAGATCGCCCAAAGATCGCCCAAGATGCCTCCAAGATGGCCCCAGAACGGCCCAAGAGGCCCCCAAGACGGCCCCAAGAGGCCCCCTAAGACGGGCCAGGCTTTTAAGATGCCCAAGATGGCCTCCAAGACGGCCTTGGAGCATTCCAAGAGGCTCAGATAGGCCCCCCAAACGGCCTCCGACGGCGTCGGACGGGCCAGGGGCCCACCAAGACGGCCGAAGATGGCACGAAGATGGCCCCAGACGGCCCAAGAGGCCTCCAAGAGGGCCTCCAGGAAGGCCCGAAAAGGCCCAAATCATTGATTTCCCATGAGTGTTTGAAGGATTGTGGCATTTGCTTTTTTGTTCGGCCTTCCGACGGCCCGAGAAGGCCCAAGTGCCCCCAAAGATCGCCCAAGCGGCGAAAGACCGCCCTAAGAGGCCCCCAAGGCGGCCCAAGAGGCCTCCAAGACGCTCAAGACGGCCTCCAAGACGGCCCAGGAGCCCTCCAAGACGTCCTCCAATAATGACCGAAAAGGTCAAAATGGCCTCCAGGCGGCCAAGATGACCTTCAAGATGCCCACGTGTTCCCCGAAGGCTTTCCAAACCCATTCGGGGAACACATGGTCCGATAGCTTGGCAGGTCTGGCCTCAACGTTCGGCCACAGAGGCGCTTCCAAAAAGGCAGGGGGCAGCAGATTCGCAGTAGGCGTCTTCGATCCGCCGCCCCCTGTTGATTTGTCACAGGGGTGCCTGGCGTGTTAGACTTATTACGTTTTGGTTTTGCTTCTTTTCCAAAAGGACACCCCCTGGGGCTTCGGCCTGTCCCGCCAGCCACCCGAAAAAAAAGGCCCCCCAAACGAGCACAACGTCCACAAACAAAAACCTCCAAGACGGCTCAAGGTGGCTTCTAAGATGGCCACATTGGCCCAAGATGGCCTCCAAGATGGTCCAAATTGCCTCTAAGTTCGCAGAACAAAAACACCAAGACGGCCCAATATGACTCCAAGATGCCTCCGAGTCCGCCTAAGAAGCATCCGATACGGCCTAAGGCGGCCCAAGAGGCCCCCCAAGACGTCCCGAACACGTCCTCCAGGAGGGCCCGTAGAAGCCAAACTCATGGTTTTCCTTGGGTAGCCGCAAGATTTTGGCATGCGCTACTTTTCGGCCTTCACCCGGCCCACGACGCCCCCCCAAGATCGCCCCAACGGCATCCAAGATGACCTCATGACGGCCCAAGAAGCCTCCAAGACGGCCCTAAGAGGCCCTCAGGTTCGCCCAAGATGGTCCAAGATCGCCTCCAAGACGGCCCAAAAGGGTCCAGGATGGCCAACAAGACGGCCCAAGATGCTTCCAGGTCTGCCCAACAAGCCTCCAAGACGGAGAGGTCCCCAAGATGGCCCGAAGAGGCCAACCGCATTGTGTGTTCCTTGGCATTTCCTTTCTTTCTGCCTTCTGACGGCCCATGACGGCCCACGAGGCTCCCCAAATCGCCCCAAGATGGCTCCAACGGCTTCCACGATGACCTCATGGCAGCCCAAGAAGCCTCCAAGACGTACCCAAAAGGGCCTCCAAGTTCGTCCAAGATGGTCCAAGATGGCCTCCAAAACTGCCCAAGAGGGTCCAACATTGCCAAAAAGACTACCCAAGGGGGCCAAGATGCCTTCAAGCCCGCCCAACAAGCCTCCACGACGGCACAAGAGTCCCCCAAGAGGCCTCCTAAACGGCGCAAGAAGCCTCCAAGAGGTTCGCAGGAAGGCCCGAATTGACCAAGTCACGGATTTTCTTTAAATGTTGGAGAGGTTTGGGCATTTGCTTGTTTTCGGCCTTCCGGCGGCTCCAGAAGGCGCAAGAGGCTCCCATGAACCCCAAGATCGCCCAAGAGGTGTCCAAGACGGCCCATGACGGCCCAAGAGGCCCCCGACACGGCCCCAAGAGGATTTGAAGACGACCCAGGGGGCCTCCAATACAATCAAGATGGCCTCCAAGACAGCCCAGAAACGCCCCAAGAGAGCCCCAAGACACTCCAGAGAGGCCCCCAAGCAGCCCCCAAAGGTCTCCAAGAGCCCCAAGGAGGCCCCCAAGAAGCTTACAAAAGGCCCCATAGGAAGTTCACAGGAGGCTCCAAGAACGACCCAAGAGGCTTCCGAAAGGTCTCGTCGTCCTCCTCTTTTTCTCCTCCTCCTCCTCCTCTTCCCTTTTCCTCCCCCTCCTCATCCTCCTCTTCCTCTTCCACGTGTTCCCCAAAGGCTTTCCAAACCGATTCGGGGAAAACATGGTCCGATAGCTTCGCCAAGGTCAAACCCAACTTTCGGCCACCTTGTCTCCTCTCTCTTCTACTCTTCTTCCTGCCCCAACTATACCCCGACAGGTTTCCACGGCGGTTCAGGGGGCACCTGGGCCGATGCCGCTCGGGAAAAGTCTGGGCCGACAACTTGCCCAAGCGCTCGGCCCCAACGTTCGGCCGCAGAGTCGCTTCTCAAAAACGCAAGGGGGCCGAACGGCATCCCGCGAGATCCCAACGAACATCTAAGAGGCCTCTGACCTGAGGACGTTCCCGAATTCAGACCAAAGGCCCTCGGACAAACATGCTCCACTGAATGACTGACTTTTTCGTTATATTGTGTTCTGGTCATTGCGGCAACAATGCACTCCATACTCTCAAGCTCGCGCACGTGTGACATTTCAGTGCCATTGAATTCTGTATTGCTTTACGCTTGGCATGGCCCTCCGCAACTATTGGTTTCTGATAGCTATGGAACTGGTGCAAACGACGCCGTGCCACCAAATTGGCGGCACTCGCGCGTGGCATGGCCCTGCGCAACTAGTCCAATCCGCCGCCCACTGTTTGCTTGTCCTGTCGGCTTGCTACAGGTGTGCCCAGCATGGTGCTCGAGAGGTGGTTGCCGAGGTTTTTCCTGCTCCAGATGGCTCCAAGATGGCCCACGATGGCCTCCAAGACGGCCAAGATGGCCCCCAATTTCGCCTGAGATGGTCCAACATGGCCTCCTAGACGGCCCAGGAAGGTCAAAGATGCCTCCAAGTCCGTCCAAGAAGCCTCCAAGACGGCCCAGGACGGCCCAGGAATTCCCCCAGAGGCCTTGAAAACGGCTCAGAAGTCCTCCAAGAGGTCCTCCAGGAGGTCCCGAAGAGGCTCAAATAAATGATAACCCCAAGGGTTTTGAAGGATTCGGGCATTTGCTTCATAACGGCCTTCCGACGGCCCAAGACGACCCAATAGGCCCTCCAAATCGCCCCCAGAGCGCCCGACAGGCCTCCAAGATTTCGCCATAACGGCCCAAGTGGCTCCCAAGACCGCCCTGAGAGGGCCCCAAGACGGCCCAAGAGGCATCCAAGGCGCCCAAGATGGCCTCCAAGACGGCCCTGGAGCGCCCTGAGAAGGTCAGCCCGAGAACCGACCGGCCTAGGGCCCGAGACTGGACGACCGACCGGCCCGGCCCGACAGGCCTGGCCAGGACGAAAACGCCCCCATGGCGGACTGGGCGAAAACGACCCCGCGAAAGCCTCGACGAACCAACATAGGGATCGGAAGCAAAACCCCTGGGGATCGGAGGAAAAACCCACGGGGTCGAAAACCAGACCTTACGGGGGGGGGGTCGAAAACGGAACCCCTGCGGATCGAAAACGACTCGGCGGACGAAAACGGCTTGGTGGACGAAAACGAGTCGGCTGACGAAAACGACACGGCGGACGATAACGATTCCGCTGACGAACACGATTCGCCGAAAAAGGCGAAGGCCGCCGAAAAAAGGCCGCCGAAGAAAAGCGAAGGCAGCCGAAAAATGGCCACCGAAAACATGCGAATGCCGCCAGACCCACCCCCCCCAAAAAAAGCGAATGCCAAAGAAAAAAAGGCCTCCAACAAAAAAACAAGGCCGCCGAAACAATGCCAATGCCGAACAAGGCGAAGGCCGCCAACAAAAAAAACGCCGATTTTAAAGCGAAGGCCGCCGAAAAAAAGGCGAAACCCTGGAGAGGACACAAAAGGGCAAGGAATAAACAAGAACAGGCCTCCTCCTCCTCCTCCTCCTCCTCCTCCTCCTCCTCTTTCTCCCCCCTCCTCCCCCTCTCTTCTCCTCCCTCCTCCCTCCTCCCTCCTCCTCCTCCTCCCTCCCCCCTCCTCCCTCCTCCCCCCCCTCTTCCGAAAAAAAACCCAAGGGCGCCGAACAAAAACCCAGGGGCGCCGAAAAAAGCCCAAGGGCACCGACAAAAACCCAAAGAGCGCGGAAAAAAATGCCCAAGGGCGCCGAAAAAACCCAAGGGCGCCGAAACAAAACACAAGGGCGCCGAAAAAAGCGCAAGGGCGCCGACAAAAAGCCCAGTGGCGCCGAATAAAACCCAAGGGCGCCGAACAAAGCCCAGTGGCGCCGAACAAAACCCAAGGGCGCCGAAAAAAAACAAAGGGCGCCAGGCGCCGAACAAAAACACACAGGGCGCCGAAAAAAACACAGGGGCGCCAGGGCGCAGAAAAAAAAACCGAGGGCGCCGAAAAAAAGCCCAAGGGCGCCGACAAAAAACCCAAGGGCGCCGAAAAAACACCGAAGGGTGCCGAACAACAAAAAACCCAAGGGCGCCGAAAAAAACCGCAAGGGTGCCGAAAAAAGCCCAAGGGTGCCGAAAACAAACCAAGGGCGCCGACAAAAGTCCAAGGACGCCGAAACAAAACCCAAGGGCGCCGAAAAAAGCCCAAAGGCGCCAGGGCGCCGAAAAAAGCACAAGGGCGCTGAAAAAAACCCAAGGGCGCCGAAAAGAGCCCAAGGGCGCCGAAAATAACCGAACGGCGCCAAGACGCCGAAACAAGCCCAAGGGCGCGGAAAAAAGCCCAAGGGCGCAGAAAAAAGTCCAAGGGCGCCGAAAAAAGCTCAAGGGCGCCAAGGCGCCGAAAAAAAATCAAGGGCGCCGAGAAAAACACAATGGCGCCGACAAAAAGCCCAAGGGCGCCAGGGCGCCGGAAAAAGCCCAAGGGCGCCGAAAAAAAAACCTAAGGGCGCCGAAAAAAACCCAAGTGCGCCGAAAAAGGCCCCAGGGCACCAGGGCGCCGAAAAAAGCCCAAGGGCGCCAAAAAAACCCAAGGGCGCCGAAAAAACCCGAGGGCGCCGAAAAAAGTCACAAGGGCGCCAGGGCGCCGAGACAAGCCCAAGGGCGCCGGGTAAAGCCCGAAGGCGCAGAAAAAAACCCAAGGGCGCCGAAAAAAGCCCAAGGGCGCCAGGGCGCTGAGAAAAGCCCAAGGGCGCCGAAAAACCCCAAGGGCGCCGAAAACAATCCAAGGCCGCCAGAACGCCGAAAAAAACCCAAGGGCTCGGAAACACAACTCAAGAGCGCAGAACAAAAGCCCAAGGGCGCAGAAAAAAAAACCCAAGGGCGCCTGGACGCCGAAAAAAACCCAAGGGCGCCGAAACAAGCCCAAGGGCGCTGAGAAAAGCCCAAGGGCGCCAGGGCGCCACAAAAAACCCAAGGTCGCCAAGAAAAGCCCAAGGGTGCCAGGGCGCCGAAAAAAACATAAGGGCGCCGAAAACAGCCAAAAGGGCGCCGAAAAAAACCCAAGGGCGCCGAACAAATCACAAGGGCGCTGACAAAAAAAAACAGAACCCAAGGGCGCCGAAAAAACACAAGGGCGCCAGGGCGCCGAACAAAAACCCAAGGGCGCAGAAAAAAAGGCCAAGGGAGCCGAAAAAAACCCAAGGGCGCCAGGGCGCTAAAAAAACACAAGGGCGCCGAAACAAGCTCAATGGCGCTGGAAAAGAAGCCCAAAGGTGCCGAAACAAGCAAAATGGTGCCATGGCGCCGAAAAAAGCCAAGGGCGCCGAAACAAGCTCAAGGGCGCCGACAAAAAGCCTAAGGGCGTCAGGGCGCCGAAAAACGCCCAAGGGCGCCGACAAAAAACTCAAGGGCGCCAAACAAAAAAGGCCAAAGGCGCAACAAAAAAAACCCAAGGGCGAAGACAAAAAAAACACCCAAGGGCGCAAAGGCGCAGAAAAAAAGCCCAAGGGCGCCGAAAAAAACCCAAGGGCGCCGAACAAAAAACATAAGGGCGCCGAAAAAAACCCAAGGGCGTCAGGGCGCCGAAAAAAACCCAAAGGCGTCGAGCAAAAATCCAAGGGCGCCAGGGCTCAGAAAAAAAACAAGGGCGCCGAAACAAAAACAAGGGCGCCAGGGCGCCGAAAAAAACCCAACGCCGACGAAAAAAGCCAAAGGGAACAACGAACAAGCCCAAGGGCGCCGAAAAAAGCCCAAGGGCGTCAGGGCGCCGAACAAAAACCCAACGGCGCCGAAAAAAAGCCCAAGGGCGCCAGGGCGCAGGAAAAAACCCAAGAGCGCCGGACAAAAAAAACAAGGGCGCCGAAAACAAAACAAGGGCGCCAGGGCGCCGAAAAAAAACCCAACGGGCGCCGAACAAAAACCCAAGGGCGCCGAAAAAAACCCAAGGGCACCGAAAAAAACCCAAGGGCGCCAGGGCGCAGAAAAAAAACCCAAGGGCGCGGAAAACAACCCAAGGGCGCAGAAAAACAACACCAAAGGCAGCCGAAAAAACCCCAAGGGCGTCGAAAAAAACCCAAGAGCGTCGAAAAAAACCCAAGGGCGCCAGGGCGCCAAAACAACCTCAATGGCGCAGGAAAAAAACCCAGGGCGCCGAAAAAAACCCAAGGGCGCCGAAAAACACCTAAGGGCGCCAGGGCGCAGAAAGAAGCCGAAGGGCACCGAAAAAAAACTGAAGGGCGCCGACAAAAAAACCAAAGGGCGCCGAAAAAAAACCCAAGGGCGCCAGGGCGCAAACAAAAAAAACTCAAGGGCGCCGAACAAAAAAACACAAAGTTGCTTAATAAAAAAACAAGGGCGCTAGGGCGCCGAAAAAAGCCCAAGGGGCGCTGAACAAAAACCCGAGGGCGCCGAGCAAAAACCCAAGGGCGCAGAAAAAAACGCAAGGGCGCAGCCCAAGGGCGCTGAAAAAAACTCAAGGGCGCAGAAAAAAAACACCAAAGGCCGCCGAAAAAAAACCCAAGGGCGCCGACAAGAGCCCAAAGGCGCCGAACAAAAACCCAAGGGCGCCAGGGCGCCGAAAAAAACTCAATGGCGCAGAAAAATACCCAAGGGCGCCGGCAAAAAAAAAAACCCAAGGGCGCCGAACAAAAAACCAAAGGGCGCCGAAAAAAACCCAAGGGCACCAAGGCACCGAAAACAGCCCAAGAGCGTCGAAAAAAACCCAAGGGCGCCGACAAAAAACCCAAGGGCGTCAGGGCGCAGACAAAACCCAAAGGCGCCGAAAAAAACAACTCAAGGGCGCAGAAAAAAAAAACCAAGGGCGCCGACAAAAAACCCAAGGGCGCCAGGGCGCCGACAAATATTCAACGGCGCAGAAAAAACCCAAGCGCGCCGAGCAAAGCTCAAGGGCGCCAGGGCGCCGAAACAAACACAAGGGAGCCGAAAAAAACAAAAGGGCGCAGGAAATAAAACCCTGGGCGCCAGGGCGCCGCAAAAAACTGAAGGGCGCCGAAAAAACTCCAAGGGCGCAGAAAAAAATACATGGGCGCCAGGGACCTGAAAAAAACCCAAGGGCGCAGAGAAAAGCCCAAGGGCGTCGAAAATAACCCAAGGGCGCCAGGGCGCTGAAAAAAACCCAAGGGCGCCGAAACAAGCTCAAGGGCGCCGAACAAAGTTCAAGGGCGCCGAAAAAAACCCAAGGGCGCCAGGGCGCCGAACATAGCCCAAGGGCGCCGACGAAAAAAATCCAAGGGCGCAGAAAAAAACTCTAGGGCGCCAGGGCGCCGAAGAAACACACAAGGGCGTCGAGCAAAACCCAAGGGCGCCGAAAAAAAAACAAGGGCGCCGACAAAAAACCCAAGGGCGCCAGGGCGCCGAAAAATGCCCAAGGGCGCCGAAAAAAACCCAAGGGCGCCGAAACAAAAACCCAAGGGTGCAGAAAAAACCCATGGGCGCCAGGGCGCCGAACAAAAGTCTAAGGGCGCCGAAAAAAGTCCAAGGGCGCCGAAAAAAAACCAAGGGCGCCAGGGCGCCGACAAAAAACTCAAGGGCGCCAGGGCGCCGAAACAAAAACCCACGGGCGCCGAAAAAAACCCAAGGGCGCAGAAAAAAAACCAAGGGCGCCGAAAAAAAAACCCAAGGGCGCCAGGGCGCCGGAAAAAACCCGAGGGCGCCGAAAAAAACAGAAGGGCGCCGAAAAGCCCAACGGCGCCAGGGCGCCGAAAAAAACCCAAGGGCGCCGAAAAAACGCAAGGGTGCCACAAAACCCAAGGGCGCCAGGGCGCCAAAAGCCAAAGGGAGCCGAGCAAAAACTCAAGGGCGCCGAAACAATCGCAAGGGCGCTGGAAAAAGCTCAAGGGCGCCGAAAAAAACCCAAGCGCGCCGAACAAAGCCCAAGGGCGTCGAAAAAAACCAAAGGGCGCCGGAAAAAAAACCAAGGGTGCCGAGCAAAATTCGAGGGCGCCGAAAAAAAACGCAAGGTCGCCGAGAAAAGCCCAAGGGAGCCGACAAAAACCCAAGGGCGCCGAAAAAAAACCCAGGGCGCCGAAGAAAAGGTCGCCGAGAAAACGCTAAGGCCGCCGAAAAACGGCCGCCGAAAAAATGGCGCTGGCGCTGGCGGGGGCCGCCTGCCACGGCGGGCGCCGCCGACGCCGCCGTCGTCGCCGCCGTCGTCGCCGCCGCGGTCATCGTCGTCGTCGTCGCCCTCGCCGTCGCCGTCCCCGCCGTCGCCTCCGTCGCAGCCGCAGTTGTCGTCGCCGCCGCCGTCGCCGTCGCCGTCGCCGCCGTCGCCGTCGTCGTCGCCGTGGGGGGCCGCCGCCGTCGTCGTCGTCGTCGCCGTCGCCGTCGCCGTCGCCGTCGCCGTCGCCGTCCCCGCCGTCGCCTCCGTCGCCGTCGCCGCAGCTGTCATCGCCGCCGCCGTCGCCCTCGCCGTCGTCGCCGTCGCCGTCGCCGTGGGGGGCCGTCGTCGTCGTCGTCGTCGTCGCCGTCGTCGTCATCGTCGTCGCCGTCGCCGTCGGGGGGCGTCGGGGGCTGTCGTCGTCGTCGTCGTCGTCGTCGTCGTCGTCGTCGTCGTCGCCGTCGCAGTCGTCGTCGCCGTCGCCGCCGACGTCGGGGGCCGTTCGGGGCCGTCGGGGGCCGTCGCCGTCGTTGTCGTCGCCGCCGCCGGAAAAAAGGCGAAGGCCGCCGAGAAAAGGCCGCCGAGAAAAGGCCGCCGACAAAAAGGTGAAGGCCGCCGAAAAAAAACGCCGGAAAAAGGCGAGGGGACGGAGAGCCTCCGAGGGGACCCGAGATCAGTTTTCCGAGCCGCGTCCGCCCGTGGCGACGACGAGGGCCCTCGAGCGCCAGGATGCCTCGAGAAATCGAATCGGCGTGCGAACTCACGGGCCCGGACCAGCCCGGACCGGTGATACCGAATGCTTCGCAGACCGACCGGCCCGGACCGACCGACCAGACCGGAACGTGCGGAAACCGACCTGCCCACCCCGGGGAGAGGCTTGCTTGTGGTCGAAGGTGGGGAGAGTCAGGATGATGCGGGAGGACTAGGGAGGACTCGTAGATTCCAGCGGCGCTCCGTTTTTCATAAAGGTTCTTTTTCCAAACCCTATTTCCGACACTTGTGTTTTGTGGAGTCCACAAGCGCCCCATGTTGTCATAGTGCTTCTTCTTCTAACAGTCTATATGCAACAGTGGTGCTCTGTTGTGCACGGTTGCTGTGGTGCACAGAAGCGCCGTGGTGTACACATGCGCTGTGGTGCACGCGGGCACTGTGGTGTACACTGGTGTTGCACACGGCTGATGTGGTGCACGCAGGCGCTGTGGTGCACTCAAGCGCTATGGTGCACGCAGGAACTGTGGCACTCACTGGCGCTGTGTTGCACGCGGCTTGTGTGATGTACATAGGCGGTGTGGTGTACACAGGCGCTGTGGTGCACGCGCACACTGTGGTGTACACAGGCGCTGTCGTGCAGATCGCCACCCGCGTGCTGCTGCTACCCGTCGTCGGTCATTTCTAAAGCATTCCCAGACGCCGCCGGCGCGAAACGTGATATCATCGGCCCCCCCCTCCAAAATGACGGCCGTCATCGGCCCAGAATAAAAGAAACAGGGGCTCCAGCCGCGTCCGCGCGCACGACGACGATGAACGACAAGCGACGAACGACGAGCGACGACGACGACGACGATGACGAGGGGGATAGGTAAAATGGTCGCGCTTCTGCTGGGCGGATTCCTATGCGGACGCCGATGCAGATCCCAATGCGCGCGGCGGCACTGCCCGGGGCACACTGGGGGAGGGGGTGGCGTTACGTTGTAAAGGGAGGGGGGGGGGCGGGGGCCATAACGCCCGCTATGCCCAAAACGATGGAGCAACACGCTCATGTTTTTGGCGTCGACCGGCGCGGGTTTGGTCGCATGGGTGTGTACGGCGCGAAGGCGAAGGCCACACTTTGCAAACGTGCCGGCCTCCATCCCTGGAGCTGCTGTAACTTTTGAAGACGATTGTCCGCGGCGCTAAATCGAGAACCACATTTTGAAAATCACCCGGTCTCCATCCTTGAAGCTGCTGCAGATTTCAAGCTTCAGGGTCATAATTTGAAAGGAGGTCCCAAGCGAAACGCCTAGCCTGGCCTACGGCCCCGTCCGGTGGTGCGACAGGTAGAATTATTGATAAGGAAAAGGAGCGGAGGAAGAGGAGGAGGAGGAGGAGGAGGAAGAAAGAGGGAGGGATGGATGGAGGGAGGGAGGGAGGGAGGAGGAGGAGGAGACCTTTCGGAAGACGACTAAGTCGCTCCCGTCGCCCGCGCGCGCTGTGGGGCCGCGCGCGGCAACGCTGCTGGCCGTGTGTACGCCGTCCTCCTGCACCCACACCATCGTCACCCGCCAGGCCCGTGCAACCACTCGAGTGTTGTCGGTGCCTTGGCGACTCTGGTCTTCGCCCTCGCATAGGAGTAGCTAGCTAGGTGTAAATTGGGCTCCAGCTTCGCCCTACACCCAAACCGCTTGTCCAGCCACTTCTCTTGGTGGGAGCCCGCTCTGCTCTTCTCTCGGCTCTGGTGCCTCTCGCTGCAGGTGACGGTCTGTGCGCCGCTCTTTGTGCTGTAACTGATGACTTTGAACTGATTATTATTCGCCCTGCTCGCACGCGATGCTCCCAGCGCTGTAGTTGATGATATCGGGCTCTCTCGCTTCGCCTCCCGTCAGCCACGTCGATGCGATCACTGCTCGGGCCCTCCACAGAGCCCTGCTAGTGCAGTCGCTGCTGTAGCTGATGGTGGTGGGCTCGTTCTTCCTCTCCACGGGGTAGTGGTAGCTAACTAAATCTGAATTGGGCTCCAGCTTCGCCTCCGTCGTTGGCGCCATCTTGACGCTGCCACTGTCCGCCCTTCTCGCACGCCCACTGCCCGTCGGAAAGAGGATGAGGAGGAGGAGCCGGGGGAAAGGAAGAAGGACGAAGAGGAGAATAATGAAAAGGAGGAGGAGGAGGAGGATGGAGAGGAGGCGGAGGAGGAGGAGGCTGAAGGGTGATGGTGATGATGATGCTGATGATGTACATGCTGCTGCTGCTGCTGATGATGATGATGATGATGATGATGATGATAATGATGATGAGGAGGAGGAGCAGAAGAGGGGAGGGGGGGGAGGAAGAGGAGGAGGAGGAGGAGGAGGAGGACCAGTGTAAACCCAAGCGCCATCAACGATGTTGGAATACACCTTCCCTCCAAGCTCCGTCATCATAGGCCCCTACAAACTTTCATTTCCATTGAGGGATGTGCCTCGTTGGAACACAGCAGTTTGAAGACCTGGACGCATGCCTAAACATTGTTCTCGGGATTCCAACGCCACGGATCAACCTGACTGTTGCGCCTTGACGATCCTGAATCGTGCCAGAACGCCATTCTTGGGATTCCAACACCGCGAATCAACGTAACTGCTGCACAAGCAAAATCCAGTATCCTTCCCAAACGTCATGAAACTCTTGCAAGTAATATGAACGAATGTACGTGGCGCTAAGGCGAGAGCCACATTTTTTAACGAAACCGCCCTCATTCCGTGAAACTCGGGCTATTTTCTATAACGAATATGCGCGGCGCTGAGGCGAGAACCACATTTTGAAAACGGGTGATCCTCAATCCGTGAAGCTCTTGCAATTGTTTAAGACGATTGTGCGCGGTATTACGGCGAGAGCCACATTTTGAAAACGGGTGATCCTCGATCCGTGAATCTCTTGCTTTTCTTTTTCCCTACCTAGGCTCTGCCTAGAAGGGTTCTTACTCTCTTAGCTTAAAGGGGCCGGGCAATGCTACACGCCCCGGGCGGTTCCCCCGGTCCCCTGGGAGCGGTTCCCCCCAGTCCCTTGGGAGCTTTAGCTTTAGCTTTAGCTTTAGCTTTAGCTTAGCTGTAGCTTAGCTTTAGCTTAGCGTTTCGCTTAGCGTTTCGCTTAGCTTTTCGCTTAGCGTTTAGCTTAGCTTTAGCTTAGCTTGAGCTTAGCTGTAGCTTAGCTTTAGCTTAGCTTTAGCTTAGCTTTAGCTTAACTGTAGCTTAGCTTTAGCTTAGCTGTTGCTCAGCTTTAGCTTAGCTTTAGCTTAGGTTTAGCTTAGCTTTAGCTTAGATTTAGCTTAGCTTTAGCTTAACTTTAGCTTAGCTGTGGCTTAGATTTAGCTTAGCTTTAGCTTCGCTTTACCTATGCTTTAGCTTAGCGTTACTGTTACTACTGGTGCTGCTTTCCTAGGGGTTCCAACTCCTAGGTAGGGTCGCACTGGGATACTATAATGAAGGTGCGCGGAGCTAAGGCGAGAGCCACATGTTGAGAACCAGCCGCCCTTTCATCTGAAGCTGTTATCAGTGTTTTAGCTTCAGGGTCACAAGCGGTGAAGACGTCTCAGGCGAAACGCCCGGCCCGCTCTAAAAACTGGCCTTGGGATGCGACAGGGGGAAGTTACTTAGAAGGGAAAGGAATGTAGGAGGAAGAGGAGGAGGAGAAGGAGGAGGAAGACGAAGAGGAGCAGGAAGAGAAGGAGGCGGAGGAGGAGGAGGAGAAGGAGTATGAGGAGAAGAAGGAGGAGGAGAAGGAGGAGGAGGAGGAGGAGCAGGAGCAGGAGCAGGAAGGAGGCGGGAAGAACAGGAGCAGCAGCCGCCGCAGCAGCAGCAGCAGGAGGAGGAGGAGGAGGAAGGCGGGGGGAAGACCAGGAGCAGCAGCAGCAGCAGGAGGAGGAGGAGGAGGAGGAGAAGGAGGCGGTGGAGGAAGAGGAGGAGGCGTAGGAGGAGGAGGAGGAGGAGAGGAGGAGGAGGAGGAGGAGGAGGAGAGGAGGAGGAGGAGGAGGAGGAGGAGGAGGAGGAGGAGGAGGAGGAGGAGGAGGAGGAGGAGGAGGAGGCGTAGGAGCTTATGGAGGAGAGGACGAGGAGCAGGAAGAGAAGGAGGAGGAGGCAGCGTAGGAGGAGGAGGAGGAGGAGGAGGAGGAGGAGGAGGAGGAAGGACCAGTGCAGAGGGAGGAGGAGGAGGAGGAGGAGGAGGAAGGAGGAGGATGAGAGGAGGAGGAGGGGAGGAAGAGGAGGAGGAGGAGGAGGCGGAGGAGGAGAAGAGGAGGAGTTATGGAGGAGAGGACGATGAGGAGGAGGAAAGGAGGAGGAGGAGGAGGAGGAGGAGGAGGAGGAGAAGGAGGCGGCGTAGGAAGGAGGAGGAGGAGGAGGAGAAGGAGAAGGACCAGTGCAAACCCAAGATTCGCCAACGATGCTGCAATAAAGGAGGAGGAGGAGAAGGAGGACCAGAGCAAACCCAATATTCGTCAACGATGTTGCAATAAAGGAGGAGGAGGAGGAGGAGGAGGAGGAGGAGGAGGAGGAGGAGGAGGAGGAGGTTGAGGAGGAGGACGAGGCTGAGGGAATCTCGGCTAGAGACAGGTCCCAGCACACCCGAGGGCATCGGTTGTGGCCCTGGGCGCCCTTCGGCCTGGTAGCGCCTCCGCCGCCCGCAGGGCCCTCGCCGTCGGCAGCGGGCGGGCGGGCGCGCCCCGGCCAAGCGCGGCGCAGGCCGCTGCGAGCCCGAGGCGCGCCATCTGGCCATCACCTGGGGAAGGTCGAGGGCGGAGGCCTTCTCCTCCCTCCTCCGGCACCTTCTCCTCATCGCCATTTCCTCCTCCTCCTCCTCCTCCTCCTCCTCCTCCTCTCCCCCTCCTCGCCCCTGCCCCTCCCCTTTCTGGCCTGATGACCTCGTGAGTGGTAGAGTGTACGTGTCGCACATGGTTGCTCAATCACGCGGGGATGTACGGCTTGCTCTACCCTTGCTCGACCGCTCGCCCGCCACGGCACCCCCGCACGCCGAGGCGCCCGGCGAGGGGTCCGAAGGCTGGCCGCTGGCGGGCGCTCGGCGTGCTCGGCACCCTGCGCGCCACGGGGCTCCAGACGGGACGGAGGAGTGGCCGAGGCCTGGCGCGACACCCTCGTCGAGCTCTTGCAGGGAGCCGCTGCGCGGGCCTGCATCCTCTTGGGGCGCTGGCCGCGCCGAGCTCCCGACTCCTGCCGAGGCCCTGGAGCCCGAGCAGCCGAGGTCGGAGCTGGCGGCCGCGCGAGCCCGCCCACGGGGGCTGGGGCCGATCGGCGGCGAGCCCGGGGGGGAGGTGAGAAGGGGCGGGCCTTCTCAGAAGGCTCGGAAGTCCCCTGGCCTCCCGAGAAGTTTTCTCAGCCTTCCCCGAAGACGCAGGAAACTTCTCAGAAGGCGCGAGGGCTTCTGAGAAGCCCCGCCGCGTTCTAAGAAGGCCGGCTCCTTCTCAATTCCCCCCCTCGCTCGCCGCCGAACACGTCCATCAGAGATTGGTTGTCCTCACGCTCCGGCGGAAGCCGTGCGTCGCCCGTATGGGCGGATTTGTGGACGTTGGCTGCTACCGTCGATTTCGCTGTGAAGGACTGTGTCACGGACGAGTTGCTGATGAAGCTTAGTTGAACCAGCGATCTGATGGAAATATCACCCCGCCGCCTGGCCGCACACGCATATCCTCCTGCTCGTGCTGCGGTTCCTCCTCCTCTTCCTCCTCCTTCTCCTCCTCCTCCTCCTCCTCCTTCTCTTCCTCCTCCTCCTCCTCATCCGTCCCCCATTCCTCCACCTCTTCCTCTTCCTTCGGCTCCTCCTCCACCTGCTCCTCCTCGTGCTGCTGCTCCTCCTGCCTCCTGCCTACCGCTGCTGCTGCTGCTCCTCCTCCCCCTCCGCGCTGCAGCTCTTGGAGGGCGTCTGCCGCCCACCGCCGCGCCTGGGTTCTCGCGGTCCCTGCGCTCGGCATGGCTCCCGCGCGCCCCCACCCCGTTGGTGCGGGCCACCGCGGGAGGGATGCTGGAGGCCCTTCGAGATGTCGTGGAGAAGCGGTTTACGATGAACGCATTGGATAAAGGACCATTGGATAAAGACTCCAGGGTGAAGCCGGTGGAACACCAATTGGGGCTCCCGGCCACGGATATCACCGCGGCCCTCGTCAGATAAGGAATCCCCCAGGATCTGATGCCTCCTGGGCACATTACTTGACGAACGCCCGCACCGTACTTGGCGACGCGGGCGAAATTGGCGCCGATAGCGACGCAACCATGATGCATTGGCGACGCGGATGTACGGTCGGGAACGATCGCTTCGCGTGTCGCGGCGGCGGTGCCGGCGACACGCCATGCCCTGCGAGCGGAGAGGAGAGCGCGTCGCTCGGTTCCACAGGGCGGGAGGCTGGGAAGGCTCGGGACACTGGCGCTTGGAAATGGGGAAGTGGATAGCGTGCCCCGCCGATGCGTGGTTGGCCAGAGCTGGCGGAGCGACGCTCTAGACCAAAGTTTCCGACCGCAATTGGCGAGGCGCATGTCATGGGCACCGATGGCAATGTGACGATGATGCATTGGCGACGCGGTGCAATCTGGGGCCGTCGGGCGTTCCTCCATTTCGGGCAGTGGATTCCAGGCGTCCATGAGGGGGGGCGTCCAAGGCAAGGGGGGTCGCAAATCATAGCCCGAGACACGTGCCTCGACACGGGGGGGGACCACGGGACGTATTGAAGCCAGCAGCGGGGACCCATGCATTCCAGGGCGATGTCGTGGCCCCCGCCTCGATGCCCCCCTCTCAGACGCCCCGCGGCTGGAAGCTCGGTTCGAGCCTGGGGGCTGGGGCCGTCAGGCAGCCACGTGGGGCGAGGAGGTGCCCCTCAGGGGCGGGGTCCCGATGCTCGGGGGCCCACGCCACGACACGCTCGTGACGTCGGCTGCCCAATCTTGGCCAAGACTCGGGCCTCTCCCTCCTCTGCTCCAGCCCTGTCCGGATGGGGCCTGACGATGCCGTGCCCCTGCTCGCCATCGCTCGGACGTCCATTTCGCGTGCGTTTTTCGGTTTCGTGCGTGTTTTTTTTGCTCGATGGTCCAGGATCGTCCTCAATGGTTCCCGCCGAGAAAGAATGCACACGTCCGAGCGATGCCAGGCCTGGGGGGGGGGGCGGCGGGGGGGCCTTCGCGCGTGCCTGCTCGAGGCTGCAGACCTGCCTGTACCCACAACCCCCCGCAGCGCCGCGCGGAGGCGAGGTCCGAGCCCGACGCCCGGGCCCGAACAGCCACCCCTCCTCGTCCCCGTGGGGGGGGGGGTGAGGAGGGGGGTCGTTCGGGCCTCCTCCCGGTCCTTGTCCCCGTTCTCGTCCCCCCTCCCGATTTCGTCCTTTCGGTTCCTCCTCCTCCTCCTCCTCCTCCTCCTCCTCCATGTTCTCATCCTCTCCCCTACCTCTTCTCTCTTTCGCCTCCTCCGCGTGGGGGCGCCCTGTCCGACTGCAGGGAAGGAGAGGGCAGAAGGGAGGCGGAAGCGGAGCCGCCGGCTGGCGGGCGCCAACGCCACCGCTCCTGCCCGCGGATCCTTCCCGCCTCCTGCCTCGGAGGCCCCCTCCCCGCCTCATCCCGGGAGAGCTGGGAGAGCAGGAGGGCTGAGGGATAGCTGGGGAGCGGGAGGGCTGGAGGGAGGGAGGGAGAGGGCGGGGGAGCTGGTGAGGTGATGGGGAGAGCACAGGATGCGATGGCCGATGAGTCAAAGGGTGCCTGGATGTGCATACCTCCAGCCTGGACTTAGCATGCGATGGCCGATGTGTCAAAGGGTATACTGCAGTTCGCAGTGATGATCCAGAACGCAACAACAAATTTCAAACGCGCTTGAAACATTCGCTAGGATGGGGGACGATGAAGAGAAGAGCTGAGGAAGGAGAACGGTGGAGGAAAATGATGAGGCTGTTGCCTGTTAGACATTTTCAATCCAACGGAACTCAAACGAGTACGAACAATGTTGCTGCCATACCCTGCTGCAACAAGCAACGCGACACTAAACTGCGCCCGTGCCACCTGGGAGATGATCCAATCTCCAGCTCGTTCTCCCTATTTGTGCTCTTCTCCTCCTCCCCACCATCTAGTGGAACAAAACACCAAACACTGCATAAACATACTTTCTCAGAGGCCCGTGCGGATTTCTTGGATCGGCGCTGGACCCCCTACCTGGCGTGCGGAGCGCTCCAGGGGCGGCGCCGAAGGTCCAAGAAATCCGCGCGGAGCACAGAGAAATTATGTGTATGCAATTTTTCCCCCGACCTTGCGGAGGGGTTCCCGTTTAGAGTTCCCCTGGGGGGTCTGGGGGGGTACCCCCCGGGACACCCCCCTGGCCACGGAGCGCACGCCGGCGGAAGCCGGCGGAAGACGGCCCCATTTCGGCAAACGCGCTTCCGTGCGGCCAGCCCCAAGATGATGCGTAAGATGGTCCAAGAGGACCCAGAGTCACTTGGCGGCGCGCAGAGGGGGGTAGGGAGAGTGGGGAAGGCTTCTTAGAAGCACCCCTGCTTCTTAGAAGGCGCGGGCCTTCTTTATAGACGTAAGGCCGAGGCCTTCTAAGAAGCAGGGTGCTTCTAAGAAGCCTTCCCCCCTCCCCCTATCCCCTTTGGCGCGCCGCCAATGAGTCGCCAGCAGGTTGATCCAGGCCATCCAAGATCGCGCCCAGACGGCCCAAGGAGCTCCCAGGACGACTCGAGAGGCTTCCGAGAGGCTCTCCAGGAGAGCCCCAAGTGTCAACATTTATTGTTTTTTGTTGGGTTTTTGAAGGTTTTTCGGGCTCCCGCGTTTTCGGCTCCCCGACGCTCCAAGACAGCCCAAGAGGTCCCCAAGATCGTCCCAAGTCGGCCTAAGAGGCCGCCAAGACAGCGCCCAGACAGTCCAAGACGCCCTCAAGACGGCCCAAGAAGCCTCCAAGACGGCCTCCGAAGGCCCCAGGAACGCTCCAAGAAAACCTCCAGAGGAGGGGCATGGACCAACATTTCAGGCTCTCCGCCCAAAAAGACGCCCAGGAGGCCCCAAGAGGCCCCCAGAAGGCCCCCAGGATCGCGTCCAGACGGCCAGGGAGCTCCCAGGACGCCTCGGGAGGCCTCCGAGAGGTCCTCCAAGAGAGCCCCAAATGTCAAAATTCATAGGTTTTCGGTTGAGTTTTAAAGGTTTATCGGGTTCACGCGTTCTCGGCTTCCCGACGCTCCAAGACAGCCCAAGAGGTCCCAAAGATCGCCCCAAGACGGTCTAAGAGGCACCCAAGAGAGCGCCCAAACAATCCAATACGCCCCCAAGACGGCCCAAGAGGCCTCCAAGACGGCTTCCGAAGGCCCCAGGAACGCTCCAAGAAGACCTCCAGAAGGGGGGCAGTGACCGACAATCTAGGCTCTCCGCCCACAAAGACACCCAGGAGGCCCGTAGAGGCCCCAAGGAGGCCCCCAAGATCGCGTCCAGACGGCCCAGGAAACTCCCAGGACGACTTCCTTTTTGCCACACCTGCACGCGCACGGCCCTTGCAAAGCCGGTGGCTCGCATGGTGGCGTGCTGAGCTCACCGCACACCGCATTATTTCGTTCAAGTGGCTTACATGGTGTCTTTCTCGCAAGCCACGCCCATCTGCCGTTCGCTGGTGGCTCGCATGAAAGCGTGCTCGGCTCACCTCGCACGGACCTCATTTTGCGACCGGCTCACATGTTGTCGTACTGACCGCATTTCGTCGCTCGCATCTTGTCCAAGACGACTTCCTGACGGCCCCGGAAGGCACCAAGCCGCCCCAGGAAGCCTCCGAGAGGCCCCACAGGAAGCTTCGGAGAGGCTTCCAGGAAGCTCCTAGAGGCTCTGAAGAGGGCCCCAAGTCTGCCCAAGAGGGCCTCAGGATGGCTGGAGACGCCCCGACAAAGCATCGCCGCGTTAAACGGACAACGCGGGAACCAACGTCAGATGCCCTCTTGGCATCCGTTTCTTTGCTGTCCTCTTGCTTTCAAGTCGCGCCCACTTGCCCAAGAGAGCCCCAAGATAAACGCAAACGCTTCCGAACGCCAGAACGGCCCAAGAGCCCTCCAAGGCGGCCTCCGAAACCCCAGAAGCGCCCCAAGAAGGCCTCCACAGGGGGGGCTGGGACCGACATTTTGGGCTCTCCGTCAAAAAACAACCAGGAGGCCCCAAGAGGCCCTCAGGAGGGCCCAAGAGGCTTCCAAGAGGCTACAAGAAGGCCCCATAGCCATCATCTTCTCAGCTCTTTTTCCCCGACCTTGCGGATGGGTTCCCGTTCAGTGCTCCCCTGGCGGGGTCTGGAGGGGTACCTCCTGGGACATGACCCCAGCCACGCGGCGAACGCCGGCGGAAGACGGCCCCATTTCGGCAGACGCGCTTGCGCGCGGCACGGGCGGCCCCAAAATGGTCCGCAAGATGGTCCAAGAGAGCCACGAGTCGCCAGCAGGTCGATGCAGGCCGTCCAAGATTGTTTCCTGACAGGCCCAGAAGCTACCAAGCCGCCCCAGGAGGACCCCCAAAAGAGCCCCAAGAGTCAACATTCACTGATTTCCTTAGGTGTTTCAAACAGTTTTAGCGTTTTCGCTTTTTCGGCTTCCCGACGCTCCAAGACGGCCCAAGAGGCCCTGCAGATCGCCCCAACACGGCCTACGAACCGCCCCCAAGAGAGCGCGCAGACGG